>JAUMHP010000052.1:22186789-22205522 GCA_032361065.1 Enteromius trimaculatus | reverse complement strand
ATATACTACCCCTAAGGAACATATTCCTTTAGAGGATTCCAATGCAGTAAATACAAAATTGTCCAAGTGTACATAATCAGCAAACGTACCTGTGTGTGTGCGAATGTGTCCCTGAAGTAACCAAGGCCTAGAAAAGGCCTTTCCACACAGTTTACACACACATGGCAGCGTGTGTGTCCGAATGTGCATCTTCAGCGCCCCTAGACTCACATACTCCTTGTCACAATACTTGCAGCTAAAGTACTTTTGGCATTGCCACTGACAGTGAAGTTGCCTCTGGTTGGCCAGGCTAGACAAAGTCAAGAAAGCTTTCTGGCAGTCAAAGCATTCATCACTTTGCTCTTGACTGTTGCCAGTGGTCCTCAGTCCTGAAGGCGACGCAGGGACATTGTTCTGTAGTTCTCTCTGGGACAGCTGAAATGACTGTGGTTTTGCACACTCCAGCATTGGGAGTGCAGGCTGCATGTCTCGAAGGGGACTGGACGTTACAGGTAAGGGGTAAGTGATACCCAGAAATGTGCCGTCAATTGGTGGTCTTGGGTGGGCAGGCTTGGGTGGAGCCGCACAGATCACTGAACTTATGGGGTTCATCCGCAGAGTAGGGCTCAACGCTGAGTTCCCAAGAAATGGTGCAGGAAACAGTGTCTCATGGGGATGAAGTATTTTGAGTTTGGGTTCAATATGAAACACTTCTGTGGGGACATGTAATGCACATGATCAGGTTAGACTGTGACATTCCTATAAAGTAGACAAAACATGGATATCAACATTTCAATATATAACTAAATATAAGATTAATAATCATTTCCAAAGATGATTTAATGCTAACGATTGAGAATGAGCTGGATAACCCTGCATTTAATTGAATTTAAAACATAATTCATTTATGTTTGAGATGAGAACATAATTATGTTGTGTAATGTGTTGGGGTTTGTCTGAAAAATCAAACGAACAGAACCATGTTCTCATACAATCATACAGTCACAATGTTTACTTTTCTGGGCAAATCAGACCATAAATGAATTACTACATATAAAGGAGAAATTTACAAATGGATAATAGATATATTCATATGGACACATTTTATTGACCAATAAGCATTAGCAAGAGTAAGAGTAAGCAGGATTAAGAGGAAGAGAGGGAGTCACAAGACAAAATCATGGATTTTAAGGCACTGCGGGGTAAAAGCATCCTTAAGGAACACTATATCGCTCTTCAGCTTTTCTAATAGGACTCTTCAAACCCCAAAGTGAGGGTTAACACAAAAGAGTCCCTCTTTTGTGAGAGGTAGTGCACCTGCTAAACTCCAGATATCTATTCTCAGTCTTCATACGTTTCTCATTATCCGCTCATCATGACTGTATAGAACATCTGTGGCTAATCGTACAGGCCTCATAAAAACCTCATAATAACAAATAGCCAATAACCTAAATTTGTACTTTTTCAAAAGTCTCTAATCAGGGAAATATTCATTTTAAAAAAATGTATAAAACATTCCAGATACTGTATGTACTACTAATTTTTAAGGTCAGAACGTTATTAATTGGTAAAGCAAAACATCCTAATCATTTAATCTTGCCCTTTAGTCATTTTACATTCACAAGCTTTATAGGTTATAATTAAATAGCATTTATTATATTATTATTAAATGTGTTTATTAATAAAACTGCGTTTGAAATGGTCAAAATAAGGTCTTATTATTACTAGGAACAAATATTGAATGCCAATATCGAAAAAAAATCTAATATGACGTAATATATATATAAAATAATCAAATTATTAAAACAAATAGAGATCTGTTGTATGTAGTTCTGTTAGGCTACGGAACAAACAACTTTCACTATCATTAACGAGCTACTTTGAGTCGGAGGTCTGAAATAACTTACCATCCAACACACCATAGTCAGGCTTCTTGTTAGTGAGGTGTTTCTTCACCAAGAAAGACCTTGGCATCGTATCTTGGGTCTTTTAAAGGAAATTACTCCCGCTATGTGTCTAGCACTAGGTCTGCACGAGCAAGAGTTTTAAGTGAGAGATGGTGTGTTGAATAAATAGCTGATGCTTGGAGGCTGTCTTTGCGCCACATTCTCGAGTAGAGAAGAGAGAGTCAGGTGCAGGCTAGACGGAAATTACCATAGACGTCTCGCTCAACCAATCAGATGTCAAGAACAAGTGTAAGAGGGCGGAACCATGTTTGTGCCGACATAACGCGGCAAACAGGTGCATACGTGCGACTAAAACAGCATATAGTGTTTTGAAGAAACATATGACACTTCGTTCGCCAGTTTATTATTGTTTATTTTTGTATTTATTTATTTATACACACAGCTAATAGACACCTCATTGAGAGAAAGAAAATTAATCAAACTTATTTTAAACATTTAGTCTGGGCAAACAAGTAGGCAAAATGTAGGATTGCAAATATCAGTGAACATCCCTGCACTTTTTAATTACTGTCAAGCACAAAGAACTGTACAACCTACTCCACTTCTGAATGGCTTTTTAAAAGTAGGTGGGTTGTCATATAAACAAGAATTTTTTTTTTTTTTTTGCGTTTTGAATTTTGTGCATGATTTATTTATTGATTATTATTAAAAAAAAAATATTACTGTGCCCTTCTCTAAAACAAAACATGCCCAGTTTATGCCAACTTTTTCAGTGTAAATGCTAACACAATTAAAATATTTTAATTCAGTTTAAAATTGCAAATAAAATTGGAAACAAATACATTTTTGTGTGGGTTATCTATACATCGATGCATTAGGCTATATTTTGTTACGTAAACTCTATAAATGTCAGCTTTCTTTTCATTAGTCAGTGCTGACATGGTTACTCTCTGAAAATCCCCACATAAGCTGCACATATATTCACTTACTGGAAGAGCATTCGTGAATTTTGCAACATCTCAATTTAACAGAAATGTAGGAAATGACTTATTGTAATAAATATGTAATAATGGAAAGTTAGTGAGACCGGTGACGTGTTAATGCAAGGCCTCACCACATTGTGGTTTATTACATCAAGGATTGGAGTTTGCACATTGGATTCCGTGAATGAAATACACCGAAATAGCATGCGACACTACTAGCTCATTAGTTGCTTTGTTTATTTGAAAGAACCATAAACTAAAGTTCTCATGCAGAACAAGTCTATTTAGGGACAAAAAGCTTTCTACCTCCCTTTGAATGCAATAAAATGCTTTTAGAAATGAATGCTCTGAAGAAATTCTAGAAATGCGATGGAGGAAAGTATACTTCTGTATTAGACATCGCCATCTAGTGTGTGGCTGGTGTACTTAGATCTTAGAATTGTTTTAATGTTTCTGTTTATGTTGATACATCCTTCCATTTTTTATACATTATAGTTTGTTAATTGTAAGCATTAAGCTTGTTAATTGTAAATTTTAAATAGGCTACTGCCTTTTTTTCATCCTCATGTTGTTCGGAACCAAAACGATTTCAACCCTCTCAGCTAAAGAACAATTGTAAATAGGGTAAAAAAAGGAATAATAACAATAACAAAATACAATAAATAATAAACAAATAAACAAAGCTTATTGGAGTTTTACAAGAATATATATCTATTCAAAATGTAGTAGGCTATATAATTCAATTTGATACATTATTTGTAAAAATGTACTATGAATTTCTATTAATATCTATTAAGTAATTTTTTTTCAAAGGAAAATGTTTTCTCTTGTGTACATTAAAATACATGTTTCATGCTAAATTTCATGTTTTGTGTTTATTATAGTCAGGGTTCGAACTGAGGGGGGATGGCATCCCCGTTTTCGAAAGAAATGACACAAAGCATCCCCTCTGTAAAACCACCACCCCCTTCCCATCCTCTTTGGATTAATCATTTAGTGTATTACGTAAAATTTATAATGCACATGAAATGTAAAAAAAACAAGTTACGATAATTCACAAATTAAATAACGGCAAGTAATACACTAAACTGAGTTAGAAAGACTTAAATTAAGAATTAATTCATTAATCAGAACTCCGTAAAAGCGCACAAACTCAGAGTCAAAAAAACTCCATCAAAATGGTTTGGAAGTTCTTTAAAAAGATTGGAGGTAGATATGGGAAGTCCAGATCTTTTCCGCGAACCGACTCTTTCGGACAGTTCGTTTCAAAGAACCGTTAATTAAACCGGTTCAACAGTTCTTTTACGCAATGACGTAATGACGTCATTAATGTATTTAGTATCGTCCCGTATTTACTATCGCTCGGGCGGGTTTGGCTGTACGTATGCGCACAATATCAGCTCATCGATTCTCGAATCGGACGCGTCCGAGAGACACCGGTTCTCGTTCAGTGTACCGGTAATCCGAAAGATACAGTTCTCGACTCAGTGTACAGGTGATCCGACAACCGCTACAACCGGTTCTTGACTCGAGAACGAGAGCCGTTCTGGCTGCTGCTCTGCTCATGCGCGTCATCAGCTCTCTTCTCCTCTGTTCACTGCCGTTCAAACACTGTTTGAATAAGTTATCTGAATAACTCGGGAAATTGGTTTATTTCGAATCAGAGGGAGTGTCGGGCACGTTAAAAAGTAAAAACCTGATTTGTGGATTAGTGCTTACTGGAGACGCGAACCGTTTCAAACGATTCAGTTCGGTTGGTGAACCGGTTCGAAGATCCGGTTAAATAGAACGATTCGTTCGCGAATCCGGACATCAGTAATAGGAGGTATGACCTTAGAATTTAAATACTGACATGCTATGCGACTGTGAGGGGCGGAGAGATGCATATACTATATTTGCATTAACAGTAAGGGTACGTTTAGTTTTGTTTGAGATGTAGACATTAATAAAACATAATTTAACAGGTAGCATTTTCTGATATAAAATTGGACAACCTATTTTTTCATAGGAGGTAGCCAAATCTGATAAGGTAGGATAAAATGTCAGAACACCTCCTCAGCAATAGAATGAATCTGTTTTTAGAAAGAATCGAATGATCCAGAGATTCAACGGTCCGTTTAGATGAACTCATTCCCTGCGTCCAATGTGTATAGCCTACTATCCACCCTCCCTCAATATTATTCAAAACTACCAATATTGAATTTAAGATGGATAGTAGTACATTTGAACGAATCGTTTGATATGAATGATTTAATAGATGATTTATTAAAACAGGGACTTGCTGTCACCTACTGATAGTTTTGTTCCCATTTATTTATCCACGAAAAACCTAAACCAGTCAAAAATACATTCAGTAAAATATTTTTAATTTATCAATATTAATTCCTTAAGTTATTTTAATAAACCATTTTTTTTATGAAATAAATACTAATTTTGCAATCAGTGTGTAAAATTAGTTTACAGTTAAATTGTGATTTTCTTATAGCCACTTCCTATTTTCCTTTTTGTAACCTCATATTTGCAATTCTGTGAAAATGGAAGCCATAGACAATTTGATGTTCCTAGTCACTTGGTGTACATATTTCACAATTTCTCCACCACTTCCAATTGATTTATTTGCATGAATGGATACTTTTGTGATTATTTAATGCAGGAATAAATTATTTAGATTAATGTCCATAGCCTTATTTGTATATTTACCAAGGAGCAAGGAAAGATTGACAATTGCATTCAGGCATAATGAAACTAAAATGAAGTGACACTTGCTAATAATCTTTGAAGATAATGTTTTAACTACCTCAAAACATAAAATATTATTGTATGCATTAGTTTTATCCTATCTGGTATCTTTGTTTGCAGGTTAATTACTAAGTAATTGTAATCAGTTTGACTCAGAAATAAAATGACAATACAATAAATTTGGTTGAAACTAAGGTTATTCCATGTGTCGGTGTAAGATGTGCTGTACACTAAACACTGAAACAGAGTGTAAAAGTATTTTGTTTAATAAAATATGCAGTGTAAAACAATGCCTAAGTCATAACTATATAAAAAGAAAAACATTTGTCAATAACATCCTTGCAGCTGACAGAAAGGGGATAGAAACAAGACACCTGCACATATAATACAAAGTTTTTGAAATCTCAGTGCTTTTCAAAAATGGTAAATTTACAGTATAATCCATGCTTTATATCGATCTTTAATGCCAAGTTAATGAAAGGTAACAAAAAGTATTACATAAAATATACAGTTAAACAGCTTTGGACAAAATTCTTAAGCCATGTCAGAGCTTACCTACTGAGCAATCAGAGTGAATATCGACTGTCGCTCCATTTAAACAGGGGACAAGGGTTAAAAAAAAAAAACAAGGAGGGTTTGGAAGCAGAGGGGGTGGGGGTGTTGCTCCCATGAGTAAAGAAAAAGCAAAACAAAAAACACTTCAAGTCAAATCTTTTTGCTTATGCTGATGCATGAGCAGTGCTATTTTTCCAGTTCCAACTTTAAACAGTATGCAAATACCCAGAACATGAAGTGAAGTATAAAATTCTCTTATCTCTGCACTTATAAACCATCAATGGGCAAGAGAGAGAAAAAAAAAAAGAAAAAAAAAAGCATTAATCCTCTCCTCCTCCAAACATGTCCGCCAGCTTCTTAAAGCGTGGGCCCCACTCATTGAGGAAGTCATAGTCTTGGTCATGTCCTGAGCTGGAAGAGTTGATGGAGCTGATTGAACCTGCATCTGAGCCGCCTCCTTCATAGTCGAACACCAGGAGGGAGTCATAGGGGGGTGCTGTGGGGTCATTATCTGCAGCATTCAGATTCTGTGGTACAAAGAGTTGGGTTAATGTTAGTCTTACACCTTGTTATAAAGAGACACATCAACACAATGTAAGAGTAACATCACTTACATCATCAATGAATGTCCCAATCTCCTCAGGGTTGGCTGGTCGTGGTCTATACTGAGGTGCTGGCATGAAAGTAGGTGCCACATCGTTTCGGAAGACTTCAGGTCTGTTGTCCAAGCCACGATGCAACACACTCAAATCATAATCCTGCAGAATAAACAGCATGCAGAAGTTTATATATAATCTTGAGCCACTTCCCCAAAACACTATGAATTCAGCCATCAATTTAAATTGATACGAACCTGATCATCTTCTCCACCTCCTTCCTCATCATAATAGTAGATGTTGTCTCTTATATCATCTTCAGGAAGGAGGGGTTCTTTTTTGGTACCGCTTTTCCTCCTCATGAACAATAGCAGAAGAAGAACGAGCACTGTAGTACAAAGAAAACAGCAACTTTCAATAACAATCTTCAAGAAAATTCAGCTGCAATAAGGAATTAACATACTGAAAAGTACATTTCTGTAATATAGTTTAACAGCCTATATCTGGGGTTTTCAAAGTTTACATTCAAAGGTTGAATCCGAATTCTCATCTACATCAAACCTTGTTTTCTAATACACCTGGAAAACAAGCTACATTTGCTTAAACGATCAGTATACAGAGCAAAGTTACTCTACCCGCTGCATTAAATATGAAACACAGGTAAACCAGATACAGTTCATTTCTTTAGCATCATTTGACTGCTAGAAGTTAGGACACATAAAATGCATGAACTCTACATACACAACAGAGCCAAGATTCCTCCCAGGATGCCAAGCACTCCAGATAGAGACATCCCCGCTAACTGTTTGTTTGTACACTGGAATTCATTTCCATTGCAGTCACACACAGTTGCTTGAATGGTGCTGTCCTGATACAGCTCATGTTGATCATACACTCTCAGGACAACATTGTAGTCCCCCTGTGGCAGTTCAGTCTTGAGTTTCAGATAAACTCCAGTTGCTAAAATGGGTACATAATAGTTAGACGTGTAGTCACTACCAATCAGCCAGCCATTTTAATGTGAAAGAATGAGTTGAATGTCTTAAAACATTAGTAATTGCTCACATGTGCCATTCATCACGGTAGACCAGTTTTTACTGGTTTCTCCTTGGGTCTCAACATTAAAGGGTTCACCAAAAGGAGGTCCATCTTTGTCCGATATAGAGAGAAGAATTGGGTCTGCGCCACGATTGCAAGTTTTTATAATTCTTTCAACAATAACAGGAGCGTTGTCATTTACATCCTCCAAATTAATCACCAGGGTTCCTGTGCCAGTTGCTGGAGATGATCCTGTACACAAGTACAAATGTATTAGAAAAAAAAACAAAACCAAACAAACATACTGCAAGTATTCCTTCTTCCTAGAAACACAAATTACCATCATTGTCCATGGCCAAAATTGTAGCTTTGTATTTTCCATCTTTAACATGAGCCGATTCTCTATCCATAGGAGTTTTGACTTTAATCACTCCAGTATCTGGGGAGATACGTAGCCAGCCACCAGGATCCTTGCCTATTGAATACCTGGAAGGAACCAAAACACAGGTTAAAATCTGCATCAAATAAAGGGTTCATACGGTGTGACTTCAAATTTCCTTTCTCTTTAAAGTATAACAAGCTTTGTGCTTCCAAGTGAGGACAGAATTAGAAATCTGAGTTGTATTTTAACACTGTTCCAGAACAGTTCAACAAATATTAGAGTGTATTAAATGCATTTACAGAGGAACCTGGGTGCAGTCTATGCTGGCTGTGCACAGAGACTATGGGGCACTCCTAACTTTCTGGCGCTTTGGACTCACAACCTTTAAGTTACATTTTCTTATTAAAAGAATCTGCTGCTTACTATTACCTGCGTTTCCAATACCCTTAAAATTGCGCAAATTACAATTGCGAATTGAAAATACACCTAATGTAAATGAGTCCTCATTCATAAAGAGGAGTGTTTCGCAAAACTGCAATTGAAACTTTTATTCCGCATTTATTTAAGGGGCTTTCCCTGCCCTGTAATGGAAATGCAGTAATTGAAATGCATTAAGAGGTGTGATGCACTGTGACACATAAAAAGACAGTACCAAGTCATGATAATCCGTAATTAAGACTCCACTGGAAGAAACAAATGTCTTGTCAGTAATGCGTTTTATTGTTTTGGTGTTATGTGAAGAGGCATAACATTTATGCCAAATGCTTGAGGTATTCGGCTAATCACAACACACTGGATAGCTGGCCAATCTTTTTAGAACAATGAGATTTATACAAACTAGGGATGTCAATGATTAATTGATTGATTAACTGTCGATAAGAGATGCAATCGATTACAGCTATCATGCCCGATTAATCAGTTTCATTTTGGGGTGCGTGCGGCTCGTGCACAAAGCACGCGCAAACAGCTGTGTGTGACAAATAATTTATTAAAATGTACAAACAACACTAAATATGATCCAAACCTAAAACCTAAATTAACCCAGATACAACACAAAGTTATTTTGTACTGAAATGTAGTAATAAGTCATGTTTTATTAACATGTTTGTTGGCACTTCACTTTGACATCAAACACTGATGCATTAATTCCTTAAACTTGTTTATATGTTCTTATTACATATGAATTTGTGGCTACCAAACTTTTCCAGAGAAACCCCCATTATTTAACTTAAATGCGGGAACAGTTTAAGTAACAAAATTATTCATCTTTTATTCCTCCACATTTACCACATTATGTGAAAAAGATTAAAAATTAACAATATAATAAACTAGCGAATCTAGAGAGTGAGACAGCGAGGATTTGGGGGAGAGAAAAAAAAATCCCCGGGCGCCATACTTTCGTTTGAAATCATTTTTGTTTAAATCCCGATCATGTAAATTGCAAACATTGCTATGGTGTTTTAAACAACGAGTGCCATTAAACCGTTTAAAGAGGTATGGTTTTGCTGTTGACGCAAGCACCATTATTCTGGCATAGAATATTTGTTTTGCAAACAGAGGAATGCACACGCAGAGGAATGACACTGTGGAACTTGGGAATATGAGTCTGATGCGCAAGAGAAAAAAAAACATTGAACAAAACTGTTTGTTTGGGCACACAAATAGCCTCTTAAAATTATGGTTGAACCACTGGTGTCACATGGTCAATTTTAATGATGTCCCTAAATAATTCTGGGATAGTTCCATTGCAGTCTATGCAGTGTCAGAAAACTAAGGTGCCATTTACCCCCTCACAAGTCCTTGCCAGAATTTGCTTTGGCTTTGTTTTCATACTTGCGGAAGGTAATGGAGAATTAGTTTGATCAACATGTAGACCTTGTACATAATGGACCAATGATGGTATCTGAGTCATAGTGATGCAATTACACAAACATATTAGGCGTGTTCAACTTAATATCAGCATGGCTCAGACCAATGTTGTACCTCTAAAGCACCTTAAACAAGCCAAAACCAAAAGATATTTTAGGCAATATAGAAATACTGGCCAGGACGTGCCCAGGAAAAGACATGTATGGTCACCTATCATCAGAAAGCTCTCTGATATTAAATATGTTAAAAAAATTTTCTGCACACGGCTAAGTTGTTACAGATTTTAAATTTTTGAGTGAACTAAAGTTTTAATGGTGTTGTTTTGAAGGATTAAAACTGAAGTTTAAAGTATATGGTGTGGTCTGATAACTGGGTAGAAGAATTTTTACAGTGGGAAGGTGGCTTCCAACAGTTATACAAGTGAAGTTAGTCAGTTTTCTGTGCATTCACACCTAAACTGTTTGAAAATTAAGGCATGTCAAAATCTGTGAGTGACTGAGTTTAACGCCATTCCAGCTTCTGTGGCTATTTTCACGGTGAGAAATATTTGGACTGAATTACATCTGTGTAGGTTGTGTTAAGTGTTTTTTTTTTTTTTCACTGTAAGACACGTAAACCTTTAGAGAAAGCAGTTAGGAAAGGAAATAAAATATTGCATAGCTTACGTTATCTTTTGCGATCTTCCAATGTCTGGATCAGTGGCTGTATAAGTAACCAGTTCAGTATCAACTGGTGTATCTTCACGTTTGATTATAACCCTCTCCTTTGGATTAAACTCAGGAGGTTCATTTACATCTTCTACATTCACGGTGACCGTGGCAGTAGCAGTGGGCAAGGAACCGACAAACACATCATCATTCTCAACAGTCACATACAGAACGTACTGCTTGGTCTTCTCAAAGTCCAGGGGCTAAATGAAAAAGAAAGTATTTTACTGAGGTATGGGATCACAACCAATTCTCTGGGGAATCATATAAGCAACAAACAGTACCTTCACAGTGGTGATGATGCCCTGTTGGATGGCTCCCTGGCTGGGTCCAGTGCTGACATTGAAAAAACCACCCTTGTCACCGCTAATAATCCGATACTTGGTTGTCCAGGCTGGTGACCCAACCTCATCACCATCAGTAACTTGTAGTTTGGCAACTTCATGTCCTACTTCATTCTCTGGGACGGATGCAACATACTAAAACAAAGATATGCATGTTGTGTATAAGTATTAATGAGTTCAAACCCCTATAAGTGTTATAGTTAAACAATTGTAAAAACATTTACCGTAGCTGGCTCAAACTGAGGTGGGTTATCATTGCTGTCAGTAATCGTAATAACAGCTGTACCAGTAGTTGGATAACCTTGTCCTGCCACGTCAGTAGCCACAATTATCAAAGTATACTTGGGCCATGTCTGAAAAGGAAGATAGCGGTGAGTATGTTTATATGAAGTAATTTTGATCACCACTTTGAGATTCATCAGATGTCAGTTCTCACCTCTCTGTCCAGGCCTCTTTCTCGCACAAAAATTCCTCCAGTTGAAGAGTTGATGTCAAACATGTTTGGTTTTGGAAGTTGTGGCTCTTGGCTGACAATTGAATAACTGATTACACCATTATCTGATTCTTTGGTATCATCTGCATCAGTGGCTGTGACTGTCATAAACTCGTAACCTTTGGCAAGAGAAAGACAGGTTAGGCGGAAAGAGCTGCAAAGGCATTTGAAATATATTTAAGAGAAGACTGAAAGCTATTTTACAGAGCAAATCCACCTACTTATTTTAGCAGCTTCCTGAACTTGTCCATTAAAAGGATTTTGAGTAAACTCAGGCTTATTATCATTTTGGTCGATCACATTGATAACTATTTCCATTGGTTTTTCTTCTATAGTTGGCACATCACGTGCTTTAGCATGAGCTATAAGCTAAAGAAACAAACAAAAAAAAAAAATAAAGAAAGAAAGTGGACATTAGATTTGAGTTACTGACACACGAGCAGTTCTAAAGAAAAATTACTTAATCTTTAGTAGATTCACAAACTTAATGTAGGTCTCATGCAAACAATACAATTTTGTCAAGACATTCCATGAGATCTTCAGATTAAAAGGGGACCGTTTAAAATAAAAATGTAAATACAAAAATTTAATAAGTGCTGTCAATTGATTAAATTAATTGCATATTTTCTGAAATTAATCTCAACTAACAGTAAAGTTTTAAAATACGCTTTTATATTGCAATACATTTAACATTCAATCTTTACATGAATGTACAAACATCATAAAAGACACACAGTGGATTTTTTAATATTTGCATAATGGCATCTCATTCCCCTAATATTTAACCATTGACTACAGCCAATCAACATTGCAGTACAATTGAAAAATTTCAATTGTAATATTTAAACATAAAAAGAACTTCTAGTCAACTTGGAACAATCTTAACAAACCCATTATAACATATGTCATGTTTGATTAATAAACACCACAACAGCCAGAATAACATAACCATCTGCTATTTCTTTAGAGCTGCAGCTGCTGAATGTGACAATTCTGACACAAATCTATTTACTTTTTCTGACCCACTTCAGGGGCCTGCACCATGATGGTGGCTAAACAAACTCAGAGTTACAGGATTAGTTTTGACAAAACCAAACCACTCCAATCTGGGTTTGTTGGTACCATGAAGCTGGTCATCAACTTTCTCTGTCAACTCAGGCTTGATCCTGAGTTAATGTAGCACGTAAACATGAAAGTGTGACATCAGCAATGAGCAGCCAATCATGCCACATGCTTTTAAACTTTCATTCTCTTCTCGTGAGTCAGATTCACTACCAAAGATTAAAAGATTGAGCAATATGAGGAATTTCAACACATTTACACAGCAAGATGAAACAATCAATTAATGAAAGAGGAAAGCTTTATAAAAAAAAAAAATAAAAAAAAATAAAAAAAAAAGCTGCAAGTTTATAAAGATGATAATATTTCCAAGTATAACACTAAAATAACACACACTATAGGTAAAACACTTAAAAAGGTAAACTCATATGTAGTCATGTTTACTTATTTATACTGCATATGTCTATATTAATTTAAAAGCCCATTTACTGTTAAACTAAACTGGCTTGTGTAATAGATTAAGAAGATAAATAAATATAATTCTAAAAAAAAAAAAAAAAAAAAAAAAAAAAAATCGGATGATTTTATCTTCAAACAATGTTTTATTATGTAGCGTCCTTTAATTTGGAGTGAGAAGCTGGGGGAGTGGCTTTATTGCATCAGACATGTGTCACCTTGCTGGAAGCTGATTGGTCAAATTTTGCTTCTCTAACCCAGAACTAGGAGCAGGTTAGCAGTGTAGCGCAAGTTATTGCGATGAACACTGCTAAAAGCCAAACAAATTTCATGGTACCTAAAACCCAGGATTGGTGCAAACTGAACATAACTTATCATAACCCTGCTATCCAGTTAATCCGGCTTCATGGTACAGGCCCCAGGTCTTAAAGGTCTATTAATATACTGAGGAGTTAAATCTGGCATGTTAGATGAGTTCAGTTCTGAAAACCATTTCAGATAGTTGTTCTAAAATGTCACTTATATAAAATATATTACATGTTTGCACAGTTTTAAGGCAGATTCAATTGCATTCGTTAATGCACCAATTTTGACAACACTAAAGTGAAAAAAAAAAAAATTTAATAACTATTATTAATACACACACAAACACTGCCAATAATTGATTATGAAAGATTCAAATTTCCTTACTTTGTATGAAGGTTTTTTTTCTCTGTCAAGTGGCTGAGTTACAAAGAGCCTCCCTGATAATCTTTCAACAAAGAAAATCCCTGCTGGGTCCTGATCTGCCCCTTCGCCGGTGATGCTGTATAACAATTGAGTTTCCAAGCCATAGTCTGACTTTATCTAAATATGGAAAGCAATAAGAGAAAGTCAATAACAGACAAATCGTGGCCGCATCCATCTCATTTTGAATGATCTCTATGACTTTCACTCACCTGGACCAGGAACAATGGGAAAGGACCTTTGTGGTTCTCAGCTACAGAGATTGGAGGAATAACCCAACCTCTCTTTATTCTCGTTTGACCCTTTGAAGACTTTGGAAAAGTCAGAACAAGATCAGAGGGCAATTCCATCTAAAAATATAAGTTGAATGTGTTAGTAAAAGACAATGAACAAACAATCTTTGTTTACAACTCAAGACAGAACACATTTGAAAAACAACATTTTGGCATTTGCTGATATCCTTGCATAATGAAGTCAACTTGACACTTTTGAATATCAAAATGTTTACTACAGCTACTTAATTTGTTCTGATAAAAACTATAAATATATAGTACATAACATTTTGTACAGCCATTTAAATAACCAATTTAGAGAAATTTAAGAACTCTTCATCAAAGTGTCCAGTAGAGGTCAGGCTTGCACTGTATTGTACAGCAGTTTCTTGCATGAAATGTGTTTTTGTACCTCTGAAGAGATGTTCGTGCCTGCATCCATGTGATGCCCATTATGTTGGACGCGCTCAACTTTGACAGATACTGTGTGCTTCTGGCCACTGGAGTCCCAAGCGTGCACAGAAAACACCTTGTGGCCTTCATGAAGAGTCACTTGTCTCTTCAACGTTACAGTCCCATCCGTGTTCACATCAAACCGTTTGTCAACGGACTGAAAGAGCGTTCTTGTTCTTTCATCGCAGTTATTGAAAGTTACTGAAAGTTAAAGAAAAGAGTCAATTTATGACACTTACAGTGGTACTCACTTCTTCACAACACTTTCAATCCATCAAAAGTTATTGTATTATATTAAGCTAACTTTAATATAACAATGCTTGCTTTAAGTGTAAGGAGAAGCTACTTGCTAAGTCTGTTTTCCCAACCACAATAATTAAGTGACTCATTGTAAGGCAATTTATAATGAAAGTTACTGCCCTATTTTTGTTAAAAAGAATTCTCAGATTTGATGAAAGAGTTTTTGGAGCCTTAATAGCCATGCTTTTATTCATTGATATTTGTGAACACAACCATTTATTGAGAGTTATTGGAGGCGATTATCATTTCCATGACTGACCTGGCTCAGACAATCTAAATTTATTAAAACTCACATTATTTATTGAAACAAAGTCATTTAGTTTGTTGCACACAATTTATTCAGTAAAAGTGTTTAACTTTTTGTATTACCAAAAAAAAAAAAAAAACAACCACACAATTTAGCTGATGTTTTAAATGCACATTTCAATATTTTGTGTAGCCATTTCCATTGACTTCTAGGTAATATTCCAAAACTTGTATTAAAAGAAATATGGATGGAAACAGCTACTAATGGGGTTTTGAGGGTACCCAAGCACTGCATATAGTCAAAGAATTTTAGTTTAAAATATAAATTCCTCTGTTTTGCATGTGGCATAACTCACAGGCATGCTTTACGTCCACCATTTCTCAGCTTCAGAAAAATGGATACTGTGTCAGTCTTTTTACCAAAACTACACAGCATAATTCATTTAAACAAGCACTATCCCACAACACCGAGGTTTTGCAATGGCAGTGCTGCCATCCATTAGAGGTCTGAAAGGAAGTGGTAAAACCAATCAGCTCTTAAAAATAAGCCACCATTAGTGGGACACTGAAAGCGTGCTTCTCCAAGATGAACAGAGATAAACTGCAGATCAATAAGAAACCAAATACTGATGCTTAAAAAAAAAATAAAAAAATAAAAAAAAAACAACAAGTAAAAAAATTGTATCAAAGGATAATTGAGTGGTATGTGTCCACATGAAGCTATTCCATACAAAATAGTTAGATAATTTTAAATGAAATGGTTGAAGAAAAACATTCTCTACTATCGAGATAATACATCCTCCCAATCATTTTTTTTTTAAAGAATAAATTTATCATGCTGTGAGATGAGGCGATAAATCAAAACTAAAACCACACAGTCTTTAACTGGCATCACTTTTTATGGAAAGTACCTGATTGAGGGCAGGAAAAAAAACAGACATGACACCACACGCAAAACCAGTTGTATTTAACAGAAATGTTGATAAAGTGATATAAATTTTAAATACAGGGAATGAATTACAAAAAATAAAAATAACTGTGATAGGATTAAACCCAGAAAGTGAAAATGCTAAATTTGATGACCCTAATCTCCTGGCCCCACACCCACAGAAACTCACTGATATCATCTGTATTAGTCACATTTCACAAACACCTGCAAAGTCTGAAATCTTATGCTTCACTAAGCACTTAATCGTGGTATTTCAGAGACTTTGATTCGACTCCTGACCTCACATCCTGACGTTAGAGATCTAAAAATGTGGTTTAATTTCAAACTTTCCGGTTAAAACAAAACACCGTTTACTTCGATAACTGGTGTGCTATGCAACACCAGGAAAGACGTAATTTAACTTACCTGCAAAAAAACACACACAAAAAACAGGCAATAACTTAACTATACTAACTTTTAAAACATGTAGAAATCAAAAGGTTAACGTACAGTTTTCTACGAACTAGAATATGAATTTAAAAAGATCCAGTATTATCCTACATTCGACAATTTAGCCCTATAACGAAACTCAAACTTAAGGTGAGACCAGATTTAACGTAAGAGCAAAAAGATAGCATACAGCGTTTCTGAAACCGATCGAGTTAGTGGGTAAGGTTAACTTTGCTTGGTTTAAAAAAAAAAAAAAAACGAAAAAAAAGACATTTTTTAAAATTTCGGTTAGCATTTTATGAGATCTGTGAAGCAACCTACCTCTTCCTAGTCTTTTCCCCCTGTGAAGGTGATCTCTGTGCACTTTAAAGACGATTAACTCCGACTCAAATCCAGGTGAACATGTCGACTCCTCCGCATACACACACGATAATACCTGATTAAAAAAAATAAAATAACCTAATAAGCAAAAGTATAACAAGCCGAAGACTTCATTGTCCGAAACTGCGCGTCCATTTTCGGTAGGTAATTTTACATAACTCGACGATCAAAGAAAAATCTCACCTGACAAAGAAAAACGATAACTCCAAATCGCACAATCCTAACACACGCCATTCGAAACTCTAAAATCCTCATAAAAATCCTTCAGCGTCTTAATCCTTCGAAGTCTTTAAAGTATAACACAGCCGTTCCTTCCAGCGTCTCAGCAAATGCAAATTGAGGAAATGGTCTTCAGGTAGCTAGCTTTCGGATCTGACGCAGCCAGGTGACCTCGCCCATCCGGTAATTACATGTCCAAATATGGGTATGTGTATGACTTTTAAACACTCCTATAACACAGGTAAACAATTCCCGGATTAGTAAACTATGTTACATGTGAAATATGAAAACTGCTGATGTGTACGAGACCAGTAGCTTCTCAAACACCCTAGATAACATCTTACTCCGTTTTTTATAAGACTATTGTGGAATTGTTGTTCACTCAAATTGCTGAAGTGAAAAACTCCATTCATGAATTTTGCACTGAAAAATCCCCCTGACACTGGTTTTTGATGTTGAAATAGATAAAAAAAAAATTATTAATCTGATGGTGGATTTAGAAAAAAAAAAGTCAGTCTATGCTGTTTCCTTAAATATGAAATTGTATTCTTGGTAAGGTTTTTTTGTTACAGACTCCAAATGGAAAACACACTGTGAAAAATGTACACAAAAGATGTTAATGTATAGTAAATAAATACCTTGTGTGCTTGGTTCAGTGTAGTCTGCTCAGATACAATTGACTATAGTTTCTGTTCCCAATGGATCCCATTCACACATAAATATAGTCATGTGAACTCCTGTCAGAACAGTTTTAGTTTAGCTTCCAGTAAATCATATTGCACATCTTCCATAGTAGTTTACTCATTTGACCTGTATTTCTTGTGACCCTGATGAAAGTACTTCAAGGTTGATGCAATGATTATGACTTTCGTAGTGTCATCACCCTTCCCCCGACAATGTCACAATAACCTCTCTAAAAATATAATGCTTGCTTTGTATTATATTATTGACCTTAATATATGAATTACTACTCGGATATCCAAAACTAATTGCAATTGAAAGAACAGAAAACAGCATAACTGCCAGTGCCCCTGCTTGCTTTCTATTCATCTTGGGATGCCTCTGGCCCCCAAATAGCCTGGGTTTCATCATGAGTTTCCAGTGTGATCACAAAACCATTAATATAAGCATTTCAACAGACATTGGTAAAAACTAGTCTAGCATCAGGAGAACGTTTCTTAAGCTGCTCTGTCTTTTCTTAGTGCTTTGTTTATATTTATAAGATTTAATGGCTGCTCCATTATCATTGTAATTATCTTTTAGGAGAGAGTTTCTGTTGATTTTTTCAGGGTAAGGTCACTAGACAAACACAAATTCCTTGTTTTTCATTTTAGAAATGAAGTTTTGTAGGATAAATAGCCTGGTTTTGTTTCGGAATGGTCGCTAAACTGTACTGTAACTGTTAGAGTTTGGTTCTTCTCAGAAAACTCAAAAAAATGTTGTTCAGCTGACCTTAAAAAGTCTTACAAAGGAATACATTGTATTCTTCATCCTTGAAGTAACTAAGAGCTATTTTACTAATTGCTCTCAATTCTTGCTTGGCAATAAAGTTGGCTTTAATGTGTTTCTCTAATATCTGTCTTTGTAGTACTTGCAGTACTAGTACTAGAGACCCATTGACTTTGTAGCATGATGACAGCTCTTATATATA
>JAUMHP010000052.1:22175482-22186689 GCA_032361065.1 Enteromius trimaculatus | reverse complement strand
CCCCGCTTGATTCTCAGTCCCTATATATATATATATATATATACACACATACATTAACAGATTTTAGTTGGGAAGCAAGTCTGTTAAAACTAAAAGTATACAGCATCTGTGTGTTTCAGTGCACCACATGTGAATTTGTAGAAAGGCTTGAAATTTATCTGAGCACCTAGGAAAGAAGACAATGAATATTTTGTTAATCATTTGTTTGGATTCTGCTTATCTCTGGCTGTAGATAAGCCCAGAGGACAAATATTGCAGGAGAAAACATATGCTCTGAGTAGAATGTGACCAATGTCTGCATACCATTCCCAGACTGAGTCAAAGGCTGTTCTGAGATCTTTTAGAATGAGAGAGAAATAGTTTTTAGCATGGAAACCTTGTTGAAAATACATCTCTGCCTTGTCTTCGCATTTTCTGCTTTTAACTGGATTTAAATTTGGTTAATACATCTGCTGCAAGAGTACCCTTGGATTCAAAAGTGTGCCTCATTGCCAACTTGGTTTTTATGTTTTTAGGCCATGACATTGGGTCTAAATACATGTCGTTATTTTGACTGTTTTTAATCTTATTGTACTAACAAAAATGTTTGTTGCTACTAATAATCAGTTCATTTGCCTAAAGTCTTAAAATCCCATTTAAACATAAAAATATATTTTTAAATAAAAAAATAATTATGTATTCTAAAAATGATATTAAATTACATACTGTGTGTACATGCAAACACAAGATGAAAAATTCTGAAATTTAAAAAAGAGTTCTTTTGACTGAGCGCCTGTGCCACACTAGTTTTATGTACGTTCATAAATAGCATTGAGTGTGAAATCATTTACACAGGTTACAAGGTCAGCAGTGGAGGTCTGAGTTAATGATTACGCAGTACTGTTTTTGTTCAAAAAGTCACTGTACTCTGTCTGCCAGCTAGGTGAAATGCCCGTTGCTTTCATATAATTTACAGCTGTGCTCTGTTAGGAATAAAAATTGCCTTTTGGTGTACAGAGAATTAATATTTTAAAACTCTTCAAAAGTGGCATTTGCAAGTACAATCGCTTCAACGGTTCTCAGCTTTGTTTTATAGGATTTTCCGGAAAAACTGTCTAAAGAGCAACCTTTGAATGTCCTTTGAGCTGTGTTCTGTGCTTTTAACAAACAAGTTTGGAGATGTTTGGCAAGTTTTTAAAAAGCTGGGCGAGGCGCTGTAGAAAACTGTGGGGGATGGTAGCTTATCTCGCTGTGGACAATCCAGTTCCGCATACATCATCAAAGCCACTCATCCACTTCAAAGTGCTCTGCTTCGATACTATGACTCTTCCACTCAAATCAATATTTCCTGTACGAATAATTACGAATGCAATTGCACTGCTATTATGAGAGCTTTTAACCAGCACACTGTACAATATGTTGCTTATTTGTTAATGGATACGAACTCTAATAAACTTTGTCAACATGTACCACAGCTCCAATGCTCTCTTCGCTCCTTCATAATGATTGACCTCTCATGTCCATCAGCCTTAAAAGCCCATCATTATCTAACAAGGGCTTTTAGGCTCCATGAAATGTTTATGCTTGTACAACTTTCGGTATCATGTTTGCTTGCAGTGTCGTGTTCATAGCATCATGACTTGTCTTCCCAGATTTGGAAGAGAAAGCAGCTGCAATGCTGAACCCGTCTGATAGCACCTTGGTTTCACAGCCATAGGACAAGACTGGTCTTGTGTTGCGCCGGGCCTTTTGTTACTTTGTTACTTAGTAATGCAGAAGAGGACCCATCTCCTACGGAGCCTCATAGCTAGAGGCATGTAGTTGTCTTCTGACTTAGTGCCTCGGTAGATTAAACACCCTCCCCCTCAGTCAATACTAGGAGCGGAACAATCATAGACTGTCAGACAGTGCTATTAACAAATTAGGAAGTATAGCTGATGTGCTGCTTTAAGTTCAGGTAGTCTCGACCAAATCTTACTGGAAATGGGTGTGACGTCACAAGGCAGGTCTGGTTATCGGTTCTCAGTAAGGGAGTTTATGACATCAAGATTTTTAGAGACGAGTCATTTGTTTCTGTTTCAATATCACAGCAGATGCTTTTGTTTTTAACCTATTCTTGCTGTAGTCTTAAGCTCCAGGTTTGCCACGTACACATCTGTATAAATCTAGTGAAATGATCCAGACTGCTAAATAACCATACTCATAAATGGAAATACAATACATTGTTTTGGGAAAACCATTTATATGCTTACCAAGGCTAAATACCTTGAATTAGAAAAATCAATAAAAACAGCAATATTGTGAAATATTACTACAATTTAAAATCGCTGTTTTCTGTTTTGATGCATTTTAAAATTTTAATTTATTTCTGCGATGGCAAACTGAATTTTCAAGAGCGGTTACTCAAGACATTATTTATACTGATCTGGTGTTCAAAGTACATTATGTATTATTATGAATATTAAAAACACTTTGCAGCGTCATATTTTAGTAGAAAACTATGATAGAGTACCATCTGAAAAATTCTTATTTAAACTTTTATTTAACGTTAAATTTATAAAAAGTGCATTTGTAATGTTACAAAAGATTTATATATTTTAAACAAGTGCTATTCTTTTTCATCTTCATCAAGAATGCTAAATACAATATTACCTTTTCCACAAAAATATGAAACGGTATCAACTATTTTTAAACATTGATTTCAACTTTGTGTAAAAAAAAATATAGTTCAACAGTGGAACACTTATGAAAATAGAAACAATACAAATTAAATGACAATGTAGACCAAGTGACAGCATATTTATCCACAGTAAACAGACCATCTTGACAATCTCTTTGTCCGTGGGATTTAAAAGTGGTGACACATTACTGCTCAGACAGGCAGCAGTCATTAGGGTGGGAGGACCTGCTCCTCAAAGGTAGAGCCTGAGGTTTATCTGAGCAATCCCACCACACCCCAAATCTCTCCATTTGCTACATGCAGTGTGGGTTTGCTGTGTCAACTCAAGTTAATGGCCTGGTCAACATGTACAATGCAAATGAATGATCCATCAGGGTCATTCCTGTTCTGCACAGCAAATTTATTGGTGTTAATTCAAATCTTTTAGAGTTAAAATTAGCTTTGAGTGAACATACTGTCTTAAACTTTTCACTGTGGAACTGATTTACATAACACTAAGACAGAGTTACATTTACACTGTAAACAAATCTGTTCCACACCACAGAGTAGTGACAATTTAAGAGTAACAATGTCATTTTATTAAGATGAATTAAAAGGCTCACTACTAGCCATTTTACACCATAGAAGGTTCACATTTGAGATAAATGATGAATTTCTTTCATCAGAAATAATATGAGAGCTGCTTGTCATATGGTCTGTAATACACATGTACATGTCAGCGAATGTAAATACTATATGTAAGTCACTGAATGTCAAAAGCTGAGTCAATACCTACGACTAGCAACAAAGCACAGCTGTGCTTGAGTCAACAACTTTCAGCAGATAAAAAAAGCGCAGGATATGTAGATCAGTTGTGTTACAGTTGCAAACAGTAAAGTTCAGAGCATAGTTACTTCACAGAGCAGGAAAGGCTGTACAGATCCAACTTCCTCCAAAAATCCTGAATACTGGTTTCTACCTAGACAACACAAAACCAGACCAATTAAAGTGAACGCTATTTTTGTTTTATAAATACAGCAAGTTTATGATGGAAAAGGTTCAATCAACATGAAAATTTGTGACTCAAACAAAAAACTGTTTTGGATAGATTCAGACTTTGAATTGATTGATTTTGAAGTAACAAAGGATCAAAAGAGCAAAGCAAATCATAAAAGTAATTAATGTGACTCCAGTGGTTTAACTTCAACTCTGTGAAGCGACCAGAGTAATTTATTTGTGCAAAAAAACAATTTTTGACTTTATTTACAAAATTATAATTCTCAATGCATCTCCGCACAACAGCATTTGCTCTTGCATCCACACAACATGCATGCATTGTGATTTTTTCTCATGTTGGAGATAATATTTTGTAAATAAATATTTTTGCAAACACAGAAATTGCATAGTTTAATAACACTGATGTTAAACTACTGGAGTCACATTGATTGCTCAAATTATGTCTTTATAGGATAACTTTCTTGGGATTCAAGCCAAATCAATTATATTAAGATTCTGCAAAAATTCAAATTCTATTATTAACTTACTCTCAGGTTTTCAAAACCTGTATTGATCTTGCACCAAACAGAAAATATTATTATATTGTATTATTACTATATTATTCTGAAGAATGTGCTTACCAGTTACTGGTCTTTCAATATAATTTACCTTCATATCACTGACAGTAAAACCTGTTAATAAGACATGTACATGTCTTATATATATAAAGAAATGCATGAAAATCATATATATGGTATATGGTATGGTTTTATTATACATTTGTATAATAAAAACATAACATAACATAATAAAAACATAACTCACATTGCTTCTATGGAGACAAAAGTTGAAAAACGGGCATGACAGTGTAAAGTGTTAACTAAAACTTTTTGGTTTTATGGCAGGGTGGCTCCAACATTAAGCTACATTATTACAACCTACAGTGTTTTTTTTGTATTTATATAGCGCTTTATTGTGTATTGCCCTACACCCAAAGCACTTTACAATCATGTGTCTCCTCCTTCAACCACCACCAGTGTGCAGCATCCACTTGGATGATGCCAGCGCACTCACCCCACACCAGCTACACCAGGAGAGCGAGTTACAGCCAATCAATGGATGAGGATTTTTTGGGAGGCCATGATAGACAAGGCCAGTGGAAATTTGGCCAGGAAAACCTGGATTACACCCCTACTCTTTACGATGAGTGTCATGGGATTTTTAATGACCAACAGAGAGTCAGGACTTCGGTTTAACGTCTCATCCGAAAGACTTTTGGCAGTATAGTGTCCCCGTCACTATACTGGGGCATTAGGACCCACACAGACCACAAGGTGAGCACCCCCTGCTGGCCTCTCTAACACCTCTACCAACAGCAACCGAGTTTTCCAGGGAGGTCTCCCATCCAGGTACTGACCAGGCTCAGCCCTGCTTAACATCAGTGGGCAACCAGGCTTGGGCTACAGGGTGATATGGTTGTGGCAATGTGTTGGCGTGTGGACCAGCATGTTGCACCCAAAAGAAAGAAAAAAACCAAAAACAATTTTAATCTGAATTATTTTAATAATCTTTGATCTCTTTAAAAATGGAATACACTTTCTAATTTGTATGTAATAGAATTAATGAGATCCCTCTTAAATACGTCCTGTTCCTAAAAAAGCCTATATATGGCAGAACTAAATTACATGCACTACTGACTCCTCTGTCCCACATTGCTCACATTACCACATTGGATGTTTATTTGTTAGTTTCACTGTTGTATTAAGCTTGGTATGCCTTACCCTTAATCTTGTTAAAGTACTTTCTTCTCTTTGCTATCCTACTTCTTGATGTATTTCATAAATCTGATGTCCTGAGTGATATGACATGTTCCTGATCTGTTTATCTTTCAAAGCATTTTTTGCTGGCCCATCCACCTAGTGTTAACATACATATTATAATAATGCCTCTTTAAACTATCCGAATGTTGTGTCAGTAAGATGTGTTTGATGTGTCAGTAAGAAATATAAGTTTACATGTCTAAACATTCATTTTGACATTAATTGTAATAATCCAGTGAGACCAGACAACATGCAGTGAGAGATCTGATCTCATCATCATCCATCATCAAACTGAGACATAAATCTGAATTGTGGAACCGTCTCCAAGATGCTTCAAAAAACCTACCTGCAAATATACAGTACAATAATGTTAAAAGTTTTAGGCACTTGTGTAACATGAGGATGCTGTCTAAAATCTTCCTTTATCAGTTAACTTTTTTTAAACTAAATGAATTTAATATTTGGTGTGACCATCCATTGCATTTAAAACCTTTTGCTGCCATTCTTCTAGATTTAGTCTGTCTCAGTTTTTTTGTTTTTGTTTGTTTGTTTGTTTCATTCCAGACAGATGAGATCAGATCTCTGTGTGGAGCACTGGCTGGCAAAAATCTCACTGGATTATTACAGTTAAGGGCAAGTTTAGAAATGTAAATTGATATTTCCTACTTACATGGTATAGCAAAAAACAGAGACTGAGATAAAACCATTTTTAACTGGTGAAAATACTAATGGTCTAATAATTTTGGCACCCACTGTATATTTCACTTTATCTTGCCCATAGTGACATGTGGTTAATTAAAGCTGAACAACACTACTGCCAAAAACAACACCAACACTTCCATGCCATTACATGCTCCAGCAGTGTTGTCTTGTACAAAGAAGTGTTGCAATTACTGAATCTCAGTAACACCAAGAAATTAACATTTATGCATTTGCTTTTACTAAGTAGTAATGTACATAAATTTGTTTGTGTTAAATGTTGTCATCAAATGCTGACTGATAAGTTATGTCACTTCAGAGTATGATGCCATTATGAAACTTATTACTTAAAGTGAATATATATTTCACAAGACTAACATGGTGGGAATTTATATTGTAGACACAGGAATAATGGTAAAAAAAAACTCTACTTTTGTCTGAGTTTCATCATTAAAACATATAAAATGGGAGTAAACGGCATATGAAGATTTACCCATGTAGCCGAGTTCTATTATGACTTTATAAAAGTACTGTTTGTACAGCCAGTAGAGAAGCTTGTAGTAAAAACAAGTCTGCTTTTGTTAGTCCTGACAGTGGAGACTGCATGCATGAGGTATCTGAGCACTATTGAACTGGGCAGAAACATGTGGCATGTGGGAAGTGTATTCATTCTTCATCTATAAACAGGTTTTTCAAGCTCAGGCAGGTTGACAGAAACAATGGAGCCTCATTGTGTAGGCAAGAGGCTCAAAACCTGTTGAAGAGGTGATTCAGGGTCTCAGCACCAACACATCACAGATAAGACTTAGCTGGAAAATAATGTTTGATACGCTCTTAGAAAAAAAAGGGTAAAAAATCTGTCACTGACAGCTTCCATAGCTCTTTTTTCTATGGCAATGTATAAAGTTGAAAGAATGCTAAATAATAAGAGAAAACTGTTTTAAACAAATTTTTGTGCAACCTATGGATATAGCGCTGTGTACAAAACAGTATTTCATCCTATAATTCCGGGTACATTTGGTGTCCCTGTGTGTCTCAGTAAACTCTGTTACCTATACTTACAATGGTGACAACAGTGTAACAGAATTGACATTTTTATTTTATTTTTATACAAAAACCTGGCATAATGCTAAGAACACAACACTAATGAAAACATGATTAAAAGAGCTTTAAATAACCCAATGTGAGATCATAAATTCAGTTTTACTTTTCATATTGTGGTAACAGAGTTGACATTTCAAAAATAACTCTTGGTAAGAGGTTTTTAGATTAAGATATTTTCTCAGAGAGAGCACAGATACTTTTCAGAGCTTTAGGTCCTGTCAGTGAGTGACATAATTTCCTGTAATTTACACAAATCTGAGAGATAATTCCACAAAATTAAAGGCAAAATATGGGATGTAACAGAGTTAACATGAGGGTCACAAATTTTTCTAATTTTCTAATAATTTTTTTTTTTTTAAATAATGTTGTAGAATAAAGTAAGTAACTATTTAGGACTTTAATGAATAAAACAAATAAACTGTTACCAAAAGAAAAGTACTATAAAATATTTTGATTGCACATTGATACATGATGGAAAAAATACTAATGCAGAAGAAATCATTTTAGCTATTTAAGACACTTTTTATATAAATTATTATTGTTATGAACTGCGGCATCTTGTAATTCATAAGTAAAGAATAATAATTATAATATATATATATATGCTAGAAGTCTTTCAAAAGTAATTAGAAATGTAAAAATAAACACTAAACATGCCCAAAACAGTGAAAAGAAAGGTTTTGAGTCAAGAAAAAAGGGCTCAATCCTAGTGATTCAGTGAGTGCCAAGTTGCTTCTATCCTTAATATTTTAAAGACGGCAGTTTTGAAACAAACATGTTTTGTATTGGTGAGATTAACAGTTTCAAGAATAAAACCCAAAAGAAACAGTTTTTTCTGCGGTGGTCTCTTATTTTTTTTCCAGAGCTGTATATATGTATGTATGTATATATATAGTTTTTTTTTAAATATATCATTTAAAATAAAAAAGATAAGATTTATAAAGCAAAATTAAAATGTTTTAGCTGTTCTCTAGTTAAAAGAAAGAAAGAAAAAACAAAAAACAAATTTCTTATTAATTAAATTCAGACTGATTCGGACCACACAAACACATCATCTAGGTTACGAACGCAACCCACATTCCCTGAAGGAGGGATCGGAGACGTTACATATGGGAACTCGCCAGAGAAACCAAATGCCTTTGAGCTTTATACAAAAGACCAATGAATATTGGCGTGCACTTGATTGCGCTCAGGTGCACCTCGTCACTGTGTGAGTATAAGAGGGCACGAGCAGAGTGTACATGCAGGTTTTCGCTGAAGAGCCGAGCCGCCATCAGCGCGACCTCAGAGTCGTGGCAGGAGAAAGTGTAACATCTCCATTCCCTCCTTCAGGGAACGTGGGTTACGTTCGTAACCTAGACGTTATCCTTTCAGTCGAATCACTTCGACGTTTCATATGGGAACACCCATGGAACAGGCCATGACTCTGAGACCACGTTACGCGGAGACCCCCGTGCCGACGGGCAAGACACTTTTCGATTTTGCCAGCAGAGGGATCTGCACGTAACCTTCCCAACCCTCTGTGGTCCGCTTTTTGTAAGGGGAGCCTACAGAGTTGCTGTCAGTGTTGCTGAAGTTCTCGCATGTGGAATAAAGAAATGCAATATATCGATAAGAATATGGATATAATTGAAGGGAAACACAGCTTTCTGGCTGACTATGGAGAATTTTGCCACACCTCTGGGCGAAGGAGACCCAGAGGAAGCACAGCCGGACCTACTCCACTCTAGTCCGACTGCGGGGCAGGGAGCACTCAGGTTACACACATTTAAGGGAACACTGAGGAATTTTTAGGCGCACAAATCCCGTAGGAGTGGCGCCGCAAGCCAGCACCAGCCGGTCCTCTCGCTCACCTGCTGTCCTGATTAAGGACACGACAAGACATGGCCTCTCCGCGGAGGTCGTTTCTCCCTCTTTTCCGACCTGGCGAAGGAATGGGTGTCGCCCAGCCCGCAGCTCCAATATATCTGCTAGAGAGGCGCTCTGAGCCCGCGCATAGCATGCTTTTTCTTTAATTCTACGGGGTATAGTTCTTCCTGGTGTTAATAAGCCAGGGAGATGGCATCCACCACCCACTGTTTAGCCAACCTCAGATTGGGGACAGCATTCCCATTTCTGCTGTCCGCATAGCAGTAAGAGCTGATGTGAGCATCTGATGCTCCGAGTACGGTCAGTGTAGAGGCGCAGCGTGTGTACAGGACACAGCAACTTTAATGCTGGGTCTGCCTCCTCCCGGGGCAGAGCTTGCAGGTTCACCACCTGCTTCAGAGGGAACCTTGGGCACATAGCCGGCCCGGGGTCTCAGGATGACGTGAGAAACAGCCGGGCCGAACTCTAGGCACTCTTCGTCGACAGAGAAGGCTTGTAGATCCCCTACCCTCTTGATGGAAGCGAACGTGATGAGAAGCGCTGTTTCAGTGTCAGATATTTTAAATCCGAAGACTGAAGAGGCTCGAGGAGAGCTTGCCGCGGCCACTTAAGGCGACGACAAGGCCCCAAGAGGTTAAACGGTGTGATCTCGGGGGGTTCACCCGACGTGCACCTCTAAGAAATCGAATGATGAGCTGTTGCTTCCCGAGGGATGCCCCCTCCACTGCATTGCAGGAAGGAAAGCACAACTGCGTTTTGCATCTCAGTGGGTCCTCACCGCGAAAGGGACCCTGGTCGATGAACATACTCCATCTCTGAGTGTAAGCCTGCCTCATAGAGGGGGCTCGCGCTTGAGTGTTTGTATCTACGACAGCGCTGGGAAGACTGGAGAAGTCTGCCATAGGTGCCATAGGGTCTGTGCAAGGAGGCTCACTGGGGGAAAAGGCATACTTACATACGACTCGGGGAGGCGAAGAGATCTATCTTGGCCTCTCAGAAGTGACTCCAAATCAGCTGGACTAAATGGGGGTGGAGCCGCCATTCTCCAGGGTGGGTGGACTGCCGTGAGAGCTGATCCGCTGCACGGATGAGTAGCCCTGGAACATGCGATTTCAGCCACTTGTGACTCCACAGGAGCAGATGGCGGGCGAGCTGAGACATAAGGCGGGAGGTTAGACCACCTTGTTTGTTGATGTACGCAACAGCCGCAGTGTTGTCCGTCCGGACCAGCACGTGCTTGTGGCGCAGCGTGGGAAGAAAATGACGCAGCGTGAGAAACACTGCCATCAGCTCTAGGCAATTGATGTACTAGTGTAACGAGTTATATTAAAGCATTTGTGTAATTCTTTTTCATTGAAATCCCTGTTACTGTGTTGATAGTTTTACGTTGTACTCAGTGAACATATTACACAAAGAAATAGAGACTCTTATTTTGAAATTGAATTTCGGTGCTTTGCTAGCGCCATTTTGAGTTGCACGCGCGTTTCTCATCAGTTCGCTCTGGTTGTGCCAAAGAGGGGTAAGCGTCTATCAGAGCTCCTCTTATTTTGAAGATGTTAAATTCTTAAAGTGTATAATTTGAACTGGTTTCATCATATAAATAACCCTGAGACTGTATGTATCGTTTTATTGTAATTTTATGATGGAGGAATTACTGAACTTATAATGTGAAGATATAATGTGGGCTGTATGTGACACAGTTTCATGTTACTAGTCAGCTAATGAGTGTATTATTGTGCAGGAATATGCTGTTGTAAAGAGCCCGAGATATATATATTATATTATATATTTTCTTCATTGTTGTTAATTCACAGGTAATTCATTATTTTGTTTCGCTGTTTATTTGTCTGTAAAAAGGGTCAGATGTTAATGTATATTTCTATTAATTGTTATGCATGAGTTCAGTTCGAGCTGGTTGTGCCAAAGAGAGGAATATGCTGTTGTAAAGAGCCCGAGATGATAAATTTTCTTCATTGTTGTTAATTCACAGGCCTGTTTATTGATGTGAATGACAATAAAGCCACTCCAGTGAACCTCAGTGTCGCAGGTCATTACACACACACACAACGCAGAGAAAGAGA
>JAUMHP010000052.1:22161396-22175382 GCA_032361065.1 Enteromius trimaculatus | reverse complement strand
CACTTCAATAATGGCTAAAAGACAAGGAGTTTGCCCCGAGGGGAAATCCTTTTCACTTAATCAAGGTCTCTCGGAGAAGAGTCCGGACCTTGAATATGTGAAGAAAACTGCAGTTTTTGCAGTCAGGGCTGATACTGGGTGCTCAGTCTCATCAAGTGATGCTTAAAACCAATGCGTCCCTAACCGGGTGGGGGGCGATCATGCGTGGTCGTCTAGCCCGTGGACCAGTCAACAGCATCAGTTACACATAAACTGCTTGGAGATGTTAGCAGTATTCAAAGCCCTGAAGTATTTCCTCCCAGACCTAGTGGGTTGGCATATATTGGTGCGCTCAGACAACGTGGCGACAGTATCATATGTCAATTATCAGGGGGGCCTGCGGTCTCATCCCTTTAACAAGTTAGCGCACAAAATTCTGATATGGTCTCTCATTGAGGGCAATCTATATTTCTGGGTACCTGAACATAGGAGCAGATGCACTGTCAAGGCAGGGGCCAAGGCCCGGGGAATGGAAACTTCACACACAAGTGGTGGAGTGAATTTGGAGTGTTTTTACCCAGCGGAGGTGGAGCTATTTGCGACTCAGGAGAACGCACAATGTCCCCTCTAGTCCTCTCCCACAACGTCCCCTCACAATGTACTCTCTAGTTCATCCAGCTCTGTTGGGACTGGATGCCATGGTACAGGAATGGCCGAGGCTTCTCCTGTACGCCTTTCCCTCGGTTGCTCTGCCTCCAGAAGTTCTAGGGAGAATTCGATGGGACGAGGTCAGCTTACTGTTAGTAGCACCGTTCTGGCCGAATCGAGTGTGGTTTGCGAACCTGATATCTCTCCTCAGTGGTCTGCCGTGGCAGCTCCCAGTGAGGAAGGACTTACTCTGCCAGCAGGATGACGTCCTCTTACATCCTCACCCAGAATTATGGAATCTAGGGGTGTGGATCCTGAGGGGGCACAGCTCATAGCTGTGGGGTTAATGACCAAGGTCGTTCAAACTATTTTACAGTCAAGAGCTCCCTCGACGAGAAGACTGTATGCACTGAGGTGGAAGCTTTTTGCTTTGTGGTGTGCAGGGCAAGAACAGAAACCAGTTAACTGCCTGATTGGTACAGTTCTGGAGTTCCTGCAAACAAGGCTGTCCACAGGGATAGCCTATTCTACCTTAAAGGTATACATGGCTGCCATTTCGGCATTTCACGCACCTATTGATGGCTCTTCAGTGGGTAGACATCCACTAGTCATTCGGTTCTTGCGAGGTGCACTCAGACTGAGGCCTATAGCACGATCCAGAGTCCCAACCTGGGATCTGGCAGTGGTCCCGGAGGCCCTGACTAGAGCTCCATTTAAACCCTTGGAGCAAATTTCGGACCGTTACCTAACCGTCAAGACTGTGGTCTTGTTGGCACTTTCTTCACTCAAGAGAGTAGGAGACTTGTCATATGTGTGTTTTGAAGTGTAATATTGTCATATGTGTATTTAAATAAATGTGCATTTTTCTACTACAATTAAAATGGATTGACGCTAACAGTCTTCTGTGGTCTAGAACACAAACGCATCTCAGATTTAACTTGCATTTCATGAGCTTAAATGCTATAGAAACAAGTCATTAACATTAAATATGATATAATCTTGGAGTGTAATATTGTCGTGTGTGTATTTTGCATTTATATGCAGGTATAGACTGTATCTATTGTTGGGGAGGATGCTACAGTATTTCATGCCCATGTGAAGACTTTGCAGGACCAGAATAAAACAAACAGTATGTTTCTTTTGTCAATGTCTATACAATGGTAGCTAATTGTTAAAAAGGTTAGTTCGAACCAAAATCAAAATAATCATTATCATCCTTATTCCATTCTAAACCCCTAAAAATAATGTTTAAATGAAAACTTCGAGATTTCTGTTCCTCCATTGACAGTCCATAAACCTACTACTTTGATGCTTCAAAGTACATTTTTGATGCTTAAAATGTTAATAAAAAGATTGTAAAATGACTTCATGTGAACCAAACAGTTTAGTCCAAAATTATATGCTCTATATGAGATCAGAACATGAAAAAGTGTATTAAATGACTTACACTGCTCTTTTGGAGGTTTTGATGACAGCTGAAAGTCTAATGAGACACTCGTCTGATTTCTTGAATTTCTGAAGCTCAAACACCTCCAGCTCCTTCTCTGATGTCAACAACACAAAGACCAAAGCAGACCACTGGGCAGGTGAAAGATCAGCAGATGAGAGACTTCCTTTGTTAAGGTGGGTCTGAATCTCTTCCACCAGAGTTTGATCGTTCAGTTCATTCAGACAGTAGAACAGATTGATGGATCTCTCTGGAGACAGATTAGCTTCAAATTTCTGTTTGATATACTGAGCTATTTCCACTTTGCTCTTGTCATTGTCGTCTTGCAGTGTCAACAGACCTTGTAAGAGCCGACGATTGGACTGGAGTGACAGACCGAGAAGGAGGCGAAGGAAAAGATCCAGATGTCCATTGTCACTCTCAAGTGCCTTGTCCACTGCAGTCTTGAGCAAATCAATCATGGTTTCATTTTTGGTTTTTGATTCTGTGGACTCATGAATAAACACACTTTTCCTGTTAATGTCTAGAAACAGATGAGCATAAAGAGCTGCAATAAACTCTTGAATGCTCAAGTGAACAAAGCAGTACATGGTACCAAGAACAATCCCTGTCTCCTCCTTAAAGATCTGGGTACACATGCCTGAATACACTGATGCCTTATAGACGTCAATACCACAGGCTTCCAGATCTGTGTCATAGAAGATCACATTGTTTTTTTCCAGCTGATCAAATGCCAGTTTTCCCAGAGAAAGAATGAAATTCTTATCCCAGGAAACATCTGGTGTGTATTCTCTATCATATTTTAGGTGACTCTGCTGTATCTGGAATCTGAGAAAATGTGCATACATTTGTGTCAGAGTCTTAGGAGTGTCTTCAGTATTTGGGTCATCAGCCTGATTATTTTTCACAACATTATTTCTTTTCTCCTCAAAAATGTTTTGGAGAACAGTGGCTGAAATCCAGCAGAAGACTGGGATGTGGCACATGATAAAGAGACTCTTTGATTGTTTAACATGATCAATGATTTCTTTGGCCTGATTCTCATCTGTGAATCTCTTTCTGAAGTACTGCTCCTTTTGAGCATCACTGAATCCTCGTATCTCTGTCAGCCGCTCGATACAGTCAGGAGGAATCTTACTGGCAGCTGCTGGTCTGGTGGTGATCCAGATGAGAGCAGAAGGAAGCAGGTTTCCCTTGATGAGGTTTGTAAGGAGAACATCTAGAGAGGCTGGTGACCATACATCAGACCATGTCTCATTACCACCAAACTTAAGAGGAAGACGAAATTCATCTAATCCATCAAGAATAAACAAGACCTTTTGGCTCCTTCTTGTAAGCTTCAGTCCTTTTGTCTCTGGGAAAAACTGAGTTATAAGGTCCATTAAACTTAAAGTTTCTTTATCCTTTAAGTTCATCTCTCTGAATGGAAGAGGAAATATGAAGCTGATATCCTGATTTTCTTTTCCTTCTGCCCAATCCAGAACAAACTTCTGCACAGAGACTGATTTCCCTATTCCAGCAACTCCTTTTGTCAGCACAGTTCTGATCTCCTTGTCTTGCTCAGGAGCTTCAAACATCTTTGTGCACTCAATCTGTATCTCTTGTGATTCATTAAGTCTTGAAGAAACTTCTACCTGTCTTATCTCATGTTCAGTATTGACCTGTTCACTACTACCGTGAGTGATATAGAGATCTGTGTAGATGTTCTTAAGAAATGTAGAGTCACCTTGCTTTGTGATTCCTTCAAACACACATTGATACTTCTTCTTTAAGCTACATTTTAGCTGATGAATGAAGAATAGCTCGTCTAAATAAATGGACAAAAACAGATTTGTTTTTGCATTCTGGTTGTAGTATTAACATTTTCTAATACATTTATGAGTGACAGTCTGAAAGATAGTCAAGGGTCTCTTACCTTGCAGAACCTGATTCTGCTGAGTTTGACGTGTCCTTGGGTCAACATCTTTGTTGTTCAGGTGTAGAGATGTGGTCAAAACTAAAATTGTTGACCCAGGAACACATTGAACTCAGCAAAATCAGGACGTGCCTCTTACCTTCTAGAGTATCAGCAGCTTCATCTTGCTTCGTCTCTCTCAGGAAGTAGAGCGTGAGATCAAGAGCTGCTTCTTTGATACTGCATCTGTTCTCATTAAACTCCTTTACAAAGGATAAAGACTTCTCTTCTTTTTGTAATATTTTCTTAAACTTTTCCAGTTCTTTCTTCATAAATGTGATTATTTTCTTTTCAATGTTCTACAATTAATTACAAGAATAAGAAAAAATCCTTATTGGGTAAAAAATAAATAAATAAATAAATACATAACTTTTGAAATGGTCAAGAGGAATTAGAAATCAAATGTCTGTCACAATCTTATTCAATACAATTTTTGTATGATATAATTATGAAATATTTCTGAAAATATGCTTAATTACCTGGAAGATGCACTGGAGACTGTCAGTAAAACTCTTGCGGTTCCTGTGAGTCTGGAAATCTGGATTTAATGTTTCATACTGAAGCCTGCTAGTGAAGAATCAGAAGAATAAATCAAAATACTGCATTTCTAGAAAAAATATTACCAAAATGTCTTGTAAATATTTTCAGTAAAGAGAAAATACAATATTGGGGGCAGTCGTGGCCTAGTGGAGTGGGAGTTGAACTTGTAACCCAAAAGGTTGTGGGTTCGAGTCCCAGGTCTGGCAGGGATTCTGGGTGGGGGGAGTGAATAACTAGTGCTCTCTCCACCTTCAATGCCACAACTGAGGTGAGACCACTGAGCAAGGGACTGCTCCCCCAACTGCTCCCTGGGTGCCGCAGCAATGGCTGCCCACTGCTCTGGGTGTGTGTTCACTGTGTGTGTGTGTGGTTGTTCACTTCTCTCTGCTGTTTGTGTGTGCACTTGGATAGCTTAAACGCAGAGCACAAATTTCTATTATGGGAAACCATACTATGCACTTCCGGGTAGAATATATTTGACATATATTATGAAGATTTATGATAATTATTTATTGATACATTTTCTAACATAGTCTATGTGTTTATAAAGACAAAAAACATGAAATACCCTTTGGTTTGTGATGGTTCTTCCCTGAACCTCGGCAGATCACCCTCCTTTGACCGGTCGCTCTTCACAGACACATGTGAGTCTGACCTTACACTAATGACACAAAGAGAGAAGAGAAACTTTATGTGTTTTATAATCAGCAACAATTGTCTCTAGTCATTCACACAAACCTTTCCATAGTTTTAAACATAATATTTTCTTTAAAGTACTTCAAATGTAAGATTATATATTTGTAGATGTTTATTTATTTATTTATGTTTTTTTTTTAACTAAAATGGGGAGCAGAAATGTCACAGAGCTTTAGTTAAAGGGATCATATAAAGCTATTTTAAAAGTTCATGACCTTGTTTATCGGGTGTAAGAGTAACAGTAACAATATCATCGTAATAATTACTGTATCAATTTGAGGCCATGCCCGAGTCTAAGCAGAATATTTCACAGAGGTAAGATTTTATTTTTTTAATTATTTTACTTTTCAGATTTGTTTTACTTTTCAAACTTTTTTTTTTATTTTTCTAACTCACTGAAACCTTGTTTTCTCTTTTTGTCTAATTACATGACATGTTGCATCTAATTTCTCTTTACTTGTAATTACTCAAATATTTCTGATTGTGATGCAGATGTTTGTTAAAAGTAATATTTGGACATCAATCAAGGTATTTTATGCAGGTCTGGATCATTGTTCTCTGTTAAATGGAATAAATCACTTTGTAGGAAACTAGCTTTAACTTTGAATATCTTACATAAACATTACACACTAAAGGAAAACAGAAATATTTTTAAAAAAAAATCATATGATACCTTAAAATTCAGTGTGCATTAATTTTTTATTGTCGAGCGTTGCGTACCTTTGATTTTATAAAGTTTATGAAAATAACAATGAGGGAGGTTTCACACAAATATCCTTGACATTTCTTTTAGACATGGTCATCATCATTAATAATATGATGTTCCCTTTCAGTTGGTCACTCCAAGTCACGGCGGATATGACCAACGAAATTGGGATCTCGCTTTGAGAGACCAATCCACTTCGAGTGTATTAAAACACGGCAATGACATTGGCATGTGCTGATTGCATCCAGCTGCAGCTGATCACAGCCTGAGTATAAATGAGCAGCTGGTGCAGTGCATTTTCAGCTTTCCACTTCGGAGCCAAGCGGACATTGTCCAGCTCCCTTTCCCTTTTGGTGTTTTCAGCGGTGGTCGTTCCTGTTACCAGTGGGTTGCCACATCAGGTTGCACTACCTACTTCCCTTTCTAAAAGAGAAAAAAGCTCACAGGTAATTTTTTTCTTTTTAAAGACACGACTTTTAAAGATGCCCTTCCACCCAAGCAAACTCTGTCAAACACAGAGGATCTCTTTTCTCGTTATGGTATTGGATTCGGTCGATCAAACAGCATGCTACGCACAGGAATGTGCTCAGCCAGTGTTGAACTGCTTGAATACATTCTAAGGTAGGATGGCGGTCCCACTGAAATATTTTTAGAGGCTCCTGGGGCATATGGCAGCAGCAGTCACGCAGTTGAGGGTTTCATCATATGAGACCACTTCAGCACTGGCTTCATGGCCGAGTCCCGAGGTGGGCGTGGCAACGTGACACTCACCGGGTCAAATTGACACCGGCCTGCTGCCAAACCTTCCCCCTGTGGTCAGACCTCTCATTTCTTTAGGCAGGAGTGCCTCTAGAGCAGGTCTCCAGGCATGCTGTGGTATTCATGGAGGCCTCCACCACTGATTGGGGGGCCATGTACACTACTCTACTTAGCTATCCGGTGGTGAAACTTCAAGCTCTGCCCTCGGAGGGGGCAGACCCAGCCCTAGCTTTGCTCTGTCCCATCCAAGCACGTTGATACTACATTGAAACTACGTTGGCCGGTGTAGGGAACCAACCACATAGAATATGCAGAATCATTATTTTATTTCTTCATTGACCAACTAGAGACCAAACTCAACCTGGCACTGGCGCCACCATGTCTGCCTTCAAACCCTCTCTCATGAGAAGCAGGAAATACCCCCCAGAACGGTAACACAGGCAAACAGTTCCTCTACTCGCTGAATAATGCAGTTAAACTTAGGGCTATAAGCTACATTTCTCCTAGTTGGTTTCTCACGGGTTATGGTTCTAGAAACTAGCAGCAAGTGTTGAATTTCAGCAAAGCTCATAACTTTACATCCTTAGACAGTAGTGAGAATGTGTGTGTGAGAATGAGTGTTGTTTGTTCACGTAATCCTAGGTTTAGTGTTTGTACAGTAGATTAGTTGACAATAAAAGTGTATTCTCATTATTAAGAAACATCTGCTTGTTTATTGTGTTTTGAAAAGGTCAAACATTGCTCATAGATCCGAGCTACCCCACTCTTAGAACTAAAACACAAAACTTTTGTTTTGATTCGCTGATCAAAATTTTAAATATGCTTATTGTGCTAAACACTGGGGACGTATTGGTCAATAGTGTATTTCATTTTTCAACATTCAGGATAACTATATCCTGAGATTCACTTACATAGATTAACCAAAGAGCTAATTAAATAAAGAAATTAAACGTAAGGTAATTCCCCAAAGTGGATTAATAAATGTATTTATTAATACCCTTTAATATCTTACACCAGACACAAAGCTTCAGGACTTCAGACTAGCTCTTTGTCTATCACGTCGCATTTAGTTCTATGGCAGTTTCTACATTATATTTTGTACCTTTTAATATTTATATTATATTTAGATATAGCATAGCCCCAGAGTGACAGAAATTGTTGTGGTCTTGTTTCTACGTTTCGGTTGTTGGTTGTTGAGATGAGTGTGTTGTACCATTGTGATTTGATCGGCAAGCATGTCCTTTTTTTTTATTAAATAATTAGACTTTTAAACTTATTTAAGACATTGGTAATGGGGCTTGGTAAACCTTGGTAAAACTTGTTCAGACTTGTCATTTGGTCATCACAGACTGATCATTTGGTGTAAACTTGACTGAAACAGCCTGTTTCTTGTTGAGAAAATCACTATGCCTGAAATATAGATTTGCTTTACAGCACCTGAAAGGGTTTCTATTGAAAGGTCAGGCCACTCGTTGGTGACCTTCTCAGAGTATGTCTGTCTTTAGTGTGAAATTTGTATGTTTGGAGATTCACGGTGTGTTTTTGTGTGTCAAGTCAACCCCCTTAAAACTTTTTCTCATGGAAAAATGTAAGGGGGAACATTTTCTTTATTGACTAATTTTATCATTATCTGGATTTTTATTTAAAAACCTTTTTCATATTGCTGAGAAACGACTTATACAGTCTTAGCCGGTACTCACACACATATCGTGATAAGTTGAAATTATAAGTTAAGTTAGGTTATAAAATAAGCTAAAATTGTTTATTCATTCTGTTATTGCTCATCCTTTTTCACTGTCACAAATCAAGCTTCCCACCAACAGAGGGAACCGTCACCCAAATACTAGTCATTCTTTAGAACTTAATTTCCCACAACCCCATGCTTTGGACTGATTAGACCTGCAGCTGTCACTCATTATCAGGGCTTTATAAGCCAGCTACCCACTCGTGAAGTCTTGTTTGCATGGTCGTCATTACTAAGTGGGTTTTTTTTTTCTCTGTTCTCTGGACTGTTCTCTCTTGTTGATTGATTGCTGCCTGCCCTTTTGACTCATAGATATATACTGACTAGATGTGCCTTGGGGCCTCTAAGCATACGTCAACATCGCCGCCATCTTGTGTCGGGGTTCTGAAGGAAGCGCATCGAAGTAATATGATGGTAAGATGTTGGAAATTTGTCCACACAGTAGTGTCATTGTAGTCTGTAAAGTTATTTTGCTCAACAAGTTCATGTCTGTTACTGTTCATGGTGATGACCATGAAGTTAATGTCATCCTATGAAAGAAAGAGCTAGGTAACGTTAAGTTATGTTAATGTAAGTTGGAGAAAACCAACGATGAATATTATATTATTGCAAGATGGTGAAGAGTTGCCTAAAGTTTCAGAGCAATTTGATAATGATAAAAAGCTAGAAGCTAATAGTCAATCAGAACCCATCACATTTTAGCCATACATTATTTAATACTTGGAGAGACTTTGCTTGTCAATGGTCAGTGTGGACACTGTTGGTTAGTTATGCTATGGTTCGTTATTGTTGTCATCCTCCCTGGTGAATGAATGCCCATTTACACTGCTATCACGTGGCTATGTCCTTTTAAGGACACTACAACAATGCTATGGACTTTTGGATTTGTTTTGGTTGTATATCCCAAGTGATAAACAGAGGCATCAGTCATGGGCAATAGCACTCAGGAGAGAGGGGTTTGAGCCAAAAGACCGCACCGTACTGTGCAGCTGTCGTTATGTAGTTGTGTCTAAGTATTGTATTGTATATGATATATCATATATTTATGATAGAACATAGATTAATTAATTATTATACTTCTGAGACAAACACTTTGTTTCTTCATTTTCTTTGAACTTCACAAGAATTTCTCACAAGCTGTTCTGCTACAATGTGCTGTTGTTTTAAGCAGATAAAGACATCAAGAATCAGCGATGAATCTCACCAATGGTGATTAAACAGTATATTCAAAATAAAAGAAGTTACAAAGATAGTTCTGCTAATAATTTATTCATGCTGCAATGCATGATGGGAGCTATGGATGAGTTTTGTCTACAACTTTCATTTCTGATTTTTGCCATTGTTGTGATTCTCACACTGATTCTTGAAGTCTTTGAATAAAAAAAATAGGCTTTAAAAACATCTGTCCTCATATAGTTCAATTTTATGATGTAGTCAATAAAGAAAACTCAGTTATTCAAGGTGATGTCAAAACATAATCATGGTCACACGACCACTTCTTCTCTGGATTGTGAGGCTGTTATAACTGTTACAGCAGCCAAACAAAACCTAATGTTACAAAGTCAAGGGTCAAGAGCCCAACTAAAGTAAACACTGACCACTAAAATAGTGATATAAAAATAGTAATTTTCTTCTTTGGTGATTCTGCTTTTTAGCATCAGGTATCTGTTACTTTTGAACATTCTGAGTGTGGATTATATAAACACTGAGAATGCTGATTTAACACTGGAGGATTTACAGTGCGATTTATGCTTCCAGATTTTATTTTGAGGTCAAGAGGTCACATATGGATATTATTTATGATTATTATGAGGTCACAAAGGTCAAGGCGATTAATATTTTTGTCAGTCGGTGTTGGCTATGCACTACTATTGGATTAAGATTGTAAATGATGATTTAAAGTGATTGAAATTTTTGATTTTCGTTTTATCATCTATTGCTACTATTGAATTATTTAATATAATTATTAATAATGTTATCTGAAAACATACCTGTGTTTCTCTGAGAGACTCATCTCAGACAGAGAGAACTTTCCTCGCTTCTCTGACATACTGCAGCTAAACTGACAACAATCAGCTCAGCATGACCTGGAGATGATAGCTGTTCATGAGATCAAGAGAAGAACATGAAGAAGCAACAACAAACACTGTCAAAATTAAGGCCATGCCCCCACTAATACGTTTTCATTTGAAAACACATCTTTTCCTTTCCATTTTGGCCTTCCATCCACACTAAGATGCGTTTTTAGTCAAGAAAAACTGAGCTTTTTGAAAACGCTCTCCAAAGTGGTTAATTTGAAAACACCATATTAACGTCTCAATGTGGACTGTGAAAACGGAGGCTTTCGAAAACGATGACGCATTTGAGTCATATTATGCAGTCATGTGACCAATTCAACTGAGATGGCAGATGGCATTGTACAGCAGTTGTTTTGCTTGCTCTTAATTTTGACAGCCCTATTAAAGATTAATATCAGTTTGTACATGCTCCAGCTCATTGTCAGTCTATTTAAAAAAACTTATGCTTTTCCTCCACATTTTGCTGCGACTTTTCAAAGAGCTGGAAAGTAAATAAACGGCAGATGGAACTGATGCAGATTGAATTGTCTTATGTTTCACGCATGCGCAGTACAGGTACGTAAGCATTTTCCATTGTTTCAGTGTGGAATGATCAACTCTTCGGAAACGATTGAAAACGATAGTGTGGACGGGGAGCGTTTTTAGATGTTTTCAAATGTATCCATATTAGTGTAGACGTAGCCTAAGTGAGTAACAAACAAATGCATTGCCATATAGAAAAACCAAGTGGTCTGAATGAGAAATAGCTGGTTTAAAAAAAAAAAAAAAAACAGAAACGATGGAAAACCTTCAGAAACACTGAGAAGAAGAGAGAGAGAAAAAAAAAAAAAAAACTTGCAGTGTTGTAAGTTAAGAGGACAATTTGTTATCTTCTCATGGTAATTTTTTCTCTCTCTGTTCTATAAGATTGTGGCCTGACAGCAATTATGACACCCTGGCCAGACCTGGGGCCTCATGTATCAACAATGCATATGCAGAAAAACCTACGACACTTAACACGTATGCCAGATTTCACGCTCACGTTTGGATTTACTAACAATGAATGTGAGAATTTGCATTGGTCTGCACAAACTTCATGTCTGGTGTACGTGTATTTCTTGTGTGTGTTTGTTTTATGTCCGTTGGCGACTCCTAGAGGCAATTGTTTTAAATTGCACACTATAAGGTATTGCGCATGTGAAAAACATTGCTATTAATTTAGAATTGATAAAATGGGTTAACTGACACAATATTTTTCTACCAATTGTGATTTTTAGAGCATATAAAAGTATTTGCAAATGTATACAACCCTTAGTCTATGGCAGTGTTGGCCTTATTAGTGCATTTACATGGACCCTCTTAATGCAATTATTATGAGATTTTGGCAATATTGCAATTAAACTTTACCTCATGTAAACGCAATACTTTGATTATAATAATGCGATTTTGCTCATAATCGTATTAACATAGGTGGCCTACTCTGATTTTAATCGAAATATTCAGACATGTAAACACCTTAATAAAAAAAAAATTGCCGCTCTGACCAGTCTTTACTACTGTTTCGGCTATTAAAATAGTTTCATTAACTATAAACCACTTAAAATAGTTTGATTATTTGAAATGATTATTTTTCGTTTCGTTTTTCTAAGTCAATTTAGAAAAATTTTTGGAACATTTTTGTTTGTTAAATAGCTTATACCTTTTTCTTTTATAAAAGCAACGACCAAGCAGCCAGCGACAGAAAGTGAGCTGATGCCTTTTCAAATCATCACGACTAAACCTAAATTAAAATCAATGTAGCGTACATACTAAAATAATTCAAACACACAGAGCCACCAGCGCAATCACTTTTATTCTTTCAGTGAAAACAAAATAGCATTTGTTGTCATTTTTCTTGATAAAGGTAACATGCATCATTCAGAAGTGTAAAGGGTCTACTTTTATTTGTGTGCAGTATCAACAAAGCATGATTTTCTGCCTTCGCTTCTTAAACAGGAGCAAAAATGAACCGACATGATAAATGTATCAATAGTAAGCTTTAAATGAACAAAACAAATAGAAAACAAAAACTCCTTAATTATAACCTAATTGTAATCCATTAAGATGACTTCTAAGTTACTTCTAAGGGGTCGGCTCCCGCATATATGCGTTTTGAGGCGTCTTCTTCTGATGATGGCAATAAGAACTTAAATTGCATACTGCGTTTTGATCGTACAGATAAGAGCAATACATCAATCGAATCTGTGAAGGGTTTACTTTATTTTGCATACACATATAATAACAACACAACTTTGTGCATTTCGAAAATGAAGAAAACAAACAGGGTGAGCTGCCTGCTGCGTTGTTCTGCGTGATCTTCATAGAGCAATGCGTCACTAAAATGAACTGAAACTCAGCAAAAACTCCACAAAGAGACATGAGTTATATCTGTAGAAAGCTTGATATGTCTACTATTACACTAAGACAGTCTAATTGAAAACAAATATTCTGTGATAAAGTAATTCATATGAAACCAACGCGATGTCCAGTCTTTCGTGTCTCCTTCATTATCTCTTAATGCGACCATGCCCACGCGCCGCTCGCACAATAGATATGATAATCATCCATGTGGAACGCACAGCATGTAAACACTCACATCACCACAAACAAAGCAGTGAGAGTTTACCTGAAGTTCATCCCGGATACTGTACGCGTCGTGCTGAGAAGACCCGCTCATAGGAATAAACTTCGGATTACATCAGACAAGAAGAGTGCAGACTCGAGTGATCCACGCGGTGATCATTATAATGAGTGAGCTTATTTCTTGTATTAGTTTGCTTGATTTTCACTTTTATTAGAGAAAATTAAGTGATCTGCCGGCGTCCCGTGCAAGAAATGCATAGGCTCATATTCAAAATATATTTTTCTATTGAAATAATAAATTAACAAAACGAATGAATTAAAAAAAAAAAAAATAGCAGCTTCATATACATACAAATCAAATTTAAAAGATTCGAATAACAAGGCAAAAAGAAGAATAGTCCAGAGCGGTAGCAAGGGTCGGGCGATTGGCAGACAGAGTCAAAGGGGCAAAACCAGAGTAATACTCTATTAGGGCGAAGTGAGGTCAATACACAGATGAATGAACGAAGAACATAAGAGAAAACTAAAGGCAAGACAAGAGGGTTAATGAGGGGGTGGAGTTGATCAATAACGTATGTATCTATGGAAACAAGCTGGGTGGAGACACAACAGACTGGGCATGGAAAAGTCCATATAATCCTACAAGAGAAACACTGAGAGACAACACAAGTGGAATGGACTGCTTTGGCCCTTTTTGGTTCAGATAGGTCACCATGATTATAGTAGACCAGTGGCGGTTCTAGACCAAAATCACAACGGGGGCCGAGGTGGGGCCAGTGTGTTTTTAAGGGGGGCACATTTATAACAATTTATAACGGCAAAACGGGTCGTTAT
>JAUMHP010000052.1:22104886-22130743 GCA_032361065.1 Enteromius trimaculatus | reverse complement strand
CTATCTATCTATCTATCTATCTATCTATCTATCTATCTATCTATCTATCTGTCTGTCTATCTGTCTGTCTGTCTGTCCGTCTGTCCGTCCGTCCGTCCGTCCATCTGAATATGATGGTACTAGTATAGTGGAACCTGATTACATTTAAAAATAGGCCACAGGTTTAACATTATTTATTTTAACATCTGTGTGCTCTTGCGTTTTGAGGGTATGAATCTATTATGACCCTTAAAAAGAATAATCTAGAGAGGCTCTCTCTTTAATCAGTCATCCACTTGTCAAACTCATTAACCACTTGATCAGCTGCCTGCCATGTATTTTTTCTTCAATATACTGATTTGATCTTTACAATAAATTTAAATTCATTGTTGCATAATGTTGAACACTTGAACTACTGGATTCTTGTACATTGACACTTTTTTTAAGATCATCACTTAAAGCAGGACATTCCACATGAAGCTGACAGGTTTATCTGCTCCTCGTATAAACTAAAGTAATAAAGCTAGAAAATGACACAGCTGTCACAGTGAATCTTCTCTTATCTCTCTTTGCACACAACATCCTATCTGGAAGTGCCCCCTGATTTGTAAACCAGGTCCGGACTTAGCGAAGCAATCCTACTTGTACAGTCTGGCTCGTCATATTCTCTCGCCTGAATATATGATTTTTGACATCTTGTACTGATAACATTGATTCATATTTTCTTCTCCATCTGGCATATTATGACTGTTACTTTCAGTAATTTAGCTATTTTTCAAATGTTCTTTTTAATAGTTTCAATAGTACTGTCCCCTCATGAATTACTAAAAGCAACGTGGATGTCAGTATAATATCAGTGTGTGTGTGTGTGTGTGGTCAAGGCTGACACAATTTAAAAACTATTTTTACAGTTTTTTCCACTGCTTACAGAAATTTTAATCTGATCTGATTAATCAGATTTTTTCAAAATTTGACACAGAACTGCACACACAAAATGCAAAAATGCCTTACATCTCTCAAAATCAAGCATTCAAAATATCACAAACACACCTCAAAAGCAAACATTTGCAAACACCTTTGTCACAATATTAATTCATATTTAATTTTATGTTAAGTAAATGATTGTGTGTTGTGTTTTGCAAAAAGTGTTTGATGAAATTGAAAACTGAGTCTCAGGTCGAGAATTAGTGTATGATTTTATAAATTTGGTGTGTGGTTGGTGTTTGAGTGTCAGGTTTCAAGATTTTATAGTATCTTATCTTATTTTAAGTAGTTGAAAAAAAAATCTGCAATTCTATTATTAGCCTAATTATTCTTCCATGCTTCCATTTAAGACTGCTTATGTTCCTCACTGATTCAAATCCCTGTCTAATTTCAGTCAATAATTGTGTGAATAACAAATAGAAATACTTTTATTATATTAGCCTAATATAGACTTGTAATGTGCTAGCTAGTCTTTGATTACACTTGTACAAACTTCACATCACACATAAACAAACAGTATAGAACAACACTCATGGGGTTGTTGCTTTTGTTTGTGTGTGGAAAGAAGCGTGACAAAGTCTTGGACACTGCCTCAGGGAAATCAAGAGTGTTTTCACACGCTGAAATGAGCTCCTCTGTTCTTTCCATCAACAATTATCAGTGAATTAACAGCTTGCACCGAGTAATACCTGGACATCATTAGAGTGGAAAAAACACAAACCTGATCCTCCTTACATATACTTTTTAGTCTATCATGGTTTTTGCTAATGTCAAGAAGTGTAATTTATAAACTGGCATTGCATGTGCAGCAGACGAAGGCTACTGAAGGACACAAAACCAAGCAATATCAAAGTAGTCCATATAACTAATGTGTATTCCATGTCCCCATTATTCACAAACCTTTTCACCTGTATTGTAGGGCAAATATCATAAATATCAAACTATGTTTGATTTGAGCATGTAACTTTCATTTTTCTGTGAACTTTTTTTACACAAGATTTTACACTTCAGCATTTTTTGGCTAATTCATAGAGACAAACCCCATCAATCCATGAAATCTATATTATATTCAACATCAACCTTTGACCAAAGTTTAAAAAATGGGGTTCACATAGAGGTAACCAAAAATGCATACAGTGTGTTTGGACCAACAAATGTGTCCCAGATGTACTTCTATTGTTAGCAAGACCTACTTTTCACTCTATTTTAAAGTTGTTAGAGTTATAAATCATAACAATTGTGGATTTGACAGATATCAAGATGGATTAAATGTTTAACATATTTCCAGACATAAACAATCTAGAGTAATCATTGTGTAGTGTGTCATAGATTTATGTTTTTTAATTGCCCTATCATCTAAAAGTATATGTTGTATTTATAATTAGTAGTATTTTATTAAAGTGTATGCTACACATTATGGTCTACTTCGTACGTACTCTATTAAAGTAATACTTTTTCATAATTATTAAGTATTGTACAAGACCACAAGATATATTTTTCTTAAAAAACAAAATGTGATAGAGATATAACAGCAGGTATTGCAACAAAAAAAACATCACTCATGGGAAACAAATACATTTGCAATTCATATTTAACATATGCATGCATGCGACTTCCAAATGGAAAGAGGTGTTTTATATTCTTGATGATGTGCCAGCAAATACAGACATTCACTCCAGTGGATTTACAGATGAGCTCATTTATGCAGTGGTAATTTACATAATGTCTTTTTGAATGTTAATTGACGATGCAAATGTATTCCATTTAAGTTAGCATAAGATATTTGCTTGACCAGTTTATCTGTTACTAATTTAATAGGCTTTCTGCAACAGGCAGACCACATCTCAACTCAGCTCAGGCTTTCCTGACATCCTGTTACATATCTCATAAAACAACCTGAATGTGAGGATAAGCCCTCCCCTTTGCACACTTTTCTTTGTGTTTATTCCAAATCTTGCTAGACCTTCGTGATGTTTACCAGGGATAGCTCTGTGGTTTGTCAAGCTCAGAAAGAAAGACTCAACCCCCTGAAAACCCCTCCACTACCTCCCAAAATATTTAACAATATTCAACCAGAGCTCGGAACTGTTCACTGGGGACGTTTTCTACTGCAGCAGATTTTCTCCGAAATACCCTGCTTGTGACCCCTTCATGGTCCTAGAGGAGATGTGATGTAAAGGAGAATTCTGTGCATGCTGGAGGTACAGTAACTATGCCTGCAGAGCATACCTAAGGTCTTGATGTGCATGCCATGGCATAAAAACTTGAAAACAGATGTATCTGTAATAAGAAAAGTTAAAGGAGTAGTTCACCTAAACCATTTTCCCTAGTGTGGTTTTAAACCTGAATACATTCCTTTCTCTTTTTTTTTTTTTTCTTTTTTTGAGAAGTTCATTGACTTCCAATGTATGTTAAAAAACAGTAATGTTCGGTATTTCCATTTTTGGGTAAACTATCCCTTTGACTGAAGATTTATGAGTCATATGTTTTGAATCAAAGGGGCATATGTACTACATTTGATTTGCAAATTAACTTTTAAAATAACTTTCAAGGGTCTGTTATAATAAAAGATTTTTAGATTTGAACATTTTGACAACACATTTAAACTTTTTGCGATACATCTGTGGTCTATCTATCTATCTATCTATCTATCTATCTATCTATCTATCTATCTATCTATCTATCTATCTATCTATCTATCTATATACAGTATAAAAGGATAAACATTACCATATTTATGTTTTGTCTGATATCAATCTTTACAAAAAGCGCTCAAGCAGCTTACTGTTGCAGCTAGGAGAAGGTACGCACCTTGGCTTATTTATGCTTGTATTTAAAAATGCAATCATTCCCTGGTATGATTTGGACTTACACATTTTTGTGTAAGATTTTTGACCTTAATGTATTATATTTTTGAACACCCTACAGATTTAATGACATATTTAACTTCCAGAAAACCATGTTTATTTTCTTCTCAGGCTTCAAAAACCTATTATTATTAATTAATTATTTTATGATCAAATAAGTAACATGGTTGAGTTTGACAGGGTTGTGATTCTTTTGCTCAGTAATGAATAACAGGAGAGCACATGGCATGCATGATATTAAGACATCATGTATATTGGTAAAATAACATAATTTCCAAGATCATTTCCACAAGTAATTTTCTTTCTTTAATTGATTTAACAGGGTTGAGTCGTTAAGCTTATAAAAGAAGGAGGAAACTTGCCTGTGTCTGCTCACAATGTTGTTCAGAAGGCTTATACGATGCCATTTTCTATTAATGATGTCACATAAGGATCAGTTGTATTAGTTTTATGGGGAGAGAATGATTTGTGTAACATGGGTTGAGGAGTTGCTGAAAGACTCAGATTGAGTAAAATGGCTCATAACTTCCCAGCCTTTTGATGTGACTTCCTATGGGGACTTAAAAGGATAGCTCACCCCAACATTTAAATTATCCTGTCTTTTACTCAGCTTTGATCACCATCTTCTTCCTGTGTTTATGTTACTTGTATCTATATCATCAGGATATCATGATAATAAAGTCTTCAGTAAAAGACACATCTGAAGCATCTGAAACCTGTTAGGCAAATTAACTCTTTTCTTATGGTATAATTCAAAGACAAAGGCATTTTTTATGTGTTTAGTGGGATATTTCAAGTTACTTTCATTTCCTACATCCAGTGGCATATGCATTTGTGTCTCTGCAGTAGGCCTAGTCCATTGTTTTGACCCCGGTTTCAACCCTATTCTCTCTGTCTCCATTAAACTTGCCGTTAATAAATGATTGTACTGCCATATTTGTCTTGTTAAACGCTACATAAGACAAACGAAGCACTCAAAATTGTTTCCATTGGAGAACTGCATAGGACTTCTCTCCATCCAAAGCTATCCTCCATAGCACTGACTTTAGGGTTTACAATAGCGGCTGGGCTGTTTAATGTAGTGCATGGAATTATGTGAAGGAATAGAGTGTTGTTTGACTTATGACTGAAAGGCGAACCGAGTAGTTTAGCTTAGAGTGACTTGAGTGACCGCATCTGGACAGTGTTTCAGACTTCCAGCCTGACTTTGTGTGTTCATGTAGTCGGGGACACCATGACAAATAGTGCTTGAAGATTGTGAAAGTTGCATATGGTGGTGTAGATGGGAGCCACAGGAATCCCACCATAAGTCTATAGCATGTTCTGACATGTTCCATGTTCTTTGGAAAAATAGTGGGAAATGTCTGCCAAATGCAGCCATTGATAAAAAAACAAAAAAACAATATAAAAATGTTTTATTGAAACATTTTCCAATGCTGTTCACTCTCACTGACATTTAGTCTCTCCAGAGACTGTCATTAGCTCAGCCAGGCCACCATGTATACAGTGGAATCACATTTGTACCCAAGAGAGCACATATGCCTTCAGTGGTCTCTCTCTCTCCCGGGAGAGAAGGAGGCACCATCTGCTGGTAAGGCTACACCATTGTGTACAGAGATGGGGTAGTGCTTAGGGGTGGGTCAGGGCTATTCAATATTAGGCAATAGGTTACCAAAAAAAATTCAAAGGGACGAATGACTGGTAAGGATTCAGAATTTTGTTATTTTTATGAAACTGTTATTTTTTTGTGTGTTTGACTATACTGACATATAGGCATTGAAATTTCAGTTGATCTAAATCTGTGCTGTCTTTTCATTATCCAAGCTTATAAAATAGCTGAATGTATAACAATTGTTAATTATAACAATTAAATTTTGATTGATATGTTGATTAAAGTAAAGGATGCTACAATCACTAATTGACATGTCATGTCAAACTGACCATATGGTCTCTCTGGGATATTGATTTACTTGATGAACTGGTTATGAAGAGTTTATTTCTAATATCAAATGGTGGTAAAAATGATACAAGAATTTCACATACAAGAAGCGGGGACCAAAAAAGGGGAAAAAAAAGAAAGAAAGAACGAAAAAGAGGTTAAGGCGATACAAGATAATAATAGGCTAATGTACCAAAATAGCCACTGTTAATAGCCATAACAACTGTTACTTTTTTTTTTTAAATAACCTAAATTGAGGTGTAATGTTAGTAACCAGCTTTAAGAATTTTGTAGTAACTTGCCTGATGATAGACTTTATTTTAAAGTAGCCTAAGTAAAGCGGCGATACTTAGGTGTGTGTGTGTGTAGGGGGGAGAGAGAGAGAGAGAGAGAGTAATAGTGCAGCCAGTGTAGACGCCGGTGGCTGGTTGTGGTGGAAGTGTGTTTGTGATTGAACATCAGAAGAGAGCAGGCGGATGATATCCACCGGCTGATCTGTGCAGGCGGAATGGAGGTCTATCCTCCCGAAAGTGAAAGGATGATGGAGGCTTGGCTTGACGACAACCTAGAGTTCGTACATTCTTATTTTGTACGCAAAGCTTCTCGGTAAGTTCAAAGGCGCAGATTGCTTGTAGTCATGAAATGAAACTGTACAGACTGAATACCCGCTTTGCTGCAGCTGCGTAACGCCGCGCTCCATGTTCTCATCATCGCCAAATTTGCTTTCATTTCAACTTTAACTTTAGCTGTTTTAAAAAAAATTTGTAAAGGAAAGTGTCAGTTTTACTGCATTTTTTTCTTCTGAACGCCTGAAAAATTAATCATATAGGCTAGCTATGAAGTTGTGTGTAGCAATTTCACATTGTTCGGTTGATTTATTTGACATATGCCGACATTCACAGAGTTGTTATACACTACGGTACTATGATGTAACATATAGCTACTCGTTGCTTACACTGTTTAATCAATAACAACCAAACCAAGGTGTGAACTTGTTGAAGTGTTTGATATCTAGATTGATTGGATGTTCTTTATGCTCTTTAATGAAGATTCTTAAACAAATACGTTGTCTTAATTATGATCATATGAATTAACAAACCTGTATACATGTCCAGACAACTATTGTGTGCTCAGAAAATTAAGTCCACCCAGGTAAAAAAAAACATATATTTAAATGATCCTTTTTAGACATACTTAATATATTTAAATTATACTATAGGCTACTGAGAGCATGTTAAACGTATTATTATGAAACAACTTTAAGTATATTAACTGTATTTCAATTTTAATATATTTGCAATATATTTAATGCATTGAAATTGAGTTAAAGTGAACCCATTTTAAGTATATGTAGTGCAATTTTAGTGTATTTCTTACAATACATTTAAAATGTACTTTAATTGTCTCATTAATTACAAATCATATTTTAAATATTGTTTTAATGTACGTCAAATAAATTGTATTCCAGTTCATTTAAAATGCATTAACATTACATTAGTATATTATGAAGATTTTTTTCAGTATACACACTTTAAAATCTTCTATACAACTATAAAACTTCTATACTTTATATATTGTAGTGCACATTACAAATATTCAGAGTACATAAAAGAACAGCAGCATACCATTGTGAGAAACAAATACTATTAAATGCAGTAAAATGCACTTGAATACAAGTATGAGTAGCAGTATGTGTGCAAAGACTTGAGTTAAAATTTAAGCAAGAGAATGGGGAGGGACGGAGGGTGTTTTGGAGGTGGATGAGGAGATGATGTAGGGACTGTGAGGGGCAAATAGGGATGGTGGCAGGATGTGGCGAAGAGATGGTGATGGGAGGACGATGATCCCCTGGAGGCTTAGATAGTGTTTGGCACTTGGCAGAGACCCAGAGCTGACAACCCACAGCGGAGTTGAGGAAGGAGTCAAGACGTAGAAGTTGTGGCTACTGAAATATGGGGGCAGAGTGATAGAGACTGGTGAATCTGAAGGCACAGACTGAAAGCCGATGGAGCTGAGCATCGTTGGTACTTAGGACACTTGGTACTTGGTACAGTGGACTTAGGAAGTAACGACTGACCAAGAGGGAGCCTGTGGGATGAGGCCACTTCTTTGAGTACGACAGGGCTTGCAATATTTGAAGACAGCATTATTGCAGGATCTGTGAAAGCAAAAATAATTTATTTAAAAGTAGACAAAAACATGTTGCATCCATTTTTGAATATTTATTATAATTTGCATTGATATTTATTCGAATTTTGTTGACATCTCAGTTCACCTTTTGACAATCTTCTCATCACGCTTAACATATGAGTGAATTTCTCATTCTCTTGTTTGTTGTCACTGTACAGCACTGTACACTGAACATAAGATTAGACATAGCCCAACAACATAATTTTCTAACTCAACAACAACAAAAGTACAAACTGACTCATATTTTTGATAAATGATTTCACTAAAAGCAACCTGTGCATATTACAGGGTATGCTGAAAATGGAAAGGAAGCACAAATTAGCTACCTGGAATGGACATATTGCTTGGATTTTTCTACCAAGATTGACCAAACTGCCTCCATTAGGCCTGATTCAAAAATCTCTCTAACAGAGGTGTTAAACGACAACCTCTAAATAAAAGAAAACACTTACCTTAACTTAAATATTCCTTTGCTTGTCTCTCAGATTTCAGTTTGTCTGATCTGAAAAACAACATTTTGCACAATATTTTGCACACACACACACACACAAATGATTTGCAAATAATAAAAAAAAAACATATATATATGTTTGTTTTGTTTTGTTTTGTTCAAGCTTGACAATCTTCATCAATTATTTATTAATTAGAAAATAAAGGCGATAAAATTGTCAAGCTTGGACAATTAAAAACACCAATCAACAAACACTACCACAGTTGGCTGATCAACTAAACTGTATGTTGCTGTAAGTTCATTAATTTACCTCATTACAGTGAAGACAAATTGTCCAGGAAATCAGAAAACACAAGTTTGCATTGCATATAATAAAATTACTATTTGTATATTTCAGAAACACAACAATTAAATAACAATAATTAAACAAAATTTTTACCTCAGTGAGTTTTCGGGTAAAAAAAAAAACATATTGTACACATTGTCTGCTTGTATTAAGCATATTCCTTAAAAGTGTAATTAAGCATAAATTTAATACAAAAGTATTTCTACTGTAGTATACTTTGAAAAAAGTACATTACACGTATACTTGTGTTTAGCATATTCTGTGAAAGTATAAATAAGCATATATTTAATACAAAAGTACTTCTAGTATACTTTTTAGATATTTTTAATGCACTTTAAATAAGCATGTTGGCAATACAAATGTATACATTTTAGTTCTGTAATTTAAAGTTTTAATTTAAAGTAATGTTATGTATGATTTGATTCATACAAAAGTGTAGTTTTAGGGAAGAAATATGGGGTGTTCATCATAGCAATTCAAACAAATTTGCAATCCATATTGCCAAAACACAAAATAAAAAATGCCTTTATTCAATTATACTTTACTCTAACATCTGACCAGCTTTTTGCTTGTTTAATTATTAAATAATAATAAAAAAAGATTTATTAATTTATTACCACTGAAAAACAACCCATGTAAATCTTTACTATTAGATTGGTTGGGATAAATTAAGACTGTAATTGAGGAGTTACTAACTTTAGGAAATGGTTGGATGGTGTCTCTTCAAAGGGAATGCTATTTATTTATATTATTCTAGCCAAGGGCAATTTAGGTCGAGTCTACTGAGACTATGGTGGAGTCATTTCATTGAAAACATTTTTTAGGTTATTTTAATGCTTTCATTGTAGTGTTAGTTTAAGAAAAGACACTACATTAGTGTTGTTTTGACAGATTTAGAAATAATCCATCACCAGATGTTATGATTATGGGTTATGTACTCCAGTGTTTTCCATTTGAGCTGCTAAATTCGAAGACCCATTCAACTTTTAATGAAAACTTTGAGAATGTAACATACAACCTTTGTAACAGTTCATTATATTACAGTAGATGAGTCCAGTCCAGCAAACTGCCCATAAAACCTTAAAATAACTGAGAAAATTCCCTACATTGCTGTTTTATCTTGCTGGGTCAACTGTTGGTAGATGAGTTGAAACAGATTTTTCAGAGGAGGTATAAAATGAAGTCATATGACAGCTATAGGTACTAAGTGCCACTTTTCACTTACTAAGTTTGATTACTGTATAACATGCATGCATATTAATTTGACCTGCTCGAAAGATATAGAACAAATTATGAGGGCAGAGTTTAGTAACTGAACTTGTGTTAGCTAGCTAGGAAGTAGCTGCCTGGTTGCATTACCAAGATAAATACCAAGTGAACTGACTTTGTGTCTAGGTATAATCAAATTTATCAAATCAGATTAGGCAGTTACTAAGATTAGGTTTGTATTCGTATTTTTCTTAGGTCAAGGGACTGCTGAACTAATGTTTTTGGTTACATTTCTTTTAGGGAAATTGTCAACGCTTGGTTTGCTGAACGTGTCCACTCCATTCAGCCATCTAGGGAAGGATCAAAAGCTCCGCCAGAACCTTTGTCGTCCCTCCATTCACTGGGTCCAACTGATGCACCATCTCCAAGTCCAGCTCCATCCACCCCTACACGAAAGATCTCTGCATCCGAGTTTGATAGACCACTTCGTCCCATTGTTGTGAAAGACGCTGAGGGTTCTCTTACTTTTCTTAGCGATACAGAAAGGGTGCAGATGCCACTTCCTCCTCCCCAGCGGCCTGGCTCAGGGAATGGGACGGATGAGGGTGGAGGTATTATGGACTCAGGAGTTCGTGAAAATGGGGACCGCTGTGCTCGTCTGTTGGAGCTTGTACGGGATGTTTCGAGTCACTTGGACCTTACTGCCCTCTGCCACAGGATCTTCTTACACACTCACGAGTTGATAGCTGCAGACCGCTATTCGCTGTTCTTGGTTGGAGAGGACAGTTCAAACAGGAAGTTCCTGGTTAGCCGGCTATTTGATGTTGCAGAAGGATCAACTCTTGAGGAAGCTTCCAACAGTGGTATTCGCCTAGAATGGAACAAAGGAATTGTGGGATATGTGGCAGCCACTGGACAGCCTCTAAACATCAAGAATGCATATGAGGTGAGGCTCTGTGAGGCTCTTTGTCATTTTAGTGTTTTATTACGTAAAGACTATAAATGAGAAAGCATAAATTTGTTAATTCATTCACATGTGAAATGAACAATTGTGACATTTTGAAATAAATTGATTTAAAATTAATACAAACTGAGTAAATGAGATGGTCTAGTTGTTAAAAGACAACAACTGTGACAGATTTGTTACTTTCCTCAGACTGTGTCATTCCCCTTAGATCATATAATGAAACTGTGAATAGAGGAAAGTTTAGATTTACCTGCTTATCTCCATTATTAGATAGCATTTCTGACTGCAGTTATTTTAAAGCATCTTATCTAATTCCTCAGTATGTGCATAGGAAACACTTTGGTTATGTGCATAGGAACAACCACCCACCCCAGAACTAATAAAGTCTTCCTTAGAAACACAATTTAGGCTATATCTCTTAAGGCCTTTGATTAGATTTAAATGTTATGCAATTGAATTGCTAACCAACAGTTTGTATAATAGAGGCAGGTATTTTTAGCTCCTTGTAATTTAGTTTCCCTGAGTCCTACAGAGAGATGGGAAGGAAAAAAGAAACAAATAAAGGATTACAATACAGATCTTTAACATGATGCGTCTTAAAACATGAACCCTTAACCCTGTTTGACAGTAAACGTGTTTAATGGTGTTGTGAGACACAGTTTCATATGAAATTTCAGGCAGTAACCCAGCTGCAGCCATTTAAAACATCATGATAATGTCTATCATATCACAACAGGGTAAAATTAGGAAAGAACACTAGACCTTCTTGGTGCATCTGTCAACTTCATCTGTCTTAAAAACATATTTGTTGACGTAAAGCAGGGGTGCTCAATCCTGTTCCTGGAGATCTACCTTCCAGCACAGTTTAGGTCCAACCCTGATCGTCCAACCCTGTTGTTTCTGATCAGGGTTGGACATAAACTGTGCTGGAAGGTAGATCTCCAGAAACAGGATTGAGCACCCCTGACTTAAAGTTTGTCATTTCTGTGCCAGTAATATTGCCAAACAGAACTGCAGTTGCTTGGGTGTTTCAGGACAACCCCCTCAAAATGCACAATTGGAAATCTGCCATCTGTGCTCAAGGACACAGTTGTTTCTGAGCCACAAGAAATGAAGAATAAAATGATGTCATGACAGTGCTGATAGGCTGGTGGTATCATAACAACAGACACAAGTCCCAAGGCATTCTAAACAGGCATACCCTACCCTGCGATCCGCACTAAAGACTGAATTAACAAACGCAATGTATATGATTGATTATTTATTTATTTAGGGTAAACAATAACTTTAACTTTTATGAATAGGTTGTATTTCTGCATAAGAATAAAGAACAATTGAATTGTACTATTTACAAAATTACAGTATCTTATGAAATAAGCAGCTGGTTTTTAAAATAGCACAAATATAATAGAATAAAATAGAACAGCTGGAAATGAAATAAATGGTATTTTTTTTATTATTTAGGATCCACGTTTTAATGCAGAGGTGGACCAAATTACGGGATATAAGACACAGAGCATCTTGTGTTTGCCCATCAAAAATCACAGAGCTGAGGTAAGAAATGAGTATAAACAACAAAAAACTGTCTGAACTGTTATACAATATTTGCAACATCATTTACTATTAAAACCTGACTGCTATGTCTTATTAACGCTCAAAGGTTGTTGGAGTAGCACAAGCAATCAATAAAAGGTGTGGAGAGAACAGTGCCTTCACAGAACAGGATGAGAAGGTGAAAATTTGCACATTTTATTTTATAATAATTTTAGAGTTTATTTAATTTTATTCCATTTTTTTTTCTTCTTAACAGGACTTTTCTTCATACCTGGCCTTTTCTGGCATAGTGCTACACAATGCACAACTCTATGAGACATCACAGCTGGAGAACAGGCGGAACCAGGTATTTTTCCAGATTTCAGTACAAATTAGTTTGTGAGTAAACAGTAACTTGGCTATAAGCAGTAATCATTGTCTGGATTGTTTTGTAGGTGTTGTTGGACCTGGCTAGTCTGATCTTTGAAGAGCAGCAGTCTTTGGAGGTCTTACTGAGGAAAACTGTGGCCACCATCTTATCTTTCATGCAGGCCCAAGAATGCACTGTCTTCATTTCTGACAGGGAAACAGCTGTAAGACCAAAATAGCGCATCACATTTATTTCCAAAAACCCTAAAAACTTTCAAAGAATCCTTATGATCATAAAACATGGAAATATCAAGTCAAAAAATCATGTTTTGCATTTACCAAGATATTGGGTATTCAAAATATCCCTTTAGGGTGCTTGAAAAACAGTTGAGACTAGATGTTCTAAAAGACAAATAAATACAGCTGATTTTATAGTTTTATTGAGAATATTGGGGCATATAAAGATATTTTTAAAAGAGGGGCTCTGAGGTGTTTGTGGGGGGAGTGGGTTTACACCAAAGATTCAGGATGAGACAAGCTGATACTAGTTACTACTTGCAAAAGAATGATTTGCAACATTCTAAAACAGTGGCTCAAAAAACAAAACAAAACACTGAGCTATTGGGTTGTTTAGAAGATCAAATTACATATATTGCAAAATATGTTTTGGTTCATTTAGAAAAAAACATCATCGATTTATTTAACATAGTTAAAATCTCTTTTATTTCAATTACGTCCAGAACATAATAGTGTATCTCTGTAGGCCTGACTAGTAAATAAAAGATCAACCTTTTCTATTCACCCCAATAACATTTTACCCCAGTAAGACAGAGAGACTGTGTTGGATATTTCCATAGCTGAGTGAGAGAGTTAGGACACACTTGCTTCCTTTATAGCAGACTCACTAGCAGAGAACTTCACTTAAATTGCTTCCTTATTTGGCACTGCCAAAGAAATATGGCAACAAATACACATGCACCTCATGTACCAGATATTTCAAACAACATTTTCTGAAGGTAATACCAGTGCTTCCTGGATTTCTTATATTTCAAGAGATTGCTGCTTTGCAAACAGTAATAAGGGGAAAAATAATAATAATAATAAAAAAATATATGTATATATATATATATATATATATATATACAGCAATATACACTTCTGTTAAGATCAAAGGGAAATGTATTACATAAAAAGCAGGAAAACCGTTTCAGTGATTGCAGAGAGAAGGGTAGACTGGTCGTGCTACAATATGGTAGAAACTTTTTTTATTATTATTATTATTATTATTAAAACCGATGAATCCTTCCTTCCCATTGAGAAACTTGGGAAAGCTCTCATTCAGTAGTGGTCCACCTCACTGTGCATGTGTGTTTTTGAAAGGTGTACTGACTCTCTGTGCAATGTTCCCTATTTTCGGCTTTGCAAACAACCCTAAATAACTGCTCTGCGAAGGTGCACCTAGTACACAAAGTCATTTGTTAGGCTGGTTTATGAGTATTTCGCCCATGAATGCCTAATTGCCTGAAATAAATGTAATTTTCAATGATGTTGAGGTAGAACCAATCATATGAATGTGGTAAAATGTTGTTTATAGTCTAAGTAGACAGGGGAATAGAATTAAACATGGAACATAAGTGGTATACTGGAACATTACCTTCAGTTACCTAGTCCATTTTATCTATGTCATGTATTGCAATAGATCTAATATTATAGGCCACATTTAAGGCCACTCAATGGCCTCAGTTAAGGTTTCTAGTTATTAGTGGTAATGCCCAGGAGCATGCCCACAGTCCATAGTTGTTGATAAATTTCAAAATACGAAGGAAATGCATTCGACATTTAAATTGACTAGATAGCTGAGCTGTTGAAGGTGTTTTACCATAAAGAAAGACTTGATCCCTTCAGAGAGAATTCTGTTTTTGAGATGAGTATCATTATTCAGAGGTCATTTGTTGACCTAGAAACCTATTTCTGTATACCCTGTTCATAGAAAAAGCTCTGGTTAATTTTATGAATTTATTCTCAAAGTCAAAGTGATAGTGAGTGTTATGGAAAGACTGTGGAAAACTGAGGTCTGCAATCAACTAGTCTTCCTGACTGAGGCAGGTCTCACCTCTTGAACTGCCTTCAAATGGCACCTTAATTTATTAAAACACTGTTCTATGAGTGTTTGCCTGCAAACCCAAATTCGACATCTGTCGTGAGGTCTGGAATGTGGAAATTAACTCCAAATTAATTTAATTTCATCTTGTTTATTGCATAGATGCATTTTGAACATTTTTGTTTTGATTGCTTGCAGAATGCCTTTCGTAATGAACTATGCTCCATAACTATTTACTAGTCATGAGCGGGACATTCTAACCCTTCCAAAAATGCACAAACACAGGCACATTAAACTATGTGACTGCAGATATTCAATGTTAGGTTTACACAGGCAGCCAGACACTAACAGCATTAAAAGCCTCAGAAATACTGGCTTGCGTCTGTGTTAAACCTCCTCAAAGTTTACCTCTGTGAGTGAAACTGCAGAGTAAGTAATTGCTGTTCTGCTTGTGTTACAGAACACATTCTCCAGTGTGTTTCACATGGAATATGAGGAGCTTGCAGGATCCGTGGACTTCCCAAACAGGTGAGGTTATCATAAAAAAAGAAGATAATGTAATGCAAGACAAAGTCCCTTAGTTAAAAACAAAAATGTGTTTATAGCTATGGATTTACAGTAGGAGTTCATGGGACTGCCTTACAATAATTATTAAAATGCACTGTTTCAAAGCCATAAGTCTTAACATGAAACACTGTCTGTGCAGTGTTACAAGTTATCGTTTCTGTTATTACCATTTTCATAGCATTAAGTCAAGTGAAGTGACAGAGAAGGCCTGTCATAACTGTGCAAAAATTGGGCAAACTCCACTCATTAGAATTGCATATATTAATTTGCCTAGGATAGTAGTTCCACTACTTAAAGAATGATTTAGACATTTATAAAGCTCAAATAATATGCACTCTAAAAATAAAACAATTATAAAGAGTTACTCCACCCCAAAATGAAAAGTTTGTCATTAATCACTTACCCCACTTCGTTTGTCTCCGGAACACAATTTAAGATGTTTTGGAGGAAAACAGCAACAGGCCTCAGATGTCAGTTATGTATGTAAACTCACATTCATCTGTGTATTGCAGTGATATAAATGTATTTAGCTATAGCCACTTGAGAATGGATTGTAGTAAAATGACAATTTGAACAGGTCATTTCCAGAACAAAGCTATGACTTCTTTCTCAGTGTTTTCATTTTTTCCCATTACATTAGCCTTAGATAATTGCTTTTAGTGTTCTTATAAAAAAGACATTGTATTATTTGAAATATTATATATATAAGTGCGTTTTGAGTTATTGACTGGCGTTCCAATGAAAGCATGTAACTTAAGTAAGAATTGGTAAGAATTATTTTCATTCGAATAAGTAAACTGAGAAAGCCATAGCTTTTATTCAGTAGTAAAGTTGTGTAGTATTAGTGTTGTAAAGTTGTCAGCATGAGTGCTTAGGAGTACTTTTTTTTCCCCCTGTCTTTTGCAGAGAATGTGATGTCAATAAGATTAACTATATGTATGCCCAGTATGTCAAGAACACAATGGAGCCACTGAACATTGCAGATGTCACCATAGACCAGCGATTCCCATGGACAGTAAGTACTCAGTGGAAAGCTGGAAAGGAAGGTCAATTGGCATAGGGTCATCCTTCTCTGGGATCACAGTGTTTCTGGGATTTCACAGATCTGTTATTCATTCACCTCCCCCATTTTGCCCCTGTTTTCCAAAGCTGCTTTAAATTTGAATTCATTTGACCATCTCTTCATTGCATTTATTTTCTTTTTTTTTTTTAAAGAGTGAAAATCTACAATCCTCAAACTGTCCAATCAAAAGTCTACTGTGCACTCCAATAAGGAATGGGAAGAAAGACAAAGTAATAGGTATGTGTCTGTTCTCTATGTCATTTTCCATTAATGAGCTATCTGTCAACGTTATTGCTAAATTATTTTATAAATAACATTTAACATTACATACAGTATGTATGTGTGTGTATGAGTGGTGCTTGCTAAGAGAAACATAATACAATTGCTTGTATAAAAAATAAAATCTTAATCCTAAACTTTAGCACACCACTCATCATACCACACCAATAAATAATACCTCAAATTATGTGGCTTTTTGTGTACATTTAACATTTATACCTGACAGAAAAAAAAAAAAAAAAAAAAATCTCATAGACTTCCTACCATCCAAACCATTTCTAGGTATCAGAATAAATCCTGTAACAAACACCGAAGACACCTCTCAGATAAAAATAGCATACAGTGACAAAAGTGCATTTCAACTCAAAAAGGCCATCTCCTAGTTTATAATTTCTCATGCATTTTTAACTGACATCATTCAATGGTCCTCACTTTAGTGCTGTTAGATACAAGTGCACAGATCAGTATAAGCCCTATAATGAAAGTCTGAATTGATTAGAATAATTTCCTTTAGGATTTGAAGGGTTTATATGTTTTATTGTATGCTCCCTGAGCCATTCATGTTAAAAATAAATACGAGTCTTCCTGTTTTTAATTGATTACTTTATTCTTTTTTTAACAGCCTCTACACATACAACGGTTAATACAAATCACACTGAATACTAATTATGTTGATACTTAGCTGATAGGCCGATTTGATAAACCATTTAATTATCTAAAACCTATTCAGCCTCATTTATCCCAAATCCATATTAATTCATTGATTTCTTTCATGGAACATGAAAGTGGAATTTATAAGGAAGCTCTTGGACACTTTTTTTCACATAATAAAAGTAAATGGGTTCACACTTTATTTTAAGGTCTAATTCTCGCTATTAAAAAACTATTGACTACCGCTTTTGCCTCAATAAACTTGCAATTACTTGTAATAATAGTAAGATAGTTGTAAGTTTAAGAAATTAGCGTAATATTAGAGACATGAAATATGGTCATGCAGAATATGTGAAGGATTTAAAGATGTGTGCTTTATAAGTACTAATAAACAGTCAATATGCTTAATATGCTAATAAGCAACTAGTTAATAGTGAGAATTGGTCCCTATAATTGTTACTGTAAATGGAGAATTGTTTGAAAAGTAAATAGTGCCAGGAATGTAATTTTATTATTAATATGTTTTCATTTTAGGCTAAATTCACATAATGAAATCATCGCTGTTCAATCTTAATAATTTCCACAAAAATATGAACACCCTTTCACTATATCTTTTTTATGGCATGTATAACTCTGAATGCAGGTGTTTGCCAGTTGGTCAATAAGATAAATGAAGCTTCAGGGGAGGTGAAAGCCTTTAATAGGAACGATGAGCAGTTTCTAGAGGCCTTTGCTATCTTTTGCGGCCTGGGAATCCAGAACACACAGATGTACGAAGCAGTGGAAAGAGCAATGGCCAAACAAGAGGTCACACTTGAGGTGAATTTGATTTCTTACATTTACAAATTAGAAAATGATATAGTTAAATAAATTATGACAGCTAACATCAGCATACTCAAATCTATGTTTTATCAGTTTATTATCCCCCCGTGTGAAAATTAGATTGGACACATAATAATAATCAGGGACTATGTTTCCATCTACCCTCAACATTCATAATGACCAGTGAGCACTGAGGGATGTCCTTAGTTTCTGAGTGGTTTTAATATTTTCAAGATTACGACATCGAAATATCTCTGGTTATATCCCCGGCCTATTTTTTAATAAATGCAATTTAATAGTATTTTAAACTCATTTCTTAAAAGATGTAGATTTTTTTCATCCCCTTTAATCTGCTGCTACACATAGACTCATGGCTGATGTACTCCCACTCCTTTATTTTCTTTTATCCCACCATTCTGGAGCTGTCACAGTCAGAAGTGCTGGTGGCGTGCTGTCTCCTGCAGCTGATACAACGGCTGCACTCACATCAGGCCTTCTCCTTTGTCATAATCCTCACTTCACATCCTCCATCATCTAGCATTGTTATAATAAAAAACAGATAGCTGTGTTCAGTTTTGAAAAATAGCACACAGCTAAACATGCACCGTTATCATTTGATCTCAGCTGTGTATGTTTTATTCTTTAAGGGTTATTTCAGATATTTCAAACTACTGCATATTATACTTAATGGTGGAGCTATACCCTTAAACAGTTTTTCATCATTTTCGTGAGCAGGATTTATTGGACGGGTCTAAATCGGAGCTTGGTGACGCAATAAAGCCACCTAGCACTGCCCCTCTGGCGAAACTATAAGAGCTGTGTTGAACTTGAAGCAGAACTGACTGCACAGACTGATCACTGTGTGACATCAGTACAGTGAGAACTATAGCGAGCAGAAGCTCATGATGCTTTGAATCGCTCTCGCGGTACTTTGCCGTGGTTTCAGCGTTTCAGAGCAGAGAGGGCGGATTATTTTTTCAAGATTTTAGTACCTTATTTTATTTACTTTGCATATTATTTGGCATTTAAATTCGGCTGGGTGGTTAATAACACATTTTTCTGTGTTGTGAAAAACTCAGAACACACATTTAATATTGACTTTACACGGGCTTTAACAAAATGTGTCTGTGTGTGAATATTATACAGGTCCTCTCTTATCATGCCTCGGCTGCAGAGGAAGAGACGCGGGCGCTCCAGGTAACTGCGGTAAATTACAATTTCTCATCATATCTTATCCAAATGCCGCATCATCATCTTGACTATGCCATTCAAACCACGACGTTGTAATGAGTATCAATTTATGAAAAAGGTATTTCAAATCTAAAATCTGCTTAGATGATAGAAACTTTTGATTTTTGATTATGCAGTTTTACTAATGTAAAACGATAACAATACACCATCAAGTCTTCTATCTAATCTAATCTAATATATTATCTAAACTGTTATTATTGACATAAAAAGGAATGTCTTCTTAAATATAAGTTTATAAAAACAATAAGGACTTTAAGCATGCATATATTATATTTAAGAAAAAAGTTAAGTTTATATATTAAACATATTTATATATAATATTAATTATATGAATATACACCTGTATACAAAATATACTGTATGTGTTTTTATATTATATACATAATAAATACACACAGTACACACAGATAAATTATGTAAATGAAAAAAGTTATTTTGGATGTAATTAATAGCAATTAATCATTTCGCAGTAGTATTTAAGATATAATATATTAGTACATAATAGTCTAACATATTTGTATATGTAGCTTGGCAAGCAAAGTTTGCAATGGCCGTGCCTATCAGTTCTCAAACTCAATGGCTTTATTTGTGGATGTTTGTGTCCTGTATCATATCACTTTTAAAAAACCCTTTTTGTTGACGAAAAACACTCTATCCTTGCTAAAGCTTTCATAGCTTATTGCTTCAGTTAAGTTTTATTCTACATAGTGTTTGTAAAGAAAACAGGAATTTCCTATCTTCAGACACCCTCAGGGAATTTCCCGAAGAGCACAGGTTGCTTAGATACAGCACTCTCAGCTGCTGATATGGAAAACCTGCTCTGATTAGGGCTGTGCGGGTAATCAGGTAATTAAGACATGGGCAGAGGCCGAATTTCTGCTTCAATTGAGAGTCATTGGTTTGTTAATTACACCAATTACTTTAATGAAGCGAAGGTTAGCACGCAGATTTACCACTGTTTGCGTAATTCATATGGCATGTAAAAACACCTGAACATATGCTTCATTTAGTGTACGATGGAATAGGACAATAACCACTAATACTTGTAGTTAATCATAAACAGATGAAGCTTTATGAAAATTATGTTATCTCTGCAGGTGATTGTGATTTCTGTTTCCCTTCTTAAGCACATAAAAACAGCAGGAGAGAGGAAGAGTGACATTATTTATGTGCTCTGCATTATCCGATGAACCGTTTTCAGCAAGAGAAGACAAATCAAGTGCAGCACAGCTAAATGCTCTGCAAACTATGCTGATCGCAGCTCATTGATTATTTATGCCTGACAGTCAGTGATCTCTTTCCTTTGAGTTTGGTTGTCTGTTGAGTGAGTGAAGTAGTGTGATTGTTCAGATATGTGTGTGTGTGTGTGTGTGTGTGTGTGTGTGTTTCCAGCTTAACACAGCAAGTGTTTGTTTGTTGAACAAAAAAAAAAAAAAGTTTTAAGGTACAACTTAAATATCTGCGTTTACTAACTTCACAGGGTGCTACGATTCCGTCTGCTCAATCTCTCAGACTGCTGGACTTCAGTTTCAGTGACTTTGACCTGACAGATGCTGAGACGACCCAGGCAGCCATCCGCATGTTTGTGGACCTCAAGCTTGTACAGAATTTTCAGATGAAGTACAAGGTACCTGCTTAGAGTTTGTCATTTATTTTATGTATTAATAGTAGTGTTGCATATTATTTCTTCTTCCTGGGGTTATGTATTTGTAAAGACCCGTATGCCTCATTGCTACACTAAAGCTAAATAGACTTGCACTGAATATGAACAGACATATATAGAGACCAAATATCAATGAGACTTTGGCTTTGGGGAGGAGCTTATTTGACCTGGGTCAAGTAGAAACCACCTAGCAAAGCACAACTGCATTATGGACTAAATAGCCCCTTTGAACACCATAACAACTTCGGAACAACTTGACAACCACTAACAAAAGCTTTATGTCATAGGTAATTTCTACAGGGAAAAAAAAAAATCTTTGAAGTCATTACATTAGTATTACCGTTGCACTGTGTTTATAAACCATTGCCAAATTTACTTTTAAACAATTTTCACTCAGACACTGCTAGTAAGTGGCACAAATAATTGCATAAAGACCATGCTCTGGCAACTACCCAACTGATGTAACTTCTCTCCTTGATGTAAACGGATGATCCATACAGAAAAAAAAGATATTTATTTTGTCGAATATAAATGACAGTATTTTGAAGGAGGAGGTAGTTTTAGTTCCCACTCACTTACATTGTACCGACAAAAAACTGAAACTGTTTGGTTACCAACATTCTTTAAAATATCTTTTGTATGTTTTCCACAGAAGAATGAAATGCATACAGGTTTGTATCAACATGACAGTGAGAAAATTAGGACAGAATTTTCATAATTATTAAACTAATAATAACACTTTTTATTGATGATAACAGTATAGCTGAAGAGTTTTGTTATTTTCAGCCAAAAGCTGAGTACAAGCAATATGTTGGCTCAACTATAAATAAATATTACAAAAAACTCTGTGGAATCCATTCAATAAACCCTCACAAAGAAGAAAATGAAGAGCAGTCCTCTTTCTCCTGCAGTTTGAACTATAATTGCCAGATCAGGTTCAGCTGACTATTAAAGCAAAACATCATTCACCGTGTGTTTGACCGGCTGCAACAAGCTCCTTTTATGGCCTTCGGTGTTAGGCAAGGTATCTTCCTGGCAGGACATGAAGTCTCCCTTTTTATTGGTTTTCTGGGTGTGAGTTAATGAATGCAGGTCTGCTAGAGGTCATCACCTTACAGAGCCCTGATCAATCACAGGCTGCTCTGATAATATACATATCACATGACAACAGAACATTGCACACAGGCACACATTCCACCAGACATTTTATTGGAGAAATTAATCATGTTAACTATAGGAAGTTTACTTAGTGTTTCTGGACTGTTCAAATAATTAATGTCTTAAAAGTCTAGTCTAGTCAAACTTTACGTTTTAAAATGTAAACCACTTTACTTGTTTTAAACATAAATAAATGTGTTCACTCACTCGCATAATGTGAAGTCACCAGACATCAGTGGCCTAGAAAGAGCTGTTTTGTTGTGATCACATGATCATCTAAATTTATCTCGGTAACCCTCATATTTTTGGATGCTTTCGGTTTAGTCTTGGTTTTTAAATACCTCTAATAAGAAATTAAAGCCCTGTGATGGACTAGCTATCTGCCCAGGGTGTCTCTTGTCTGGCCAGAGACACTGGGATAGGCTCCAGTGCCCCTGTGACCTTACAGAGGCCAAGCGGTTTGGAGAATGGATGGCTGGATAATCATAACATTATTATCAAAAAACATTGACTCTGGCACGAATCATTTTCCATGATGATGTCCAACAACAAAAAAAATCAACAAAAATGAAATAACGAATGAAACTGATTTCTTCATGACTTCAGATACCACATTAAATAAAAATGTGAGTTTTAATCCAAGTCTCACCTCAACATCCTGTTTCATTAATTTAAGTCATTAATGATAGCAAAGTAATAACCTTTGCATTTTTAAGGGCTAGAAAAGAATTCACTAATTCTACAACACTGTCATTTTGACTTGAGCCCTGCAGAGGTAAAATTTTTTGTTGGCTAGCCCAAAAATTAGCATTACACTGGTTTCCTTCACAGGACCTTTCGATTGTTTTTTGGATTAGAAATAAGCTCATGCGTCTCCAGAAGTAATGAACGAACTACACCTTGCTTTCATTACTTTAACATTAACACAACTAAGCATTTGACAACAATTTCAATATACAGTATTACTTGAAAATGTCCACTAGAATAGTTTGCATGAGTGTAATTATAAAGACAACAAGGTTGTGAAAGCAGACTATTCAGTAGATGAGCTTTCCTGTTTGAAAAAAAAGCTTAAAAATGCAATTGTAGTAATAGTGGTAATAAAGCTTTAGTCTAAACAACTATGTACTTACATTTAAATCATTAATCATTTGGTACCACCAAACCTGTCCATAACCTTACCCATATCTCACCTCAATAGCAGAAAAAGCGTTTAGCAATACAATATGAACACAATAACTACATTGTACCTATTTTGATCCAAGTACATAGTAGTTAAGGCCACCTAATATAAAGTGTGACCGAAACTTGAAAATATCTCAAGCTTGTGTTTACCACAGACCTTATTTGGGTCATTTAACAAAAAATCTTGCCACTGGGACAATGGAAATAAAAGTGCAAAAATTCTAACTCATGTCTGGGGTTTAGCCTCCAAAAAGAAAAAAAAAAAGATCCCTGAAGCACTTTATTTTCTTCAGGCTAATCGTTATACCTTTAAAAAGAACTATTAATATTGTTTCAGAGTTTGTGTCAGTGGATCTTAAGCGTAAAGAAGAACTACAGGACGAATGTGGCCTACCACAACTGGCGACATGCCTTCAACACTTCCCAGTGTATGTTTGCAGTGCTGAAGTCTGGGCGGTTTCAGGTCAGTGTCTCTGATAACAAACACAGCACAGGCAAGGGTCACATCAGCACTGTGGCGTCTGGCTTATAACTTGAGTTCAATAAAACCTATTAACACAAAGCGTGTCTGCTTGGAAATAAACAGTAACCAGGAAATAAGCTTGCTGATCTTAATATTAAGGTGTACAAATCTGGATTCAAGGCTGCCAGCACAAGAACAGTACACAGACTAGCAGTGATTAAAAACAATTATTGAAAAGAATATTGTATAGCATGAGATTTGTTATCCTTTTTATTTGTAGTAATAGCTTTTTTTTTAAATGTCGAAAAGCTTTAGGCTGTTTCATTGTTATGGAGAAACCAGTTTATAGTTATAAGCAAAAACGCAACTAGCAGAACAGTTTTATTATTCGTTCCACTATAAATGTCTTCTGTTGTTTACAGTGGTAGTTAATCATTTGCATTTATATACTTGCTTTAGACCGATGGAAAAGGCATGCTTCCTCTGAATAGTAAAAGTGTTTCTGGAACGGTGTGTTGAGTTAACATGTTACAGTCATTCATAATCACAAATTACTGATGTTTTATGAATTATGAAACTATTAGTTAAGTCTTGTTTTGACATGCCAGCTAAAGTCTAATTGGATTTAGCTTGCCTGTTTACCGGAAAGTAATAACAGTTATTCAGATTTAAATATGACTGTGTTTGTTTTTAAATAGCATGGCTATATCTTACAGTGCTTTGCAATACAGTAATCAATCCCATAGAAGAGTGATCATTTGGAAAACTTTTTCTCACCTCACAGAGTAATCTAAGTGATTTGGAGGTTTTAGCTTTAATGATTGCAACGTTGAGCCATGATTTGGACCACCGAGGCGTCAACAACTCATACATCAAAAGGTTTGTGCTGACTTTAGTTTGGTGTATCAGCTTCTGTAATTAGCAACAAGATGGATATGTAAAAATGAGAATGATGCAGCACATTTGACTGTTTTCACAGAAGTGACCATCCATTGGCCCAGCTGTACTGCCACTCCACAATGGAGCACCACCATTTTGACCAATGTCTTATGATACTCAACAGTCCTGTGAGTCCAGATTCTGAAAGTCAATGTACTCTAATGTAAACTAGCATAAATGCTACTCCGATGTTTACCTAGAATTTTACACATAACACACAAAAGAACACGTGAGTGTTTAAAACATGCTAGCAAACCCTATTAGCAGCATGTTGGAACATGTCCAGCGTGCTGCAAGCATGTTAATTGTAAACTTTCGAGTTTCTGTTTGTTGACCTTTTACCTTCTACCTACTGATAAGAGTAATTCACTCCTGCATTGTAAATCCAGGGAAACCTTTAAAAGTAATGTTTTTTTTTTTTTACAGGTAATAACAATCTGCATCTTAGAAAATAATTAGCTGTTCAGATCGCATTTACACACAGGGAGTAATTACTCTCATTCACATTCAGCAAACTCAATAAGAAAGCCTGGGGCCATGCTTTCTCATTGTCCAGGGGCTTGATGTTGTTACAGCAACATGCTGACATTATCCCATGGTTGCCTGATTTGGCCTGCAGTGTAGCAGTTGTTTAAATAAAGCTTCTCTGTCAGCCTGTACGTAAGGTTTGTGATTTGAAAAATAATTTAACTCAAAAAAAAAGTAAAATAAAATTATAAAATTTGGCATAAAACATGTCCACACCACTTGCGGTAAAGATATGATACCTTCAATTATGTATCATCTTGATAAGGAAAGGAAAGGAAGGAAAGGATGTGACGTGAGGCCAAGTATGGTGACCCATACTCGGAATTTGTGCTCTGCATTTAACCCATCCAAGT
>JAUMHP010000052.1:22047056-22059208 GCA_032361065.1 Enteromius trimaculatus | reverse complement strand
TATCTATCTATCTATCTATCTATCTATCTATCTATCTATCTATCTATCTATCTATCTATCTATCTATCTATCAAAAAACATAATTACAATGACAAGATCAAAATATCTACATCTACTTTTTGGCACAAATATGACAGCAACGCACATTTAATACTTCAATGTTTGTGATTCCAAATTGAAAGTAATTACATGTAAGGGCATTTGCAGTCAACAGTCACATAGTCACATCTGTTACTCATAACATAAAACCCAGTGGCTTTCCTAATCTAACAGAGGGATTTCTCCTCTCCAAAGCAACCATCAGCTAGAAAGCCATTCACTTACTGTTACTATGGCAACAGGTTTGAGCCACCATCATTTGTGCTGTATCATAGATAAGAGAAGATGCATGAGATATTTATACAGAGGGAATTGGTCCCCAATGTCTAAATCAAAAGGTCAAGCTTTTTGATTCCTTTAATAAATTACATGAGGAATTCCCTCTGCTCGCTTTAATCAAGTAGCTGCCATGATCTCTTTTTCTCCATTAGAAGATTTACACTTTTTATTTTGCTGTGGCAAGACTGAGTTACTGTTAATACTGATGTGCAAAGGTCTGTTCTACAAACCTATACAACATTTTTAGGCATTGTAGTTATGCTGTTTATTTGAAGGATGAAAGAGCGGGTGTTATCTTTTGAGTCAGTGTTGGTTTGTCAAGCTTTTCAAAGAAACCACTTGACAGTGCCTGAGGTATAGAATGTGTCTGCCTATTAAGGTGGAATAGAAAAAAAAGTATTTTAAAAAGGAAAAAAAAGGACACATTTGAATTTGAATAGATCTGCTCTTTATTCATCTTTGACAATGAAAGGAAGCAGGATCAGAAATCATTCTAATTTGTGGAGCAACTGAGTCTGTGAAAAGCTCACTCCCTCTTTCTAACGAGTATGAAAATGAGCTGCTCTATAAAATCTAATCAGTGTCTTTCTCTCTCTGTTTTCTCGACAGTGAGGCTCCATGACAGCATATCAGAGGAGGGTGTTCACTACCTCGTCTTTGATTTGTGAGTGATTTGTGTGTGTGTGTGCGTCTCTGTCTGTATGGGGTCATGTCTCTGGTTCTCCTATTAAATGAGTGTGACTGTTAATGAGAGCTTCTCCACTCACCAAATAAATGAGATTGAACCCAGATCAGAAAAGAGCCACAATAAGTGAGCTACTGTAGATTGCCAAGATTGCGAAGCTACAAGCTCATAATTTAAATGGTTTAATCAAGTATATGTGCATGATACACTTCAGAAATCATTTTAATATGCTGATTTTCTGCTCAGGAAACATTTCTAATTTTTATACTAACATTTTGAGATGTGTGTGTATGGTGGGGGGCTTGGTGGGGGTTAATAGAGTGCATTCAGCAAATAAGTATTCAGATGATTCAAAATCAAAAGTCAAATGTTACAAAAGATTTCATTTCAAATAAATGTTATTATGGTTTGTTCTGTCTACTCATCAAAGAATCCTAAGAAAAAATATCAATCAGCAACAACTGTTGCTAGTAATTGATAGCAATAAAAACCATTTTAATAACTAAGCACACATAATAATTAAACAGCAATTCAGTACATTTGAATGATTTCTGAATGGTCATTTGTCTCTGAAGACTAGAGTAAGAATGCTGAGAATGTAACAAGACATAACTGCAAAGTAAAAGTACAGAAGTACAGACTAAATACATTACAGTATATGATATACAGTAGTCAACATTTGAAGGGGATCAACATCTTTTAATAAGTTGTTCTAAAGCCAAAACTAAAATATGTTCTTGTCTTAGAACAACACTTTTTTGATCCACTTCAAATGTTGATTAATGTACTACATTTAAGCAACAGTTTACATTATCTGTTTTGCCTGGCAAACATGACATGCCAAGAATGTATGTAAATATTTTCCTCCATACATTACCTAGATTGTACTCTTAATTTACAGTTCAGTTGTATTACAATAGTAATACATGACACATCTTAGGGTTAATACTAACATTGAAAATTAGTCCCTATCTGAATTATGAATAGATTTGAATACATTTAGTCCGGGTACAAGTACTTGTCAGTGCAAGTACTTTTTACTCTGAACATGATACTGCTAACATAAATTTTGTAAGGTCGGGCTTTATAAACACATGGTGTGTAAGCAATGCATGATGATGTACCGCACCTGGTCATGTAAAATGGCCTCATTTTACTTGTTACGCAACCATGCAGAAGAACTGTTAGAGTTAAGGACTCCCATGAGGTAGATGGGCATACCATTTCAACTGCCTCACCATGAAGAGTGGGCAACAGGCAGTGTGGGTGAAGGCATCCGTTGACTTTGTCCAAAGATGAATCATCAGATTTTTTCACTTTTTCCATGACTCAGTATTTCAGCTTTTAGAAGCTATGGTCATTTTAAGGTTGTATGTCTGAGACATTCTCAGGCTACTAAAAATAGCGATATTCACATGAGAGACTCAATTAAAACCACTAAATGAGTTTTGAATATACAGGTATACGTAATACATGTGTTAGTAACAAAGGCAGATTTTATTTTCTTGGATGGCATGTGCTCACAATTTATTTCAGTTGACTGGAAACTAGAGGTACATTATTAAGTTGTTTTTTTAAATATATTTGTAATTAAATATGAAAGTAATATTTGCATCAAAAGTATATTTGCATTCTGAACTGATACAATGAATTTTGCTACGGTGTTGTCAAGGTAACATTCAAATTCAGAAGAAAGTGGCAGTGACATATGTGTTCATGTAAGTGTTAAGTACACTTCAGAGTACTTACTTTAAGTGCTCTGCCCTTCAGAGTGAAGAGGGCAGGGTGATGCGCAGTTTTGAACAGAATTTGACAAGTTATTTGTTTGCAGTGCAGAGACACTCTGCTAGGTTATAGTTTTATGTTATTTATTTATTTTATTGATTGATTTTGTAATTTCTGTTTGCGCTCTCTCTCTCTCTATACATACATACAGTATATATATATGTGTGTGTGTGTGTGTGTGTAAAGACAAACTCTTACATTTTCATCACTCATAATGTCATGCCAAGGTTAAAATGTAAATCAGACCTTCCTGTTTATTAAAGGTGCTGCAGTTAGACTGTTTGATGTGTTGACTCTGAATATGAACTTTTTCAGAGTCACAGGAGGGGAGCTGTTCGAAGACATTGTTGCCAGAGAGTACTACAGTGAGGCGGATGCCAGGTTAGTGCTTGTATAAAAATGTTACAATTATAAGAAAATTTTGTGATAGTTGTTCAATAATAATGGACTGACAGTGGAAGTTTATGGGGCAAGACCCTTATAACTGCTTCTGCACCCACCAATCATTGCCTCCTCCCACTAAATGAGGGAGCTATCACCAGAATACAACTACAGGGTTTCTTTTACACCTCAATATCATTCCCTCGCTAGTAGACTTTTTATATAGCCCAGCCTTGGACTGCTTATTTATTGTTTATATGGAAAATTCTAAGCATTCTTTTCTAAATTGTACTTCTGTAATGTTAAGTCTTCTTATCTTCACCTTTTTCGCTCCTTACAGTGCATTACAGTTCACAGTTATGGCTGCTGTCTGTTTACTGACCCTGTTATCCTGATAAATCCCCTGCACATGCCCCTTACAGTACTTCTTGCTACAGCATTGAGTTGCTGTGGAAATTACATTAGATCAGTAGCATGTTGATAAATAATTCTGTCTAGCAAGATAAACCACTGAAAAAGTTTAGAGTCCTACAGCTCTAATAACACACAGAGAAGAGGAATTAATTGAAATTAAATTATATTCAGTGCTTTTTAACTCTCCAGAAAATCTTGCCCTATATACCTCCATTGTAAGTGCATTATTGTAAACATGCTTTTAGCTCATTTTTGCAAACTATAGATAAAGTCAAACTATTTTCTGTGAAAGCCAGAACATTCCACAGAGACCAATCACTTAAAAAACAAAAGTGCAAGTCTCGTAATTACAGAAGAACCATATTTTATCATCACTGTCCATGTGTGCATAATATGGTTATTTTTCTAAGTCAGTTATGGGGTCAATCTTATCTGTAACCTCATAACAGAACCAGTGAATAAGCTAATTTAGTAATATTGCTCATGTATCATAAATAATTGCTTTCTAGCTTTTAAACCCAACCGTGAGAAGATGTAAAAAAGTGTCTGTACAGCAATATGTCTTTCAATGTACTTGTAATGTCTGTCTGTAGGTTTTTTATTTTTTGGCTTAACTTTTCTAATTCTTTTCTTTCTATGCTGCTCTTTTGCTAAGGGTGTTATCTTAATTTGGGTTGTTTAAGCTTGTCTTTTTTGTGTGCTTCTCTGAAAGAATAGTTCACCCAGAAATGAAAATTGTCATCCTTTATACAGTACACAGAGATGTCATTCCAACCCCATTTGGCTCTTCTATGACTAAGACTTCTTTTATTTGAAATTACATTGAACAAAGACTGAAGCATTCAGACTGCAAAAAGGCCACAAATGCATCATAGAAGTATCATACATGTAGTCCAGATGACTCAATATTCCAGTTCATCTGAAATAATACAACCACCAGGGTGGTAATTTAAATACAGTTCCATGCATAAGTTCTGAATTGTTTGAAAACATCTGAATTTTTTAACTGTTCAATGTAACTCATAATTATGGACAAACACAATAATATAAAAATAACACCACAAAAAAGTACTTTTCTCAATTTTTTTGAGTAATGCACTGAGCAAACATAGTCAGTCCAGGCCTTGAGGCAGTAAAGCAGCACTAAACCATGATGTTTCTTCAGCCATTCTTCCCAGTTGGGTTGAGGTTTTGGTATAGATGTGCAGTGCTATTTTTCCTGTGAATAATAAAACCACTTTTTTCTCAACTGTCCACAGACCATGTTCCCAGAAGCACAATGGAACATCCAAGTGGTCTTGGGAAAACATAACACATGCCTCAGCATTTTTGGCAGCAATGGTTTCCAACGTGTTGTCCTTAGATGAACAATATTCTTGTTTTGTGCTTTTTTTTTCATTGATAGTGGACACGTGAATTATGACTTCCAGAGATTTCTGGAGGTCTTTTCTTGTACTCCCGTGGTTCTTTCAGAATAGCCCATTGTGCTGTTAAAGTGATCTTTGCAGGATGCCCGCTCCTTGGGAGAGTATCAATTGTCTAAAATTTTCCACATTTTTAGGCATGGTATCTTATCGTGTATTCAACACTAACCTTTAGCAATGCTTTTTGTTACATTTCCCTTCCTTTGTGCATCTCTGTAATGCCTTTTTCAAGGTCCAGTAAAAGCTTTTGAGATCAAGGCGTGATTCACACTAAGGGATGTCAAACTCACTTCCTGGAGAGCCATAGCCCTGCAGAGTTTAGCTCCAACTGTAATTAAACGCACCTAAACCAACAAATCAGTGTCTTCAGAACTACGTTTGACATGCATTCTGCAATTTCAATTGCGTTTTTGTTAAATACCAACTCTCAGGCCCTATCCACATGAACATGGGTATTTTTAGCTTTTTCTTTGCAGTTTGGCCGTTCTAATTGACCAACATTGCCTTACGGTTGAGATCACTTGTTGGTTTGGTATGCTCTTGACAGTGCTTTATAGTACGTGTGTGCATTTTCATGTGGAGAGAGATTTTTTAAAAAACTGAAAAAAAATAAAAACTGAAAAAAAAACGGAGGTTAAGCTAAAAATGACAAATTTCTGGGTGAAATATTGATTTAGATCCATCTTTAATAATTGTAACAAAAAATCTAACTATTTTCAGCAACCTAGTACTCACTGGAGTACAGTATTTGTTCATGCCCAAGCTATATTTGCTTTCTGTTTGCATTGTTTGTTTGCCAGCTGCATTTATTTTCTGACTGTGCTTGCTGAACTGTTCAATCTCTTTTCCTTGGCTTCCTCGCTGTGCCTCTCTTTCTCACAGTCATTGCATACAGCAGATTCTAGAGAGTGTTAATCATTGTCACCTAAATGGCATTGTTCATCGAGACTTGAAGGTTAGTATAACAGGCTTAAGCCTCCAAACTGCTGCAGTTAACCCTAACCTGGTCCCTCAAAACACAGCTAGACACCAAGATATGTGTATGGCAGTGGGCTGAGGGGTAATAACATAACTGATGACCTGATGGCAAAGGTCGTGCATGTAGCATCTTAGAAATGTGCATAGTCGGGGCTGTGTGTTTGACTCTATAGGATTGTTTTTCGTGTGTGTTAATGGTGACTATGCCCTTTTTGATTAAATTGCAAAACGGGTATCAGAACCAATAACTTTGATTGATTTTAGTGGGTCAAGCACACAGTCACCCAAGCAAACACCACTTCTGGATTGAGATTCGGAGAGCAAAACGAGAGGTAATGATGACAGGATGGGCATTGTATTTATATTTACTAATACATAACTATATTTAATAGCATACAAATATTTCAAAACAGAAGTTCATTACTTCACAGTAGAGCTGGGCAATAAAGCATCTGGTCATTGTCACAGTCTGGCTGTGCAGATAAACATGATGCAGATGACTACAATTAAAACTTCAGTTCGCACCTTATATATGCACTGATGAGACAGGACAATGAACTGAACAAAACGAAATGATATGATATGAACTAATGAAATTACAGGAAAATTAGCCTACAGAAAGTTAACACAACAGGCTTGATCAAATTCATGTGGATCGGCTGCCGTATAACAAAAGCAATGCATTGTGGTTAGAAAATTCGACTTTGGCGCTACAGCTGCCTTACAATTACATTTGCCATTAAAGTACCGAAAGATGATAAACCGATGGTATAGCACACTACATAAAGCACAATATAAAGACCTAATTTGCAAAAAAAGATAACTTTTTTTTATGATGTAATCATATTTTTATCATCTTAGCTGCATTTTTTTTTTTAATTTATAGTTCAAAATAACCCAACTGCAGTTCGATTTAGATTTTCGAGAATTGAGTTATCTGATTCAGATTTTTTGATGATTTTTTTTTTTGTGTGTGTGTGTTATCCCTTTAATACAGATGCTGCATCTATTGTGTCAAAAATGCGATCTCACTGACACTCCCCCACATTAACAAATTTCCGAAATTCTAATAAAGACTTTGTGGTGATTTTCATATGCATTAAACTCTGAATATGATCTTTCTGACTTGGTTCGACACCTTCAAATACACAATAAGGAACACAGAATGCCCGGGGAAATGATAAAGGGGATCCAATCATAAAGTGAAACTACAGAGGATTAACATACTGTAGGAGGGAACAAGGACGAATCAATATAAAAGTCTAAACAAAGCAGGGAATGCATGACTGGATCTTTATAGGTTTTTATCTGGCCATTTAAATATGAACAAATAAATAATGCCACTACCCTAATATCCGCACTGTGGTTTACAAACCAGTTGACCCTTTCCAAAACTGCCCTTCATAGTTAATGCTGCTATGTCTGGAAACTGGAGGAAACTGACAACATGCCAGTAGACAAAACAAAGCAAAATATGCATTTCTGGTTAGCTTTTTTGAAGAAGAAGAAATTCCAAAAAAATAAATACTGTTTTGCGGCTCTTTAATGTGTAGTGACAGATCACTATATGGCCTCAGTCTATCTTTTCATATTTACTTAAAGCACAAAATAAACATAAATTAACATCAGGGTTTTTTTTTTTATTTCAGCCGTTGAAAGGCATACTGAATACTAAATATTTTTAAAGTACATAATTTAATGTACATAAGTATACAAAAGCATTGAGCTCAGGTGCATCCTGTTTCCACTGATCATCCTTGAGATGTCCTTGGAGTCCACCTGTGTTAAATTCAGTTGACTGGACATGATTTGGAAAGGCACATACCTGTCTATATAAGGTCCCATAGTTAACAGTGCATGTCAAAGCAAATACCAAGCTCTAAGGTCAAAAGAACTGCCTAGGGCTCAGAGACAGGATTGTGTCAAGGCACAGATCTGGGAGAGAGTTCAGAAAAAAAATCTGCTTAGAAGGTTCACAAAAGCACATAGTCTCCATTATCCAAAATGGAAGAGGTTTGAAGCAACTAGGACTCCGGACCAAACTGGGAAATTTATGGTGAAGCCTTGGAAGAAGCTGATGGTCACAGCAGTTGAGGTCCATGAGCAAATATGCAGATAGGAGAAACTTACAGGACAAACATCACTTCAACACTCCACCAATCCACCAATCCGGTTTTTATGGCGCTGTGATCAAACTTAATCCTCTCCTTATTGAAGACATGTGAAAAGCCACTTGGAATTTGCAACAAAACACCTAAAGAATTCTAAGACTGCTAAATACAAGGTTCTCTGGTCTGATGAACCTCAATTCCAAACATTATGTCTGGCAAAACTAATCACCTGATTACGTGTCAGGATTAAGGGAAAGACAAATGCAGAAATGTAGAGACATTCTTGATGAAAACCTGGTCCAGTGTGTTCTGGACTTCGGACTGGGGTGAAAGTTCATGACCCTAAGCACATATCCAAGATAACAACTCTGTGAATGTCCTTGAGTGGCAAACTTCTTTCAAACAAAGTCCTCTCACGTTGTCATTATGGGGTATGCTGTGTAGAATCCAGGAAAATTTTAAGAGTTTAATCCGTTTTAGATAAGACGGTAACATAAAATGTGGAAAAAGTAAGACGCTGTGAATACTTTCCGGATACACCGTACTCTCCTGGCTGATTTGTGTGTCAGACAAAGAGGAAAATTTGGTGTTATGATTGATTAGATCTCCTGTCAGTTAAGCTCTTTGCAAAGGGTCAATTGTTGTTTTGAATCAGTTCTATTGAACTGTTCGCTTTAATTAATTTAACAATTGCCATGTTTAATAAATGATCTATGTAGATAAATAATGTTGTCAATACAGTGTTTCCCGATCCTGTTCTTGTAAAATCACACCACCACTACACACTCAATCACACCTGATTGAATGTATTAACTCATTAGTAGAGTCCAAGAGATAGATGTTTAATAGATACTCAAAAAGAGAGCTTGGGAAAGTTGAGAACTACTTTATGATATACCATAAATTAACTAGGATATGACAGTATACTGTATTTCTTCAATTGTTAATCACCCAGCCCTACTGCAAAGTGTCACTAATAATCATGCAACACTCAGACTTTAATTAATGAGAAGACCATTTGGGTCATGTTCATCATCTCTAAGCCCTTGCTCCCTTACTCTCAATGCTGTGCACAGATAGTGAGTGTGTGCTTGTCACTAACCCACACCCCCTGGTGTTTGCATGCAGTCATTGCATTCAGCAGATCCTTGAGGCTGTTTTCCACTGCCACCAGATGGGAGTGGTCCACCGTGACCTGAAGGTGAGTAGAGACGAAGAAGTTCCTAAACACCAACTCCTACTTCTTTGTCCTCTTATACAGATCCAGTATCTTTACTAAGGACTTATGATATTGCAGTTCAAATCATTTACGATTATACAAGTGCTTAGTAACATACTGTATGAAGTCTATGTTTGTCTTGGAGTTGGGAATGAAGTGATCAGGGGTATTAATTAAAAAATGAAGCCTACAAGGTTTAGGTGGGAATGGTGTTTTCTGCCCATCTTTAAACCAAATCCACCACAAGCTCTTGTCAGTGCTAATTTGCCAATCAAATGAGCCAGGTGCAACCAGCAGATTGTTTTCCCTCCTCTTATTATCACCTAAATTTGCATCAGCCTGGATTCTGCTATGTGATTGGCTGCTGCCATACAGTTACCATGGTGAACAGTGACTTGCACCATAAAAAAGAACAAAGAACAAAACAAACAAAATAGACACAAAAGTAAGTAATACATATTGCATAAAAAGTGTTTTGTGCAATATATGCTATATTCTTCATAAATGATTGTTTATTACAAACAAAATGCAATATTCTCAGGTTGAAATATCTAAACTTACAGGGCAAGAGTCTTGCACCCTTAAATAGGCCTGTGTTTCTCTCCTGCTAGCAACCCACAAAAAAATATGTTCATGTTAATGAAATAGTTTACTTAAAAATTGAAATGGACTCATTCTCATGTCATTCTAAAACATTTGATTGTACAGATACTAACTGGCATTGACCACAGATTGTCAAGTTCTATAAATGACGTATAAATAGGCAAAATTGGCAAATAGAGATTGACTACAAGAAAAATATTTGAATATGAATATAGCTGTGATAATAGTTGTGGTGAGTTGTATATAAGTAGGCATGCCCCAGCAACAAGCGATACATTCCTACCATGTTAATCACGATTTTTTTAAAATCCTTACCAGGTACATACAATTATGGATGTAGTGGTTCTCCTTCCCTGTTTAGGAATGTCACTTAAAAGCTTAGCAAAAAGGAGGTCTACCTTTCCTTGTTATGACTTGTCCAACAATTTAAAGTATGAGCTATTAGATCTTTGCTCCCAGAAAGTTGTGTAATTGAATTTTATTGAAGTTATGTATGGTTTGTATAGAGCACATGAAAAGATTGTGTAACAGCCATTTGCAAAAAGCAATATCGTATAATGAGAACAAATTATTAGTCATGTAGGGCAGACCTTATGGAATGGGGAAGGTTTTACTATGCTAACATGTAGGGCAACAAAAGAACGCTTGCAATAATGTACTACCGAATTCGGCTGTTCAAAAGATCTTTAGGGGAATCATAGATCTGCTCTCTAATCTACTCATTATCTCTCTCATGTGCGCATTTCTCTAACAGTGTACAACATCTGGCTATTCTTTATTTTATCTTGACACCTCTGTAATTAGCTTCTGCAGTCCTCGAGTTTTTTCCCTTGCCTCGGGTATTTGATTCTGAAACTTAAGTATAATACACGTAGCTTCTGTCTCTGTAAAGAACAGCACTTCACAGCGGTGGTGTTTGTGAAATATAAGAATAGTTTCTAAATTGCTAAGACTAATACTAAAATTCATCCTGGCCACCTACAATTGATCCAATTACAAATATATAAGGTGCAAAGTAAAAAATTAAGTAGGTGCAACCCTAATCAAACACAGTGACAGTTGAACCAGCTAATCAGGGTCTTTAGGATTGCTTAAAAATAAAAAAAATGAAAACAAAAAAGCAAGGTTTGTTGGAACTGATGTCCTTAGGGAGGTGTCCCTCTCTACTTTTGTAGATTTGGTTTTTAAATTGGCAAACCTAAACCAGTTTGTGCAATCCATGTTTATAACATGACACTGATCCTCAACTTTGCCTGTAAACTTGAGTTAATGAAAAACTATGAAGCAAGTATGCATCAAAGATGTTGTATCTCATTGGGATATTTTCCTGGTTAAATCAGTAGCAAACAGTTACATGCTGTAAAACATAATGAAACTGCAAGAAAGTATTGTAACCTCTCTCTTCTGCCAAAGATGAAGATATTGTTAGGAAAAATATGAATAATTTAAACCCAGCTAGAAAAAAAGAGTTCTCAAAAAGTCCTCAAAAGCCTAATTTATATAATTTATTGCATATTATATGTATTTATATTCATTTAAACTAAAAGTCTAAAAATAATTATTTTAAACTGTAAGTGTTCATATGTAATGGACTGAGAGTATTTAAATCCTAAAATACTGTAATTATAATAGTCATTACAATTGTGTCTTTAAAATGATTTTACTGTTAACATTTATTGTAGAAAAACTTGACTTTATTGCTTAGATGTAGCACTTTGCTTATAGCTGATCCAGTTTTGGTTTGAGAGATCTTTTACTCAGAACCCAAACCTGCTACAGAGTGTGTTAGCCATGGAGCTCCATGCCGACGCATCATATCAAGGCAACGCATTCTCACTCCCGACTTGCCACTTATTGATGTTTGGTCAGGATGCCTCTCTAGCACTTTTTAAGCTCGGGGTACCCCTTTAATTCCATTAAACCTCCTTTAGCATCAGATAAGCAGGGTGCTCCATTGCTTTCAGTAATGCCGAGTTCAGACTGCACGATTTTCAAAGTAGTCGCGTCACAGATCTTTTCACACTGCATGACTATCCGGGGTAGCATTCGGTCGCTGCTGTGTTGACACTGCATGATAGATCGGCAGGGGGTTTCACACTGCATGACTTTACAACAGGAAGAATCGCCGACAACTTTGTCTCACTGCCAAACCCACGCGAGAAGTGACATGGAAA
>JAUMHP010000052.1:22011841-22030866 GCA_032361065.1 Enteromius trimaculatus | reverse complement strand
ACGCGTTGAAATGGAACCTGTTCGTCGAATGGTGCTCTTCCCGAAGGGAAGACCCCCGAACTTGCCCGATTGGATCCATGCTTTCGTTCCTGCAGCAAGGGTTGGAGCGAAGGCTGTCTCCCTCCACTCTTAAAGTCTATATGGCTGCTATCGCTGCAAACCACGACCTTGTCAATGACAGGTCTCTGGGTAAGCATGATCTGATCCTCAGGTTTCTTAGGGGGGCTAGGAGGTTAAATCCTCACTCGACCCTCTACTATACCCTCTTGGGATCTTTCTCTTGTGCTCAGAGCATTGAGAGAGAATCCCTTTGAACCTTTGCCAGCAGTCGATTTGAGGTTTTTATCAATGAAAGCGCTCCTCCTGCTCGCATTGGCCTCCATCAAGAGGGTAGGGGACCTGCAGGCATATTCGGTTGACGATTCGTGCCTTGAGTTTGGGCCTGAGGACTCTCAGGTAACCTTGAGACCACCCGTGTTCTACCCGTGTTCTCACCTCTAACAGAGCTGAAGAGCCGGAGTAGGACCTACTGAATGCTAGATCTGCTGACCTACTTATACTCGCGCTGCGATTGGGTTCAGCTGATCCTAATCAGCGTATGCCAATTAAATTTATTGGCGTGTTTGCATACACGCAGAGTTGTTTTGGCATCTCGAAGTGAGATTCCTATTCGTTGGTAACCAACGTGACGTCTCCGTTCCCTTCTTCAGGGAACAAGGGTTACAATACGTAACGAAGACTTCTCGAGACGAGACAAGGATTCTCTTCTTTATAGCTCAGTTTTAGATGTAGACTGACAACATTTCAGTTGCATACTGTTCTTAGTTAAAGTTCTGTATAATTTACTAGTGTATAACAGTTTTTAATATCATAAGGATCCAAGGCATCATGCCTGTAAAATGTATTACATGTCTGCTTCATATCCTTTATGGTTTTCTTTATTGATCCCAACAGCAAAATAGGGTAGGTTTAATTGGCTTAAGACGAATGAAAAGCACATTAACATGATTGTTACTGGAATATTATATTCAGGGACACCTTCAATTCAGTTAGTTTCTCTAGTCTGTAGGAAAAAACTGTGTATTTAATAGGAGTTTTTCTTTTTTGTCTTCTTCAAAACATGCAGAGTCCATCAAAAAATTAATGACTGCCTCAAGAGAAGAGGAATTTGAGAGGTTTTGGTAGTATAATTTGAATCAGATGAAAAGTCTTTGCTGCTTCATGCTATTTAATGATGTAATTGTTTCCCTGGAAATCTGAATTACATGAACTTCTCTACAAGAGTATTATCTTGCAAGCTTTAGAAGTCAGACTTCTGTGCTTCTTAATCTTTTATGGCTTTTAAATAACTTGTCAATTGCACAACATAAATCAGACAGAATTGCAAATGACATTTTGCATAAATGACAATTCATGCCAATGAAAAATCGAATTATTTGACAGTCCAATTTTGCTGTAGATAAGGAATTACTTAATTGTGATTATGATCAAATATGCTAATTAACTGTTCCTTAAACATCCATGTAACGCAAGCTGTGTTATGTCGGTTCCATTTTTAGATTTTAGATTAATAGAATTTGACATTTCCCTTGCTTTTCTAAAGCTTTGCTTGTCTGCCTGAGTCCCCTCCCACCAATAGATCAACAACAAAACCAACGAAATCACCAGCCCTAAAGAACCTGCCCCCTCTCCTGCTCTGGTATTTTGTCTGTATGGCTGTTTGTCACTTGCTTTTTCTTGCCACTGGTTTCAGATTTCTCTCTTTTTCTTTCTTTGTTGGCATGCCCTTTCTCTTTTAAATCAGATCAGTACATTCTTCATGTGTGAAATCCTGCATTAAAATAATTTCATTGATATAGCAATGCAGATAGAGAATAATTTCAAAGTATTTCAAATGATGGTAACAATTACTGTGAAAAAAATTTGAGTGCTAAATGAAAAAAAAAGTATTATGTTTTGTTTGTATTACAACATTCAAATATGTAAAAAAAAAAAAAAAATAGAACCATTATATTTAAGAATTTAATGATTTGATCTAAGCTATACTTTATTTAATGGTTGAGGGTTTTTTTTTTTTGTTTTGTTTTTTGCTGAAAGGGTTACCTAAAAAAAATTCGAGATATTTTGTATGAAAACTGGCATGCTTGGCATGCAATTGACCTGATAGGGTGTATTTTTGGGAGGTTCACTTCATGCTGTGCTGAAGGCCTCTCCATGTAACCTTTGGCCGGTGCTCATGTGTTTGCTGACTTTCCTTGTGCATATAGTCATGGCCCAAAATATCAGCACTCTTGCAATTCTGTCAGAAAATGCAACCCTTCTCTCAGAAAATTGTAACAGTTGCCAATATTTTGGTACTCAAATTATTTATATTTTGTTTCCATTGGAACAACAAAAAAAATTCAGAAGAAAAATAAAATATGATTCAATTCCACACAGAACCCAAAAAAATGCACTGGACAAAATTATTGGCGCTTAGTATTTGGTAGCACCCTCTTTGAAAAAAAAAAAACTGAAATCAATCTCTTCCTGTAACCATGAATGAGTTTCTTTTCTGAGCTTACTTCTCCTGATGATTCAGATCTGGAATCATTGCTGATCTTTTCAGAACTCTCCAGCTCATTGTTTTTCTGAGTGCATTTTAAAGTGTGTTTTGGGTCATTGCCCTGAAGACCCATGAGTGGAGACACAGCTTTCTGACACTGGCCACTACGTTGCACCTCAAAATTCTTTGGTAATCATCAGATTTCATGATACCATTACCATCACACAGTCAAGACATTCACTGCCAGAACCCCTAAACATCTTTGTGTAACATTCTGGGTTTGTTTTGTTCAGTGTTTTCTGTGTTTTTTTATTATTTGGCTTGAGTTTCATTATGTTAGGTTCTACACTATCATGTGATGTGTGTTGTCTCTCCCCATGTGCTCCGTGACCTAGTTTGTGTTAATCATGTATTTAGTTCAGGAGTGTCTCCCTCGTTAGCGTTCATTGTCTCCCTTACTTAAGTTTCCCTTTGTCATTTAGTTGGGGTGCATTTGGTTTTGTTAATACTCTGTTTTGTTTGATATTGGATACTCTCCACGATTTTGATTTATATTAAAAGACTTTGTTTACTTTATTCTCGCCTCCGCAATCTCCTTCGTCTCCGCAAGACACAACGTTACAGATTGAGGGACCAGAAAAAGTACAACAACGATATGACTTCGGCTAAAGAAAAGCTGTTCGACCTTCATCAGGGAGAGAGGCCATTGGAGCAGTATGTGGAGGAAGTTTTGAGCCTTTTTCCCTTGGTGAGTTGCAGTGATTCATCTTTTAATCAGTTTGTTTGGACGGGACTCGACGATTTTCTATTTCATTTAATCAATCCAGAGGACTGTCAGACAACTGTTCCAGAGTTTCTGAATTTAATTCTTATAGTCTTGACTATTCCGAGTTTTACGTTGAAGATCCTCGTTCGAGTCCCGTCTAACTGAAAAAGACACTGCAACTTACCACGAGCCGAACTCCTCCATCTGCGGCTCCAATGCGCTCTCTCTCCCCCACCATCTGGTCAGCTGCGGCCTGGTTAAGCTCTGCCCGCTCAGCTACGAGCTTGCGCTTCCCGAGCGCCTTCCAGAGCCTGCTGCGTGGACAGAGCACTTTGCAGCGCCCATGATGATTGCATTCCTAGCGGATTCCGCTCCGCCTCTACGGTCAGGAGAACCATGTCTTACAGTCAGTTTACGGCTAGAAGTGACAGCTCGATCCTCCCTTGACTCCATTAAAGGCCACATGCTGGATCTGTGGCAAAGAGAGCTGACTCCAGTCCCTGAGCTCTCACCTCCAGCGCTTCTTCCAGCGTCAGCCGTGCATCCCGTGCACTTTCCAGAGTGCCCTCCTGAACTCGCTGCGCTGCCTGAGCGCCCCCTTGAACTCGCGCTGCCACCACGGCCTCAGCCGGCTCCTGATCCGCCTCCTGAGGCGCCTGAACCACCACGGCCTCAACCAGCTCCTGATCCGCCTCCTCAGGTGTGTCTCCCTCGTTAGCGTTCATTGTCTCCCTTACTTAAGTTTCCCTTTTTCATTCAGTTGGGGTCCGTCAATAAGTTTGTAACTTTGCATGTGGTTTTGTTAATACTGTTTTGTTTGATATTGGATACTCTCCACGATTTTGATTTATATTCAAAGACTTTGTTCACTTTATTCTCGCCTTCGCGATCTCCTCCGTCTCTGCAAGACACATCGTTACACTTTGAACCTCCACCATGTTTGACTGTAGGAACTGTGTTCTTTTCTTTGAAGGCTTAATTTTTCTGTAAACAATGCCATGAAGTCCTTTACCAAAAAGCTCTACGTTTGTCTCATCTATCCACAGTACATTGGATTGTGGTTTTGTCGCATAGGTTTTGGCAAGATTGTACAAGAGATTGTCCATGTTTTTCCACTATTTTTTTATCTCTAATCCACAGACAACGCTGTGTGTCGGTGTGAAAATGAAACTACTTTGTGCTTCCAAAAGAGGAGATAACCCTCTGGGGTCGGAGGTGATATTGGGGTCCCTGAGATGTTTGGACATGCTCTGATATTTGTGATTATTTCAGCTACTTATAACACACTATTGACCAATACATAATTGTTTTTGTATACAGCAGAAACTGCTACAATAATATGTGACCAGGATGGTTGTACATGTTTGCATTTTTTAGAAAAATATGTGTGGTTACAAAGTTTTGGGAAAATAAACATTTCTAAAATAAGGCCATCCAAGCCATAGTGAATGATCCTGAATAGGAATCAAGAGCGACCAGAATATTATGTTAGAATATTTACTTCAGAATGATGTGAAAATCATTTAAAATACTTAATCACAGGAAACAATATAGTGTTTTAAATTTTAAAAGATGTTTTGAGGCTGAAAGCTTGTATGCGGGGGCGTGAGAATAGCCATGAATATTCAGTTTTTATCACCGGAAGAGACAAAGACCCCTCCCCATTGGGGCCATTAATGGGCTATTAGTGAAACTGACCAGTAAGGCAGGTAGAAAGAATGGGAGCAGATTGAAAAAACAGGTTTTTTTTTTTAATGATTTGTTTTTTTTTATTTACAACACAGTATAATTAAAATATACACTATAAACACATTATTGAGCACAGAGCTACAGAGATATCAACAGACTTTGAGTCAATTCTGAAAACAAGTGAACCCTGTAAATACCTGTTATTTGAGTGTTTTCTGTTGCTTTCCATGAATTCAAGAAAAAATAACCACCATCAGTATTCAGGGAGTTTGTTTTACCAGAGAATATCAGTGCAGATGAACATCTGATGTTGGTACAGCACTCCTAGAGGCGTTCAGCTTGAAGAGACTCGAGTATATGTCATCCAGGTTTATCATACAGCAGGTTTTGTGAAACGCCAAGGGAATTGCTGAAGAAAACAGGAACTCTGTTGATTGCATTGTCCCGCCACACAGAACAGCCTCCGCTTGGAAATCCTCTCTCAGCACTGCCTTCAGGGAGAGAACCGTACTTGGGCAGCTCTCGGCTCCAAACCAAAATCTGAAGAGTGGATGCAGCTGCTGCCTATTTATACCCGCTCTGCGGGGAGTGGCTTAACATGCAAGTTCTACTAGCCATTCAGAATGAATTCTGATTGGCGTTTTCTCTCTATCAGAGCGAATCAGGGCTCCCAAGTAATGACCCCAGTCTGTCGTCACGACATAACGTCATAGTGACTGACAGACAGGGAACTAGAAATCAGTGGTCAAGTTGTATTCACAAGACTGTTAACCCTTTGAGTGGTACGGTCCCACATTTTTCTTTCCGTGTCCCTGGGAGTACAGTGACGTTGCATAACTGCCAAATGCAAACTGAGATTTTGCACATTTGCTGGCGGAGCCCGGGGTGCAGGCGAGAGACAACACGCTGGTTATAGAGCGTCAGTTCCCAGAAAAGATTTAAGGGAATTATTGACAGATAAGCGAGGGAGCAGACACGAGCGGTTTGTCTCTTATTTTCTGCATTTTCTGAATTTTCTGCTAGCATGGGAAAATCTACCAGGTGTTTCTCGTTGGGTTTTAAATTTCATAAAGAACGGTTATCTTACCGAATTCAAAGAACGGCCACCGTGTTACAATGGAATGATCCCCACAGTAGTGGGCGCACATCATATGGTGGTGCTAGAGCAGGAAGTTGCCACTCTCTTAAAAAAGGGGGCCATCGAGGTGGTCCCGCCTGAGGGCAGAGCGAGGGGTTTTTACAGCCCGTATTTTGTGGTGCCACAAAAGGACGGAGGGCTGAGGCCCATTTTAGATCTCAGACAATTGAACCGCTCAGTCAGTCAGCTGAAGTTCAAAATGCTTACACTAAAGCAAATAATGTCTCAAATCAGGTCCGAGGACTGGTTTGTTACAATAGACATGAAAGATGCATATTTTCATGTGGCAATCCATCCGTCACACAGAAGGTTCCTCAGATTTGCATTCAAGCAGATAAATTATCAGTATCGGGTTCTCCCCTTTGGTCTAGCACTCTCACCCCGTACGTTCACCAAGGTGGTAGATGCGGCCCTGGCTCTGTTGAGGCTTCAGGGGATCCGCATATTGAACTACCTAGATGATTTGTTGATACTGGCGACTTCGAAGGCCGAGGCTTGCAGACATTGAGATGTCATCCTTTCTCATATGAGAAAAGTAGGGCTGAGACTAAAGACAAGAAAAGTGTGTTGTCTCCAGCTCAGAGTACGTCTTATTTAGGCGTAATTTGGGACTCGACCTTGATGCGGGCACGATTGTCCCCTGCTCGGGTCAATGTACTTCTGTCTGCGGCCAGAAGAGTGAAACAAGGCCGTTCACTGACCGTTAAGCAGTTCCAAAGACTGCTGGGCGTTATGGCAGCGGCTTCCAACGTGATTCCGTTGGTGTTGTTACATATGAGACTAATCCAGTGTTGGCTAAAAACTAAGTGGTTTTCCCCTTTCGCTGAGGGCAATCTATATTCCAGGATACCTGAATCTGGGAGTGGATTCTCTGTCAAGGCAGGGGCCGAGGCCCGGGGACTGGAGACTCCACCCAGACGTGGTGGGGCAGATTTGGAGTGTCTTCTACCGAGCAGTGGTGGATCTTTTTGCGACTCAGGAGAATGCGCATTGTCCCCTCTTGTTCTCTCTTCTTCATCCGGCTCCACTGGGCCTGGATGCCATGGTGCAGACGGGGCTGAGGCTCCCTCTGTACGCCTTTCCCCCAGTGATTTTGCTAGCAGGGGTGTTAGAGAGAATTCGCCAGGACGGGGTCAGCTTACTGTTGGTAGCACCGTTCTCGCCGACTCAAATATGGTTTGCAAACCTTCTTGCGAGGTGCACTCAGGCTGAGGCTCGTGGTGCGGACAAGAGTCCCAACCTGGGATTTGGTGGTGGCCTCCGACCGACACAACTATCAAGACTGCAGTCTTCGTAGCACTTTCTTCACTCAAATGGGAGTCAGAGCTCACTCAAATGCCTATTTAGCACATCTGCAAAGCAGCTGGATGGTCCTCTCCTTTGACCTCTGTGAGGTTCTATGGGCTTGACTTCCCAGCTACCCCAGGTTCCGTTGTCCTTAGCGTTGCTGCTTCACACTTGGCAGGAACTTGTGGGTCTGGGTACGTTGGTATTTTGTTCCCAAAGCGTTTTCAGACGCAGTGTGAGTTCCTGAAAAGGAACGGAACAGGTTATGTATATAATCTTGGTTCCTTGGAGGAACAAAACACTGCGTCTGTTAGCCACACCCACTGCATCCCCGCGGAGTGCTGGCTTCATTCCTGAGGCTGATGAGCGATCTCCTGCACCTGGTTTATGCCAGGGTCATGAGGTCACAGTGTTTGACATCCCGATCCCTCATTGGACAGATTTCGTCCAATGAGGCGTTCCCAAAGCGTTTTCGGGACGCAATGTTTCGTTCCTTCAAGGAACCAAGGTTATATATATAACCTGTTCCATTCACCAGCCACTTATAATCATGTATTTCGGGAGAAATTGATGAATTTACATGCTCTAAATCTGACTGACGGGACTTGTTCTGCGAACAAACATGGCGGCACCCATCTCATGTTACAGATCATGATCAAGATCATTTATGAAGGTGTTTAAACGACGAAACACACTTATTTACATATATTTGTGGATCAGAATATTAGATTGTTCATGACACAGTAAACAAGTTTGTGAATATTTAAAATAAAAAAGGAAAAACTAAAAAGCGATCCATCTGTCTCAGCGTTATTGTGGGTTATGTCATATGTCACGTGACAAGCAAGACGCGCCGCCATGAAACAGTAAAGGCGAACATTCTAAATAACGGTCGTCTAAAAAAAAAATCACTCTGGGGGGACCTGCTGGAATATTTTAAACTCATCTCTGAAAAGTTTAAAGAACAGTTCAACTCAAATATTAGAGTGTGTTCAGTGCATTTACGGAGAATCTGGAGAGTAGTATATGCTGGCTGTGCACAGAAACTATAAAATGAAGAAACTCTACCTCTGCAAGGACAGTCTAATGCTTCTGACTCACAACCTTTAAGTAAGTTTACCTGTTTCAGGTGGCGGGGCTTAAAGGAGAAACAAAAATGTACAGTATATGGAAAATAATGTGTTTTTTAACCTTAAACCATTGCATTACATCAAATACACAAAATATTGTTCTTTTTATAATCATCATATGACCATTTTAACGGGTTGCAAGTGTGATTACTATATTGCCCACGTTACTTGCCACAGGGCTGTCTAAAAACAAATTACAAGATTATTTATTACAATTTTGACAAGGTGCCAATAATGTTTTTTTTGTTTTGGTAGAGCAAACAAATCAATAAGCATGTAAATACCAAAACGTTTGCAATTGGAACATTTTTATAAGAAAAGTGTTGCATTTTCTGACAGAATTGCAAGAATGCCAATATTTTATTGTCAATATGTACTGTATATCAGTTTTACACAAAATATTGTAGATAAACTGAAGATGTAATTGTCAAACTACAGTCCTGTCAGAAGATTACAGGTAAATGGAGGCTTTTCTGATGGTACATATACAAATCTTTCTACAAGTACAAACTTTTAAGCTAAGAATACCTGCAACACAACCTGTCCTTCACTGAAAATCAGTTGTTGTTCTTTTCTTTTTACACGTTTGTAGTACACTGTACGTTTGTGTTTACACTGTAGTAATTATTACCCAAATTTCTATCTCACGTTTACATGACCAATTGTCTAACCCAGTATGCTCTTCTTTTCTAAAGTTCACCAAGCTTTTTTATAAAACGTACTTAAGATATTTGAATCCTGATTTAATGTGATTGAGTATTAATTTTAACATTCATTTCTGTCAGCTGAATTTTACCATTTACTTTTCCTGAATATGGTGAAACATTACACTATAAAAATAGTTGATTTAAAAATAGTTTACCTGAACACATTCAGGACCGTATAACATCTAGGATTTCTCTGACTGTAATGCTTGGTGTGCTTTAAATCTTTAACGCTCTACTACTTATTCTGACACACTTTATCTCTTGTTATTTTGTTTTATCTTCCTTTCTCTCCCTACGCACCTCTATATCAGGAGCCTCAAACTACTGTTATCCACAATCCCACTGATGGAAATAAGGTATTCGTGTTTGATGAGGATCAAGGGTTTTTTACATTTTAAGATAAAAGGGATATTTTGAACTTAATGTATTTTAGTGCAAGTAATACATGCTGTCTGTTATCATAGAGATATTAATTCAGTTTGTCAACATACATCCTAGCAGGCAATGGAAGGTTTAAAGTCTGAAATGTTACGCTTGTTAAGATTGTTAACCCTTATTTCATTATTTGCGGAATACAAAAGATGATATTTTTAACATATTTAAACAGTTTTGTCCATATAATGAAAGTCAGTAAGGTCCAAATATTGCTGGGTGAAGTAATTTTACAAAATAATGGATAATTTAACTTAATTTAACGATAATAGATGACTATACTATACTAGTACTGACTATAGTAACACACAAAAAATTGTGCTTTTGTAGATCTACAGTTGTAGATTTTTTTTTTAATCATTGAATCAATATTCAATGTAATTTTAGGAACAACTCATTGTTAATAGTTGTCAGAGATTGTAACTTAAATGAAGATAAAACCGCAGTAATCAGTGAAAAAAACGAAAACATTTTCAAAGAGCTTACACATTTGGGTAACACTTTATTTTAGGGGTTCTTAACTAGTTGCTTACTAGCATGCATATTACTAGAATATTAGCCATTTATTAGTACACATTAAGCACATATTATTGCCTTATTCTACATCCCTAATCCTGCCCAGTACCTAAATTTATAACTAATACTAAACTACCTTACTTACTATTAATAAGCAGCAGATTAGGAATTCATTGAGGGAAAAGTCATAGTTAATAGTGGATAAGAGTTCCCTATTCTAAAGTGTTACCCAAATTTGTTCTTGTATCATAAACTGAATGCAATGTAGCTTGTTTAGACTACTAGAAATAATTGACTTGTTTCAAGCACTTTTTCTAAAATATACAGTTACAGATTTGATTACAGATACAATTTTTTTGTCAGTGTATAAACATTTGTAGCATAATTTTGATTACCAGAGTTATTTGCCAGGGCATCATGTACAGTATAGTACATGTCAGTGACAAGTTGTCGTCATCATATTGTGTTTATCCCTGCATGTTTCAGCAGATGTTTCTTTAGAGTGTCTCAATAGTTCAGTTCTTTTTTCAGAGTGGACGTAAGTGTTGTTCTTGTTTGATTAAGAAATAGAATGCATCATGTTGACATTTGATCATCTTAAGCTTTTCTGGGTCAATCATCACATCAACATGCATAATTATTTTGCAATGTGAAATAAGGTTTGAACCTTCTGGAAAAAGGCTGTTTGCTGGCTAACTCAGTGTTAATCTAACTAACCCAAAGCACCTCTATCAATATAGGGAGGTCAGTTAACCACTTCATACCACAGGCTGGTTTCAGCTTCTTTTTACAACAGTTTTCTGACCATTGTAATCATCATTTAACTTGAGCCTATTTAAAATTAGTTTACAATTTATTTTGATAGTCCAAACAACTCACAATTTAAATCTTTTTATCTGCATGTCAACTAATTCTCAGAGTAGACTGTAAGGGTAGTTTTAGGGTTAGTAGAATAAGTTGAGATACACTTGCAACGTTTCTGATAGTATGTTTTATGTTGTAGGCCAATCCAAATAAAGTCTACTAATAGTCTAATAACTGCTAGTTGACATGTAGTTGCAAAGTTACTTACTGTTAATAGAATATCTAAAGCGAACTATCAAAATAAAATTGCTTAATAAAAATTATTAGTAAATTACTATTCACATTTTTTGTTATCTTGTTTGTTTATGTATGTATTTTTGTTCCCTTTCAGGAATCATCAGAGAGTGCCAACACCACAATTGAAGATGAAGACATTAAAGGTACAGCTGAACCTACAGTAAACCAAACTTGAATTGTGAATTGTACTATAAGTTGGTACCCTGTGGTCCAGTTTGTTCTTGCTCTAACTTTACGTTTGTATTTGTATTCACTGGCATTCACTTACTTTAGTCAACAAAAAAGGTTTGTTCTCAGACAGGACAAATTTGTGCTTCAGATTTCCAGGATTCTGAAGAAATATTTTATTTAAAAACACTACTGTTGAACTGTCCTGCTTCAGGCCTAAAGTACCCCCATAGAGGAATGCCCATTCCACCCTCATGCACCCCAACAGATTTTGAACTTTTGGTCAATAAATTTTAGTTGCCAATTCTAAAACTATTATTTCTCAAACAATAAATATAGTGTATATACTGTATCATGCTATTAATGTGGATACATGCGGAATGAACATCGCTGATCATTTGTTTCCTGCATGTGCACTTTATTAGCCTGCTGCTCCCACCTTGGTGGTGATGGTTGGTGAATATCTGCTGAGATAAGACTTTTTATTTTAAGCTTTCTTTTCACAAGCCTGCTAACTTTCTGTTCCTCTTTTTTGCTGTTTTGACCTTTGAAGGATTCTGTCTTTGTAATTATGTGTAGATTAGATGGTGTGATGTAAATGCAGGTGGTTCAGTGGAAGTTTGTGTGTGTGTTAATGGCATGTAATGCTATTTTAATTTGTCATTTATTACTTGATAACAATATACTCGATTCTTTACATCAAGTTGTATATGGTTGAATGCCTTTACACCTGTTAAGAAATTAATAAGTTAGGCTAAGTATTTTTAACACCCAATAGTTTTCTTTGCTTAAAGCACATAGGATCTTAAAGTAGGATCTTTAAGATTTTTTGTACATACACATCCCCCTTACTACTTATAGTGTGTCTCTTCTGAACGAAACCGAACACCATAATGCCAAACCCATTTCAACAAATCACAACCATAGAACTCACAAAAGTCTGCAAAGTGTGAAAGAAGAATGTTAAAAGGGACATGTTTCTTTACCATTTGTCTTTCTTTTGCTCTTTCATTCCTGTCTTTGTTTTCAGGGGATGCCCTGCAAACAATATGTCAATCTGTTATTCACCTTATGTCATTTCTACTCATTTTTCTCCTCTTTTTAACAACCTTACCCTTGCTTTTTACCCTCCTATCAATCCATGTCTTAATTAATTTGCTTTCCTGTCAACCAATCTGTCCACACAACCGTTCATCTGTCTTTCTATCCATCCACCCATCCTGTCCTTGATGTTCTTCCCATATTAATATACCTTCCAAATGGCACATTTACTAGGACCAGTATACTGCCTGCCTACTGCTTCTAGAATGTACAAGCATGAACGATCTCATTCCCAGCAGTCTTGTTCTTCCACTTCCTCCTCTGTCTCATCCTGCTGGTACCTCCCAAACATGTGCCCTGAAGAAGTCTGCTGTAACCGTATTCTCAAAGCTCTCCTGGCAGTCTACCTGCTTGTTTTCCTCTTTGCCTTTTTGGCCTTCCTCTACGTCAACTTGACAGTCGATTGCGGCCAGTGCATTAATCCCAAGGCTGCTCCCAAATGGTCTCAGCCAATCAAGAGCCACATCACCAATCAGTGTAAGTGACAGGGGAGGGAGACAGAAAGTCAATGCAGAGTTTTAAAATGGTGTACACTGATAGCTGCACCAGTAGTCATGATTGCAAATGAGTAAAAATGACTTGATTTGTATACCTAGTTAAGACAAGCGATATCTTATTTTTAGATGCTGGATCTGGTTTTCTACTAAACTTTGTAAAAATATTCAGAATTTTTTTTTTTTTTTTTTACATTTTTGTCAAGTCATATATATCCAGAAGAATATGTACTGTCAAAGTGATTCAGAGATCAAGGATTATGCATGCAGCTCCAAAAATGGTGCCACACAAGTTTTCTTAAAGGAATAGTTTACCCAAATATTAATATTTTGTCATCATTTACTCACCCTTGAGTACTTTCTTTGTTCTGCTGAACACAAAGGAAGATATTTTGAAGAAAGTTTGTAACCAGGCTGTTTTGGGTCACCACTTTTTTTGGGGAGGGGTGACCCAAAACAGCCTGGATACAAACTTCAAAATATCTTCCTTTGTTTTCAGCAGGAAACATAAATTCAGACAGTTTTGGAACTACTCGAGGGTGAGTAAATAATTTTCATTTTTGGGTGAACCATTCCTTTGAGTTCTTTTTCATACATTCTTATGAAAACAAACAAACAAAGAAACAAAAAAGACTTTTGGAAACAAGTCTGCTGAAAACATGGGTGATTACTGCACTCTAAGTTTATGGAATGAGATTTCTTTATAGGTGAACCTGCACAACATTATACAACAGAGCAATAAAAATGACTTGTCATTGCCTGTTGTGGTAGTTGCTGGTTAGGACAAAAAATTAACGGGGTAGTCCATTTTGTTATTTACTTAAACCAAGGTTGTTCCAAAAAAGTATAAATTACTTTCCCATTCCCTTGATGAGCATTGTACAGTATTTTTGTCCACACAATGGAAGTCAGTGTTTTATTCATCCACATTCATCAACATACTGTGGTCCCGTTTATACTTATGTGTTTTGTTTTAAAACACATACCGTTTGCTATGGTTACGCCTGTCATTTACACTACCCTGGCTATTTCAACCCTCAAAAATTTCGACTTTTAAAAATGATGGCGTGGCCTCCCACATTCGCTTTGTGTATTCTTGATGACAGTGTAAATAACATGCTCATTGTAGTTATATATGTATACTTAGATAGCCAATTCGACCGCTCCAAGCATGTACGGTACGTTCCAAATGGGATATATTGACCTCAGAAGGACAGTTCAGAGTGAAAACAATCATGGCCACCATATTGAAGGGTCGTTCCAAATCGAAATGCCCAAAACTAGCCACTTCAAAGGTCCCTTTGAAATTAATGGTTTCGAAGGGTACAACTGATAAACATTTCAGGCCCCCATGATCCTTTGTACTGATTCTTTGCACGATGACCGCGCCTCCATCTGGGCACAGGATGATGACACAGAAAGTGGTCTGTGTCTGGTTTAGACAGAGATCGTTTATGAAATGCAGTGGTTTTAAAAATGAAAACGCACTAGTCTAAACGGGGCCTGTATTGTCTTAAACATTCCACAGAATGAAGAAATATATATGTTTAGAATGACATGAAGTTGAGTAAATTATGACGGTATTTTAACATTAAAGACTGCAGATTAAAAACTTTCATTGACAGTGATCTACACAGCTGTATTGTTGGTCAGTAATAAGCATTATGCTCTTTGATGGGCTGACCACAAAGGCATTACCTGTACCACTAAACAAGACAGCATTTCTTTTTGGTTTTACATTTTGGTATTAGCAATACATTATGCAACATATTGTGACTAAACAAAAATCAGTTAGTTACAATAATCTTATCTATCTATCACCTCTCGTTGAAATCAAATGACTTTCAGTTTTCTCAAATGACTTTAATCCATTGAACACACCTTACCATGAGAAAGATAAATAGAATTTGTAGGGTTTGTTAACATGGTTGGGCACAGTAAGTATATATTTAAACAAGCTTTTCACACTCTAATAACATTTCGTTCTTTTTCTAGTCATATTTAGAGTTTGAAAAGATGCAGCGAGTGTGAATTTAGTGCTGTTATTTTATCACTGTCACTGAAGCATTGAAGCATCACTGCAAACATCTGGGGTTGTTCCTCATTTTGATTGTGAAGTGTCCCTTGAGGTTATGGTGTAATAAGACGTTTAAAGGGTTTGTGATGCATTATTGCCCTCTAGTGGCAAATAAATACACAGACAAAAAAAAAGATAATTTCAAAGATGCTTCATGTCAGAAAGCACGTTTCCAATGTGTTCCAGGCTTTTTCTGTTTGTCCTTTGAAGATCTGTATTAACTGGAGAAACTATCCTTGGGCATTTCCATTTAATGGCAATTGTTAGGCTAACACAAAGACCCACAGAAAACTGCCATCATTGCTCTTGGGTGCTTCTTTGTGCCGCCAGGATTTTAAGACAGTCATGTCACGTCATGAATGACGCTGATGGCTGATGGCACCACAAGAACACATAATCCCAAACCATTCACTAGCACCCATCTCGAGTTAAGAACTGAACCGATATAATCACACTGATTCAAAATCACACTCTGCATGGCAATGATAAACACTGCATATGTTCTGTTGAGGCTGTGATTTTGTCACTTCACTCAACATTTTTTTCTTTCCATGAAGAAGGAATCATGTCGCTAAAATAACAGTGTCTGATTAGGACCGTGTTAGAAGCTTGAGACGTGTGTGTGTGTGTGTGTGTGTGTGTGTGTGTGAATGAATTTAATTGTGTTTGAGTTCAATCATGCATGTGCACATTCACAAATACTGCATATTGTTCATGTATTGTGGCAAGCACTTTACTGAAAACAAAAAGGCAGGTACTTCAATGCTGATGTCTTGTTTGTGATTTCATTTTGCACTTTGTTGTTGAAATTTGCATAGCAGCTTAACATCTATCACCTTCTTATCTATTAAACAAACTGACCGAAATAGATGATTTTGTTGACAGTTTTCCTGGTTATGAAGAAAGATTTTGTTTGTGGGTTTTAAATTTTTCTGATAAATATGAAGAGCTTTTTTGATATGGTACTTAAATGTTGCATCTATATTTTCTTGTACTTCTGAGGTTTGTATTAATTTGTCTCGTTTTCTAAAAATGTTTTAAGTTGCAGTCCTTTATGTACGTACTGAGCCCCTGGTTTGGTTCAGAGAGTTAAGTCAACAAAAAAGGGGGGAAAAAATAAGTTAACCCTGAATAATGGTGCCCTGTGCAACCAGCTGTTTGTTGAATTGATATATGATTATGACAATATATATTCTGTATGTGTTTTGTATGAAGCTCATGGTATTTCTAGCCATAAAGTGTGTAATAGCACATATTAGCAGTTAAGTGTTATTAAACATACAAGAGTGCATGCGTCTGCTTATTACAGAATTATAATAAATCAACTAGAAATCAACAATTGGAATTGTTGCTGCAAGCACTCAATGAAGGCAAATACATTTTAAAGCCTAACTTGATGCTTAATTGTACTTCCTGTTTTAGGATATAGCCTAATCTTGTAAGCATTATAGCTAGTTTGTGTTTCTGATGTAGAACCAAACATTGTTTAGATGTTAAATCCATATATGAGATACATATCTGAGCGAAAAGAATTGTGAAAGCAGGTGTAAATTAGCATAAGCTGAACACTTGTTTCATGCTCGGTGTGAAAGCACATTCGTCTGTGATTTGCTTTGCTTAGTCGCATTGTGCTCAGTGTGGAAAGGCCTTTAGAGTCTGACCCAGTTGTAAAAGCAGAAGACTGTGGGCAGTAGTCATACTTTTCTTAACTTTTCTTTCTCTTCCTGGCCAGTACTGCCTTGATGTTGAGGCATACAAAAAGGGTCAGTCTGCCTTGAGCTCAGCTCGGCTCGTGTGCCTGTAGAGGAGGAGTTGGGCAGGGGATGGCAGGTCATCCTGTGGAAGATTACACAGATGAAGTAAAGCAGCGTGTATGCACTTCACCTCATATAGTACTTCTCCAGCAGATGTTTAGCAGATTGCACTGCACACTCTGCAAGGCTATTAGAGAGTAGTAGTGAGCAGTGAGGGCTACTCCAAATATGCTCAAAGTCTGTGCAAAATAAAAAAATAATCAAATGTACATACTGCTGTGCATTATTAGTCATAAATGGGCCCATGTTGGAATGTAGCTGACAGAGCAATGCTGAAGTCAAATAACTGGACGAGAACTGAAGGAACTGCCAGGGGTCCCTGTGTACCTAAAACCGCCAGCGGGTAAATTTTACCCACGCCCATGACTACTGTTTAGATATGGCTAAAGAATATGTTATTTGACTGCATTATGCCACTATCTTCACAAAGAAGTGTCTAGAGGTATGAAATTATTGTCTAGTCATCAACTATATTTTTGTCCTGTTGTTTTATGTTCATGGTTTTTTTTATGCAGGCTATACTAATCACTTTTCAGACAACAGTCAAATATAAGCTAACAAGGCTGTACTGGCAACAAGAATCAGATGAAAGTAAATATTTGGGTAGATGTAATATTACAATAGGATGAGCAATAATAATACACCACACTGCATGATGTAATGACAAATTTAAGTGCGCAGCTTTCTCCTAATTAATTATTAATTAGTTATGATTAATTAGTTATAGAATGTATAATTAGAATAAGAAAATAATACCAATACATTTTGGGTAGTCAAAAAATTGTTCTATTGATTACATTGTAGATCAAATTTATTTATTAATTTTTTTAGTAAATAGGTTAAATAGATACACATCTCTCTATCTGTAGGAGATCTGCTACTATCCATCCTGTGCACTCACTGAAGTTTCTTTTCGAGTCTATCATAACTTTGAGCTTAAGTTTTCTTAAGTTTCCATTTGTCTGATTGACTGTAATTGCAATATATGTCATTCTTTTTCAAATTTGATCCAGTTGTAAGATTTCATAAGAAATTAGTGGATTCATGAGGCAGAGATCTTTTGACTTATTTTACCACTTCTCAACTTGTCGGAAGAAAAAATATATGCAACACTGCTGGAACATTCTTTTTATTTGCCTACATGTTAAAGCAGTACCTTTAAAACCACTTTAAGGGGCTTTATTTATACTATGAGACTTTTTATATTATAAATAACTATGCTATTAGTTAAAAACAATTAGCCACAAAATAAGGAAAAGGCACACAAAATTGCATTTTTTAACAAATCATTGTGCACTGTCCATCAAATTTCTTTCAAATCCCCATTACAGGTAGATGCTGAGAAACGTCTAGGTTACGAACGTAACCCACATTCCCTGAAGGAGGGAATGGAGACGTTACATATGGGAACTCGCCAGAGAGACCAATTGCCTTTGAGCTTTATACAAAAGGCCAATGAATATTGGCGTGCATTTGATTGGGCTCAGGTGCACCTCATCACTGCGTGAGTATAAGAGCGCACAAGCAGAATGCACATGCAGGTTTTCACTGAAGAGCCAAGCCGGCATAAGCGCAACCTCAGAGTCGTGGCAAGAGAAAGTGTAACGTTTCCGTTTTCTCCTTCAGGGAGCGTTCGTAAGACGTTACCCTTTCAGTCGAATCACTTCGACTTTACATATGGGAACACCCATAGACCAGGCCACGGCTCTGGGGCCGTGTTACACGGAGACCCCCCACCGACAGGCGAGATACTTTTCAAGTTCGTCAGCAGAGTATCTGCACGTAACCTTCCCCGACACCCCCCGGGCCGGATTGGGGCCCCACGGGGTTGTCAGTTGTACTGAAGCAGATGGTCAGGGGGACGGAGCACATGACTTAACACATAATTCTAGCATGTGGAAATAAAGGAATGCAATATATCAATAAAATTATGGATATAATTAAAGGGAAACACAGCCTTCTGACTGATTGTGGAATTATGTGCCAGCTGGTCCTCTCACTTACCTGCTGTTCTCATTGAGTATGCGAGAAGACACGGCCTCTATGCAGAGGTCCTTTAT
>JAUMHP010000052.1:21963302-21987336 GCA_032361065.1 Enteromius trimaculatus | reverse complement strand
ATCAGGAGACAAAGATCTAAAGTCTGGCCTTTCATCATTTATAGATTCTGTTGATTCTGGAGAAGAATCTAGGTTGAAAAGATTTAATTCACTTTCGTCCTCTGATAATGCAGATTCAGGGGATGAAGACCTGTATTCTGTAGCTAAAACCAATTCAAAGAGTGCTGGAAAATACTGTGGTATAGGTGAGTCTGGAGATAGGGGTCTACATTCATTCATGGACCAATCTGACTGTGGAGAAGAACCTCTAATATCTTTTAAAAACAAGGCAGAGTCAGGTGACATGGGTCTCCATTCAGGCAAGGAGTCTGGAGAAAGTGATCTTTTGTCTGTGTCTGATAAAATTGAATCGGGGGAATCTGGTCGATATTCTATACTTAGCAAATCTTCAATGTAAGGTTCGCATTCTGTGTTCTCTGAGCACAGCGACTGAGGTGAACATGATCTGGGTCCTGTTACTGGAAAGGTACTCTGAGAGAAAAATCCACAGAATTCGGTTACAGGTGAGTCAGGTGATAGTGGCCTGAACTCATTTACTGATGAAACTGACTCAGGAGACAAGGGTCTACACACAGTTTCTTCAAGAGTGTCATCAAGCAAAATTGATTCTGGGGATGCTGGTCTAAATTGATGATGTGATGAAAATGTGTTGCATTGACTTTCAAAATTCAGTTCAATCTGAGGTAAATCCTGACTATTCACTGTACACTCGACAAGTTGGTTTTGTTCAAAAGAATCGTGAATTTTGGATTCTGTAGAGGGTAAGTATATCATTTGCTGACCATGTAAAGTTGTTGAGACATCTCCAATGTTGCCCAAAACAACAAGCTTGGAACCACCTTTGTAATGTGGATCGAATATTTTGGCAATATGATTTCTGAGCATAGCTTTAGACATAAAAATATTCTTTGGTTTTGGTAATTCACTCAGGTTTTGTTCTTCATTGTGTAGTGATTGAGTGGGCTCACTAGCTAATATTTGAGTGTATGTTTTTTCTGTTGGCTCGCCCTCAAGAGGAACACATTCAGCTATAACCGTGGACAAAGGAACATATTCAAGCTCTAAAATTAATGATTCTGGGGATTGAGATCTTGGCTCACAGATCAAGGGCTCACAGAGTGAATATTCAATATCAGATGGTGTTTCTAATTCAGGAGATGAGTCTCTTTGGCTCCAAAATTGGATGGCATCAAAGTGTAGTGTGGTTCTATATACAGGCAGAGGTGAATCAGGTGAAAGGGGTCTGTGTTCATTTATCGATGTAAATGATTCAGGAGATGATATTCTGGTTTCAGTCAATACTTCTGATATTGGTTTGTTTTTATTATCTGATAGGCCTGACTCAAATGAATCAGATCTATAAACTTTAGTGGGTATGAAACTTTCCCACATTGTTTGAGTAAAGCTGGGAAGAGGAGAATCAGGCGAAAGGCATCTCTGATTACTGAGAGATGCAACTGATTCAGGGGATGATGGACGACTTCCAGCTAGACACTCTAATGATATCAGGTCACAGTCAGTGTCTGAAAGTTCAGATTTTAATGATGGTGATCTGTATCCTGTCATGAGTGCTAAATATTCATTTTGTACTTCAGTTGCAAAACACGGAATTGGGGAATCAGGGGAAAGTATTCTATATTCATTTACAGACGCTGTTGATTCTGGAGATGATGGTCTTAAATCAGTCAAAAATTCAAAAGGAGATGGAGCATAGCTTTCAAAACTTTTTTCAGTGGAGTGTTCGCTATCTAAAATGTCAGGAGCAATGGACATAGGAGACCAAGATCCAATTGATTCAGGTGATAATGATCGGCAGAAAATCACAGAACCAGGTGAAATAGGTCTTTCTGTGTCATCAGTCACCTCCAAATAACATGCTCCAAGTGAATTTTCTATACATCCTGTAAGAGGAACACCAGGTGCATGTAATGATTTGTATTCTTCAACATGTATTGTGAATTCAGGAGTGTAATTTTCAAAAGTTGGCAAAGGCGTAGCTGGCCTAAAATCAGGCAATGGAGAGTCAACAGAGAGAAGAGTGCATTCATTCACTGAAGCTACAGATTCAGGTGAAGATACTCTTAATTCAGCCATTAATATGCATGAGTCTGGTGAAGACGGCCTATATTCAAATGGTAGTGGTGAGTCTAAAGGCAAAGAATCCACTGATTCTGGTGATGATCTATATTCAGATGACGTCATTCCAAGGTTATCAAAATATTCAAACTCTAAATCTGGTGACAACGATCTTAACTCAACTGAGGATGTTTTAGATACAGGTGTAAGAGGTCTACACTCCACAATTTCAGCTGATATTAAGGTGGTATATTCCGTTTTTGTGCATTCAGCATCTGTTGGTTTGGTTAGAGTGATTGGCATGGCTATTTCAACCCTTTCTTCTGAAGAACCCAAATCAGTTATTGGAAGTGATATCATATGTGGCTGCTTAGTAACTGAATCAAGTGACATTTGATTGAGTGTAGAAGGGGTAATCTTATCTGCAATGTCTGTTCCACTTACAAGTACAAAAGGCATGCTTGGTTGATGAAGAGGACTGGAAATTATTTGATTTATGCTTTGTACTCTTTCAGTGGACAATTCTGTGATTCCAAACTGATCACTATCTTTGGAAACATCTGAAGATTCTTCTACACAGACAGGAATGATGTTACAATTCTCTTCATCCACAGAAGAAATCTCATTTTCAGGGAACCTGTAAGTCTCTACAATTACATTCTTTTCAAATTGCTCAGGTAAGACATAACTTTCACCAAAAAGGGTTCTATAGAATCTGTCAGATACTTCCTCAACATGACGCTGTATATACTCCTCACTCTGACTTGGTTTCTTTTGAAGTGCAACCTCATATTTATTCAACGGGTTAGATGAAATTTCTGTCTTTTCATTTGATGGGGATACAAAGAAACGTATTGCACTTGAGACAGGTGAGCTCATATAATCTTCAGAATCTTGCTTGAGTTCCACAGATAACTCATTGAAATATGGCTCGGCATTCTCAGATTCCAACAGGGTGTGCCCAAAATCTGACAAGGTTGTTTGTCTCTGTTTCAGATTGTACTCTTCATTTGAATTTATAGGGGGGGCATTCTGTCCATCATCCTGGTGGGTGCATACTGGTATAAATTGACCACCAGTAGCTCCTAACTCTTGGAGAGGATCATTCACAGTTTCGTGTGCCTTGTCTGATGATTCGTTGGAAATAGTACCACCTATACAAACTGGGCCATGAACTTGAGACTGCAGTCTCCAGGGAACAGCTTTGTACAGGGTAAAGAAGGGACTTACTCTTTTGATAGTGCCTGGGAATTGTTGCCTCAATCCAACCATATCAAAGGAACTATGTGCTGAGGCTCCGACCACCCTGACAAATACAGAATGAAATTTAAAACACTTTTTTACAGTATATTATTAATACATTTTTTATGTAATTGGCAAGGAATGGTATTTACGTACTCTGATACCATCTCTTTTTCTGTCAGCAACCTCTCTTTCTGGGTATCATCAAGGGAAGTTACATTAAAGGAGAGATCTTCGACAGATGCCACCAGAGGCCCAAGTTCTGTCCCTTTTTGCGTGACGTCTGCTCGCCGACCTGGCCTGGGGCTGTCCATATCCTCCTGTAGGGCTGAAAAACCTGCAAGGCCAACATAGTTTTTGTTAAGATGTTGTGAAATCAATGCAAAAGTGCAGTGATTCATTCTCTTCTGGAAAAGTGATAAATAATACAATGTGACTTTCTATAAAAACCCCACTAATAATAAGTTTAAATTCATTATCATCCATACCTTCACTATGATCCAATGATATGGTTTGCTCAATTTCTGCATAGGTGTGTGATGACTGGTCTTGACTGGACTTGATGATTTTTGTTTCGATGAGATGAACAATGTCCATGCGATTTATTTTTGTAAGTGTCTTCATCAAAGTGTTCTCTGCTAATAAGTGGAGAGTACAATATGTTATGTATATTCTTGCCTACTAGAATGCAACTAGACAATGTGATTGATCCTTCTTCCCCGGCAGAACCCATCTCTATGATTTTCTGGTGGTGAGCTAAGGCTATTTATGTTATATGTTTGATAATAATTTTAATAATAATACATTTCTATGATTGAAACATGTAAATTCACAGTTGCATGTAAATTGCAAAATATTTATTTTGCATCTGTTGTTTTTTTGGCACTTCTGTACAGTGTGTGTGAAAATTATGGTTACCCCATGGTTACTCTTAATAGTCATAAGATATTCAGACAAAGTCTATATCAGAAAGCCATTAGAGTATCATATCTGCCACTGTGGTTTGGATCTTTGTTTTGACACTTTTCCTTTTTGATTGCAGACTTTGTTGTTAACAAGTGTTGCTTTTTAGAATGGTCGAAGTTCTTTACCAAATAGCTGAATAGTTCAAATTCAATGCTGTTTTGGGCACTGTTTTTTAAGTACTTGCTCAAAAAACGTATTTTGTAAGGATTTTGGGGTGAACCATCCCTTTAATTATTTAAATGAACTGATCTCAGATTAAATAATGTTTGCTATCTGGTGAATAGCGTTATGTAAATTGAGATATAAACTAAAGGAAAACATAGGATCAAGTATCTTACCTGTAGAATTTTTGGCCTCCCTTTCTTTCCATAGCCTTATGAGGGCATGGCTTTGGTCTTGTAGAGAATTTGGATTCTCATTTCTTATCTGATTGATCTGTATCTCACTGAATTCAAGCTCTCGAGCCAATTCTGATTGAACCAAAAACACTTTGGTAATAAATTATGTGTTTAATACAGATCAACAAAGTATGCTTATGAAACAAAGTGCAAGACAATATGTTTTGAAATAAGGTTTACAATAATAAAGAGTAGATAGTAGACAGTTATTGTAAACAAATTCAACCATAATGTATAAGTATTCCAACCTCTTAAACATTTCTATTATTTTAACAACAAAATGTTTTCCTGTACTGCTGGGTCACTCATAAACTGTATGATTAAGCATTGTATGGCATTTAAAAAAGCCAAGGTACCTGTTTAAAGTTTACGTATATGAATATTTTCTGTCTAGCTTTGTATACATAATCTATTGCTCTGTCTGCATCTAAGCTCTCTGCTCAAAAGTGACTATAACTGAATTAATGTAACGACAGCATTTCTGAAACCTTGTTAACTGATATTCGAAAACGCTGCTTACCTGACCAGCTGAAACCAAGGTGATCTGCTATTACAGTCAGACGCCCCTCTTTCCTATCAGCCTCTTCCTGTGGATCTACTGCAAATTCCAGCAAAGCAGCAAGAGCCACATAAGCACAAATATAACACAAATCGTAATTATGTTTTTTTGTTTCTTTTTTTTTTTTTTTTTTAACCATTTAACGTTAAAAATACGTTCACTGGCTTTCTCATGAAGAAAATACATAAATAAATATTTGTAACTATACTTTTGAAACCAACATTTCTGAGTCATTTTTCAATTTTTCGGACTTATTTGGAATCTGGAATGAATACATATTATACATCAATGAATAACTCGCCCAGGATTTACAAAGAATGTATAAACAGTATCTCACAAATCATGTTTTAAGTTTAAATGTATTGTGAATATACTGGGAAAAAAACAAAAAAAAAAAACACTATAAATACACCCCAATGCATTTGGTTTTATATTAATGTTGAAATTTATGTCAGATAAAAGGAAAAGAGACAGTCACAAAGATAGCCCAAACATCAAAGAAGCACCACGAAGAGTTGAAGTATTAGTTACAACACAGAGAAGCAGCACTTTCATCACTGAGGTGCTGAGGCAGATGAGAAAGATATAATGGGCCCCAAGAGATGGGGGATACCTTGACTTTGGACTTTATCAGCAGGGATTCGTTCCATCTGCGTCTCAACAGGGTTGTCCCATCGGGGCCTAATGACCAAGGGATCCTCAGGGAAAGGCATTTGCATGTCAATGAAATGTTCACTCTCTATTATTGAGGCATTAACGGTGCTTTCACCATCAGACAAGGCAGCAGCCTCCTGTTTGTCTTTCTCTGCCTGAGCCAAACTCTCCACTACCTTAGCTGCTTCTTGACTAATCTCTTCAAAAAATTTAATGGACTGTTTGTTTGTGTCAGTTGGCAAACTCTTTTTTTGTTTTGCTGGTGTGGAAGTTTGAACTGGCTGGCCAGGCTTTCCCCTGACTGGTAATCTTGAAGGAAATGTCTTAGTTGTGCTGGATAGGTCAGTGCTTGTTGGACGATTCTGGTCCTTTTTGGCTGGTTTCTTGGTGGAATCACTTTCACAGAAGCTCTTGGCTTTGGAAGACTTTGCTAAACTGGAGGTCATGGATGAGCTAGTGTCTGTGTCAGATTTTCTCCTTGACTGAGGTTTTATGGGCAACTTTGATTTCTTGTCCTTGGCAGGTTCAACACATTCAGACTTGAGGGAGCTGGCCTTAACAGGGATTCGGGATTTTGGTTTCTCTTCCTCTTTGGAGGTAGGCATATCTTTTCTAGCCATAGATGCTGCAGTGTAACTTTTAGAGACAGGTTTACTTTGGGATTGAGCCTTTTCAGGGGCTTTAGTTTGTTCTATTACTGAGTGCTGATCTTCTGGGGAGGAATCGGATGACTCTTGGTCTTGTTGGGAATGAACTGATCTAGTAACTGTTGACACTGCTGTCTGGACATTGGTTATGACAATGTCAGAGGAACCAGTGTCAGATACTACATGTCCCTCACTCATAACGTTGTCTGATTTAACCTCTAACATAGTTTGGTCCTTCTCTAAGGTTATGGTTGAGGAAGAGTCATCCAATTTAATTGGGGTTTTAGATTTTGAAATATCCGACTTTGTAGCTGCAGCCAGTCTATCCTCAGGAGAATGTACAGATAAATCTGTAGCCTCTTTAAGGAGGTCTTCATCCTCCTCTGCTTTTATTTGCAAAGATAGGTTGCAACTAATCTCATTCTCAGCATCACTAGATGCTCTAACAGGTTCGTTACCTTCTTCAGCTATAACCTCTACAACGGGTTGCTCTATTTGGTAAAATGCAAACCCTTCCTCCTCATAACTCCTTTTTGTCATGTCTATTGCACCACTTCTTGTCATTTCAAAAAGTTTTCCTTCTTGGAAAAGGAAAGGACTTTGTTCACTTGTTGGTGTACCCTCCTCTGTGGGTGTTCTTGCTGGTGTTGTGTCCGGAGTTGCCCCTTGGGAATGCCGATCTACAGCCAGACCCAAGATCTTTTGTTCTTCCTCTTTGACTCTTGCTGCAAATGCATCATCATCTTCTCGCATTGAATTCCAGGCATCTGTCTCTGCTTTTGCTGTAACTCCTCTAGATTCAGTCTTAGGAGGTTCCTCCTCAGCATCATCTTCCTCTGTGTCATCATAAATACATATTTCTGGTTTAAAAGTTTCTTTTGTCTGCCCAATAATAATTGGAATAGTATCAATATCTAAGCTGCCACTACAAATATCAACATAAGATGTCCCTGCATTCCTCATGTAATCACCTTTAATCTCATCTGTTACATTAGCCTCTTCCTGATTATGTGGAGAAATGTAATCAGGATTTTGGTAATTAGCTGCCTCCTTCTGCTGTTCATAACTGTACATTTCTTGATTTCCTTTTGATCTTTTTAAGCTTTGCTCTTTTTGTTCATCAGTTATATTTTTGCTGTTAGAGACAGTTTTGTTTAGCTGTACTAACTCTGAATCAACATAATCTTTGTCCTTAAATTTCTCACTATGAGATTGAAGTTGTGGTTTTATGGTATGCTTTTCTGAGACAGACTGTGGTCTCCTCATTGCTGATTCAACTGAAGATGCTGCACTGTGGGCCATGGTTTGTTGAATGTCGTCAGATGTTTGGGGGCTCTTATGAATACCTGCTGGAAAAGGAGAGGGAGGTTGTACTTTAATGATCGGTTCAACAGACCGTGCTATCTCTGAGGCTTGTTTGAGTTTACTAAACCCAACATCATCCACAGAGGATGTTTCATGTTTGGATGCAAGCTCAAACAGTCTGAAGCTGCCATCTCCTGCATCAGATGCTACAAAGGTCTGAGAGGATTCACTATCTTTTCTATTGTCCTTTTTGTCTTTTGCATCTTGCTCCATTTCATCAAATGTTTTTATTTTGGCAGCCATTTTAAACATCTCTTCCTCTGGAGTAATTTTCCTCTGTGTCAGGCCACACTTCAACTCATCATCTTCTACTGTCTCCGCTGGGATTACTGATGGCTTAAAGGGAACAATCAGGACCATGGGGTCTGGGGTTTTGGGATTGACCTCATAACTTACCTCTTCGGAACTTGGTGTGTCAGGTGAGAGAGGACTCTTACCCGAACTTGTCATCAGGGACGTCTGCTCACAACTGTCACCGTCGGCATAACCCTCCTGTTCTTTGAGCATTCTACTACGCAAATTGTCTGGGGGGATTTCAGGGGCTTTGGAGGATGTCAGGGGCCCTGTGGTCACACTGGGTTGTTCTACTGTAGGTGGAAAAGCCAGGTTGGTTTTCATCTCTACAGGGCTGCTTTCTAAAGAGTCACGACACGGGGATTCTTTAGTTGGACTAGGCTCAATAGAGTCTGGGGTTTTATGGGAAGAGTTGTCTTCCATCAAGGGACTACCCTCTAAAGAGTCCTTGTGGCTAATAGTAAAAGAGTCATCAGCTACTGGACTAAGGTTCTCTGAATCTTGGTGTCTAAGAGGTAGCACTAAACCACCATGATCCTGTGTAGCTGCCCTTGAGGCCAGAAAGTCAGCAGAGGTTGGCAGTGGTTGACCATCAAAGGATTCCTCATCGCTCAGAAAACTCTCTAGTGTTTCAGATGTTCTTTTAGTCAGTTTTCGAGATTTAGATGGCTTGGATGACACAGAAACAATGTCCTTATCAACAGAATTTTGTTCACCCTCAAAGTTCACCACCCTATTTCCATGAGGAATAGACATAGACTCACTTTTTGCTGGTTCCTCCACTGCTTTGTTCAATTCTGGATGATGAACTTTAGCTTCAGATGCCTGTTCATTAGTTGTCTTCATCTCAGTAGAAAAGGAAACAGATACTTTACTTGTCTTGATTTTAGGGGTGACTGCTTCTGATTTTGAGGTCTTTGCAAGTATAGTCTGAGCTGGCTTTTTTGGTGATAATGAGAGGCTCTCTGGACTTGTTTCTGGAGTCTCAGCCATGCCTTCATGTTTGTAACTTTCCTCAGAACTCAATGGGGCTTCCACTTCAGCGAGGCTGGCACTGGGCGATTCAACCAATGCTTCATGTCTAATGCTGTCAGAGCTGTCATCAAATGCACTGTTCTCTGTACCATTGTCAGGCAAAAGATCTCTGTACTGTTCTGACAAATTTTGAGGAATTGCTGTTGTCATGCTTGAGTGAGTAAAAGGACCTGCTGACACTATTCCAGAAACCACAGCCTTACCACTCTTTTCGCCTGGAAGTTGATGTCTCTTTTGTCTTGCTTTTGTATCTTCTTTAATGTCCTCATATTTTTTTATGTGTGGACTACTTTTGACTTCTTTTTCTTCATGGTGTTCTTCAGGCTTTAAAACATCAAGGGACACTTCTTCATGTGAGAGTACTTGGGGAAGACATTGTGACTTTGTGAGCACAGCATCTGGTTTACTCATTGTTGTGACTTCTGCTTTAGAAGGACCTTTATGCTCAAAGAGCCCAGACTTTCTTTTTGAGGGATCTTGGCCAGTTTGAAATGCTCTCATCAGTTCTCTTACAGACATGGTTTCTTCTAGTTTACCAGGCTCAGAGCTTGTTGACCTAGAGGGTGTTTGTTTCTGCGGTGAAGAAGTTTGTTTTTTCAGGCCTGATGTTTTTTGATCTTTGACAACAGAAGATGCTTTGGCTTCGGCTGCTTTATATGGAGGTTTTTGGCCTGTTTGTTTTTTCTGACCTTTTTGTTCTTCCTCTACTTTCTTTTGAAGGGCTTTAACCTTCTCTTTAATTGAACCGATCGGTGTCTCCTCAACCACAGGTGAAACAGGAGACTTTTTTTGGTCTCCAGGGATGGGTAGAAAGGCATCACCTTCTGAAGGCTTCCCAGTGCTTTTGCTAACAATAATTTCTTTTGTGCTAGATGACTGTATTTCATCTGTGTGTCCTTGAGGCCCTTTTCTTCTGATTGGCTTTTTTACATCTGTTGTATGGGCCTTAGTGTCTTTTGCCACTGTAGGGACTATTTTCCGACCACCTCTACGCAGAACAACCTCAGTGAACCTTTGCTGTGATGGAGACTCTTGGGATGCAGGCCTAGATGTATCAGACACATCCAATAAGTATTCCTTAACTTCACCACTGGGAACAGTCTGTATTCCAGGCCTGTCCCTAGCACCTTTTGGTCTCTGTGATCCTCTGTTGACTCGAACTTCCTTTAGAAGGGATTCTTGAGATTCAAAGGCAGCCATCATTTTTGCTTCTTCGATTTCACTTTCTGTAAGTAGAACCCATCCCTCGTCCTTCCTATATGGACGGCTGTCCGTTTTTGCAGACTCTTCCTTGTCACATGTTCCACTTCTCAAAATTTCACTAACTTTCTCCAAATCCTCTTTGACTTTTTCCATGATCTCAAAAGGCTCTGCTGACACCTCCTCCACCCCCTTATCTAAATAATCTCCTTGTATGGGACCCGCTTTCTCTGAGGAATCAGTAGTCAGAATAGCAGTCATTTTGATAAGGTCTTGTTTCATCTCTGACACTTCAGAGAGTAAATCTGGACTTGCAAGGGCAGGGGAGTCTCGGATCAATTGTGTTTTCAGGAATGATGTTTCAGTTGTTTCAGTGTCTTCATCATCTTCCATTTGGATGACATTTAAGGAGCAAATTAACCAAAATTTAAATTAAAGGGACAGAGATTGGAAAAGGAGATAAGGGATAAATTCATGTTTCAAGGACCAGAGGGCATCAAGATGACAAAAAAGCTAAGTGGACTGTGGGATAATGAGTGGTGGAGAGTCTACCGGACTCATGGGAGAATAACAACTGCAAAGCAAATACTAACCAAATCTTAAAGACAACAGAAAAATAAGCAGGAAACTTGCTTATTCACTTTTGGTTTAACAGCACATTCACACACAAACAAAAAGACAAACTAATGTGATAATTAAAAAGGGAGACGAAAATAAGCCAACCCAAACACTGGGACATGTACTCAAAAACATAGACACAAAGTAGCTCATAAATAACTTATGTCTACAGAAGAAAGACAGAGAGAGAAAAAGAAAGAGAGAACTTTATAAAACTAAACTCAGCAAAACTATTTTTTTAAGAAAGCCAGTGATATCTAAAATGGAATAACAGTAAAAAATAAATGTGTTTTTAAAAATGTGGAAATAAATGCATTAAAAAAACAACAATATAAGCAGTTTAAAGTTTAAGCAACATAATGGTTTAAAGTTTTTTTTATTTTTTTATCATAACTGAAAGTGACTGTTTTAAATATATTAGTAGTGGCAATGCTGAATAGTGTTAAACAAAGAGAAGTTCTGAAAAATCATTCACACACACAAGACAGCATTCAAAATACTCTATGTAAGCTGTTATTTCCTTAGTAAACTAACATGTTATTGTAAGTAATAGATCTGGATTCTAATTTTAACTTGCACCTAAACTTAAACCTAATGTACTGTATGTACTATACTTATATGTCACATTACATAGTGTGGTGATTTGATACTCTCTAAAGCAATAATCGTAAGCATACTATACAATTTTAATATCCAACTGATAAAGCCACACATCTAACGAAAAAATAAATAAATACAAACTGGGCAATGACTAGTTTAAATACAGATTTATATCATATGCCCACTTCAGTCTTTTGTACATTCCTACAGCACATAAAGAGAGGAAGGCATCTTGCTAGGCTGGCTTATTAAACAAAGGCACTAAAAAGGTACTAATGAGGATGACTCATACAGAATTAGATGGAAATCATAATTTGCTTTGCAGATTGTTATTTTGTAATGAAGGGAATAGGGCTCTAAAACAGTTGAAAACAAACATCACCACAGTATGAATGAAATTCACATTGTGCATAAAAAGTGATTATTCAATAAGCTTTCCCTCTGTTATGATCAGAATAATACTAATATGAAAAAGGAAAGCTACACTCACTAATTTCACCTAAAATAAGAAAATGGAGAACCACAGCTCTGCACATTTTTATTTCCATTATTCAACATACTTGATTTAGAACTCTAGAGAGCTGAACTAAACTGTGTGAGACAAGAGAACATGCAGAGTAATGAGTCCCCAGGACAGGGATTTAAAAGAATAGTTCACCAAAAATGAAAAAAAATAAATAAATAAATAAATAAAAATATAATCATAAGTATCCAGAAAAATCCATACAACTCCAGTCCATCAATTAATGTCTTTTGAAGTGAATCCCTGCATGTTCGTAGTAAATTCATAATTCACTGTTTTAACCAGCTTTATCCATAATTACTTTTTCCAGTGAAAAGGGCATTTTGTCTACATCAGAAGAGAAATACCTAAAGATCAAACACAGTATACAAGCAAAAACAGTTCAAAAAATTCTAAACAAATAGAATTCTAAACTGTTTCACTGGATGAAGTGTTATTATAGATTATGAACTCATATTCTGACTAGAAGCAATGGTTTAAAGTTAAAATGCCTTAATAAAGGATTGATTTACTTCTTACATGCATGCAGCTTTTTACTTCACAAGACCTTAAATGATAGACGTAGAGTTGTATGTGATGTAATGCTAAATTTCTCTAAAACTGTTCCAAACCCATTTACATCTTGGATGACACAGCATGAGGGTGAATGTTAACTTTTGGGTAAACTATTAATTTTAAACCATTGGCCTAAAGAGAGTAAAGTCATTATAAAATGGGTGCTTTTGTTTCTCATATGCGCAATTAACATAGCATAATACAATTATTATAGACTATTATAGACAGATGTTTGCTAGGATGTTTTAAAATAGACTACATAACTTTTAGTGCTCTAGCAGTTAATAAACAATAGGAATCCCACTTCGAGATGACCAATCTACTTCGCGTGTATGAAAACACGCCAATGAAATTGGCATGCGCTGATTAACATCCAGCTGCAGCAAGTATAAACAAGCAGCGGACATAGCGCTCATTAGTTTTCCGCTGAGGAGCCGAGCCGGTAACATGGCCATCCAGCGGCGATACAGACCCATGGCGATGGGACGTGACGTTTAAGTTCCCTTCTTCAGGGAACAGGCCAACCAAAACCAGGCCACTCAGTGGCCATTGTCCAACTCATGCATTTGTCTGCCGGACACAGCCACAGATGGTGCAACCCAGAGATGGTGCTATAACCTTCATCGCTCTGTGAGAACTTCCAGGTTGTGGCCACCCTCATGCAGGGCTCTCAGTGTTAAAAAGCCTGATGCACAACAGTGGCCTCCTGGCAGTAAAATGTGCTGTCCACGATCAAGTGAGCCACGCAGATGCAGCGATCGACATCCAGTCGTCAGGGGGTGGAACCAAAGGTGACATCTGGTATCGGGTTTAGCAGTCCTGACTGCTCCATTGGCAGCTCCACCGGTAACGGAGTGCAGGCGGCAGGAGGAGCTTTTTGAGGAGAGTTCCTCACTGTCACCGTAAGAACAGGCCGCCCACTACTGGAAGTAGCGCTCGCCTGGCTTTCACCGGAACAAGCAATAGATCACGGCAGTGGTCCACAGCTCCGCGATGGTCATCTTTCCACAACAGGAACATGACTCATCCACAAAGGCTGCCTCGGCATGCTTAATGCCCAAGAACACATGGCTGGTATGACATCTTTAAAAAGACGCACCACCTGTGAGCTTGCTCTTTTATCTTTGCTCTTTTAAATAAGTTGAGACACACAGGGGAGATGGCCGCCTGCACACAACAATGGGGTAGTGCAAACTGTTGTGGCAATCCACTCGACTGGAACCACCGCTGCTGCAATGCCGTCACCCCAGCCACCAACACCGTCACTGCAGTAGAAGATTTTAGAGCAGAGGTCTTCATATGAAGCTCGGCTCCGAAGCGAAAAGCTAATGAGCACTACATCCGCTGCTTGTTTATACTTGTGCTGCGATCAGCTGCAGCTGGATGTTAATCAGCGCATGCCAATTTCATTGGTGTGTTTTCATAGATTGGTCATATTGAAGCAAGATTATTCGTGGGTCACTGAGGTGACTCGGAGTGACGGACTGAAAGGGAACAATTGTGTCTTGTGAAAGAACACGGTAGTCAGAGCTACTTAATAGTCCCCATATAAACATTATAGGTGCACCAAGTCAGACAAATAAATGTTTTGGTAGATGTATTCATGATGTGCTCCCTCATATAAAGTTTGTACAATTTTAACAAAATATTTGCATGTTGTACCTTTAAAACCTCTCCCAAACAAAAAGAAATATATTTTGAAAAGAGTTTGCAACCTGGCTGTTTTGGTCACCATTGACTTCCATACTAGGAAAAAAATAATAATAGGGAAGTCAATAGTGACCCAAAACTACCTGGTTTCTTTCTTCAAAATATCTTCCTTTGTGTTCAGCAGAACAAAGAAATTTATACAGATTTGGAACTACTCGAGGGTGAGTAAATGAGAACATAATTTTCATTTTTGGGTGAACTATTCCTAACTAAATTTAACTGAGAAAATTGTTGTACAGCAGGGAATCGTTAACTCACTCAGACACAAATAATTATTTAATGCAATGTTAATAGCATGCATTGTAAGTTATTTTACAGTGGTGACATTCTCAGTTAGTAATTAGGTGTCTGTTGCAAAACAAAATAGTTTAATTAAACTAGGCATCTTACATTTCTCAAGTGTTCGGCTTGTCTGTAATGAAAAACAGGTGAAGAAAATTCAGTTTTACACATGCTATGCATCAACAGACATACATATTTTTTTTAACTTAAACCTGCCAATTTACTTTTTGATTTTATACTGTTAGGCTCCACATAAGCTATCTGAATGCTGATATTACATCTATCACAGCTTGTACAATAAACAATATGAGAAAATGTGTGTAAACCCTTTGTTATGGTCTAAATTGTATGCATTAAGCTATGACCCCTTCATAAGATTCTAAGGGTTTCAAAACATTTTCTCAGTATTAATGTTTACACATTAGCTTATCACTGTGCACTTACACACTACTAGTGCTACTAATAATAATTAAAGCAGGCGAGAGTGCAGACTGGATTTTTGAACTGAGATCATGGAGGAAAGCAAAGGAAATTTTGTTAATTAAAGTGCAAAATTGCAGTTACCTCCTCATCAGGTTCTTGTTCTGAATCTGATTCCTTTGAGGAGCAAAAAGCAGCAAAAGAGGAAGAGAGCACCAGAAGATAGAAAGGACAGAAGTACAAGAAAGACAGAAGGGGACAGAGAGAGCAGGCAAAGCAGTTATCACAGCAACAGAACATGTCTGAGGCCAGCCAGTGAGGTGTGACAGGGGTTAAGTGCAACAGAAATGCATAAAAGCATTTATCAGTTTTAACCCCAATACATTGCAATAGTAAATTAAGATAAATAAATAGAAGGAAAAAATGGCCCTAAAGATTTTCTAAATAACCCCAGAAATAAGTTGTGTAATAGACTTGTAATTTTTGGTGCTTCAACTATTCAACTAAGTTATTCACATGTTTATAAAGTTAGATATTGCGGCTATAAACAATCATGTAAAAGCAACAAAATGAGCATAATGCACGCAAACTTGCCATAAAAGCTGACAAAACAAACAATAATAAAAGAAATGGGAATGAAATTTCACTGGACAGTGCATTTTGCCACCCTGTAATGTCAGTAATACCATACGGCATGAACTTACCTTTGAGTAAGCTGGTAGGGTGATGTTTAAATTGCATACTGCACTATGAGTCAAAGTCCTATAAGATCTTGGCTCTTTTGTGAAGGACAAACGTCCACAAGGCTCTTGAGTGTTGTCTCGTATCTACAAGTAATTCACCAAAATGTGCAGTTAAACCATTGTATGAAACCAATTCTAATTCTTCAAGATATACAATAGTTGACTTACTTTGATAAAAAGAGCCAGTCGATTCTCTTTAAAGGCATAGAAGCTGAAGACATGATGCTGGCCACTTTTTGTTAGAGGAACTAGGTTTCCAAAACAGTCTACATAGATTGGTTTACCTTCTAATACCTATAACAACACACAATAGCAGTATCTTTGTTAAAAACAAAAAAATAAACGAGTGATTATAAAAACATTTTCTAAATGTTGATGGCAATCAATTTTGGGGAGAATCTATCATATTCTTATTATAGAAAGCATTACTAGATTATACACAGCAAGAGCGTGACAAACAGGAACCGTGTAACTGAGAAATAACACGCCGATTAATGTGAGGGGAGGAGAACAATCTTGGCTACACCCTAAACTAAAGACAGTGTCTAACTGATTAGAACCAGAAGAAGTCATCTTCTGTAGTAAGTCTAGTCTACATTAAAAGAATTACACTTGACAGTGTAATTTACCTGGCAGCCAATAGGACAGTCACAAGCCTCACAAACTTTGCCCCAATCTTTAGTTTTCCACTCTAAATTGTTTACTAAATGGTTTGCTCAGGTTGTGTCTAAATAAAATGCATTGCTAGAAACTTTCACTTTTCTTGTCAAATTTCCTGAAAAACTTTACAGCTAATTTTTACAGTTAATACCGTAGCTGTAAAAAACTAAAAGCTACGTAAAAATTCAAATTTGAACAATAATTTCAGTTCCCTGTCTGTCAGTCACTACCATTTATGTTGTGACGACAGACTGGGGTCATTATTTGGGAGCCCTGATTCGCTCTGATTGAGAGAAAACGGCAAGTGCACATGAGAGAAAAGGAAGCGGGAGCTGTTCCGTGTGGTGCTACGATGCGATCAGAGGAGTCCCTGTGCTTCCCCGCCAAGTGCGTCCTCTTGGGCCTCTCGCAGGGACTGTGCCGTGCAGTTTGCCGATGATTCGTCTGGACCGTCCACGGGTGGCCCTCACATTTCATTCGGTGGACCATTGGAGGATCGGATGTCAATCACAGCAAGGATGAAGATTCAGTCGGGCTGCCGCCTTCGGGCACTGCAGCCCGCGCTGAGTCTGACTCAGAGATTATTGCCATGCTCGCTCTGGCAGCCGAGAGCATCGGACTGTAGGTGTCAAAGCCTCCCAGCCCTGAGCACTCTCGGCTGGATGATTGGTTTCTTGGGTCAGGCCGTGGCTCTCAGCCACGTACAGCCCCAGTGCCTTTCTTCCCAGAGGTGCATGAGGAGGTGACGAAGTCATCGACAGCTCCTTTTACAGCCCAATCCCACTCGTCTTCCTCCTCCGTCCTCACTACCCTCGACGACGGAGCAGCCAAGAGTTCCGAGGGCATTCCTCAGGTTGAGTGTGCGGTTGCGGTGCACTTGTGCCCGCACAGCGCAGCCACCTGGCAGAATCGCCTTCACCTCCAGTCCGGTCCCTGTAGGTCGGTACTTCCCGGCTCTTTATGTGCCTTGGCTTGATGGACCTGCAGGATGGCCATGGAGTGAAGAGCTGAAGCAGCCTGCCTGGTCGCACTGTAGGACCGGACCGGAGGTGAGGGAGGCACCGTCCCAGTCTACAGCTGGTCCTAAGCCCTCTAAGAAGACGGCTAAGCGACCCTGAGACGGGTGGCCTGGAGAGGCAAGAGACTGTGTTTTGGGAGATGGTGACTGTGTTTCTGGGCCCAGGTGCTCATGACCTGAATGTGAGGAGTCAACAGCTGCCTCACTTTCACCTACAGCACCTCACATTGCCAGCAGCCAGGAAGTCACGGCTCGCTGATGCAATGCTTCCCTCCGGACTTACGGCCAGTCCCTCTGGGGACACAGGCAGCGGCACTTTGTCTAGTCAATACTGGAAACCCTCTGCTTTACCCAGCTGCCCTGCTCACCGCTGCACACCTTCAGGCAAACTGGTTACTACGATGGTCCCATTATCGACGAGACTGGAGGTGTGGGCCACGTTTCCCAGCCCGTCAAGGTGGCTTATCCGGACGATCCGGTTTGTCTATGCAATTCAGTTCTCCCGGCGTCCTCCCAGATTCAGTGGTGTGCTCGAGACTGTGGTGGCAGCCCGAGACGCCTCTGTACTGCGCAAGGAGATTGTGTCCTCCTGGTACAGGATGCAGTAGAGCCGGTCCCACCAGCCGAGATGAAGGCAGGGTTTTACAGCCCTTAATTCATTGAGCCAAAGAAGGGTGGTGGCCTCTGGCCCACCTTGGACCTGCGAGTTCTGAACCACGCCTTACACAGGCTGCCATTCAGAATGTTGGCGCAGAAACGCATTATTAAATGTGCTCAGCTCCAAGATTGGTTTGCAGCGGTCGACCTGAAGGATGCTTACTTCCATGTCTTGATTCTTCCTTCGACACAGACCTTTTCAACGGTTTGCATTCGAGGGTCGACCATGGCAGTACAGGGTCCTCCTTTTCGGGCTCTCCCTATCACCACGAGTCTTTATGAAGATCGTGGAGGCCGCCCTTGCCCTGTTAAGGAAAGTGGGCGTCCGGATCCTCAACTAACTAAACGACTGAGAAGAGTTCGGACGAAGCACAGTGCTCATTCAGTAAATGCACAGCTAAACAGATGAGTTTTGAGTCTAGATTTAAAAGTATCTACTGTTTTAGAACATTTGATCTCTTCTGGAAGCTGTTTCCAACTGCAGGCAGCATCATAACTAAAAGCGGTTTCTCCAAGTCTTGACTGGAAACAAAACATTTAATTCTTGCAATGTTTTTGAGATGATAGTACGCTGATTTAGTTACTGCTTTGACATGACTACTGAAGCTAAGATCCAGAATCACACCAAGATTCCTGACATGGTTTTTCGGGGTTTGACCCCTAGAGTCAAGATATGCATTCACCTTAAAAACTTCCTCTTTGCTTCCAAATGCAATGACTTCAGATGAGTATGACATAGCGCGCCTCACAGAAGAATGTGCTTAGTCAGTGCTGGCCTGCCTGAGTTCCCTCGAAGGCAGGAGAGTAGTGCCACTGAAACACTTTCAGAGGCTCCTGGGGCATACGGCATCCGGAGCCGCTGTAATGCTGCTGGGATTACTCCATATGAGACCACTACAGCACTGGCTGAACTCCCGGGTCCCGAGATGGGCATTGCCCCGCGGCTCTTTCCGATTCGTTATTACCCCGGTTTGTCGCCGCACGTGCGGGCCGGAGTAGGATCTCCTCTCTCAGGGGTACGCCACCATATGGCACCCACGTCCAGACCTGTGGAACTCTGTGGACATGTGTGGCTCCTGGACGGGACGTGGCCGACCTAAGTGCTCTGCCACCGGCGGTGGTAAAGACTCTATGAGGCGAGCTTATGCCTTGAAGTGGAGTCTATTCGCTGATTGGTGTTGTGTTCGTGCGGAGAACCCCCTATCATGCACGATTGGAGCAGCGATTTCCTTCCTGCAAGAAAAGTTGGAGCGCAGGCTGCCGCCCTCCATTCACGATGCAGTGAATGGCTGCTCCATTGGAAAGCATGATCTCGTTGTGAGGTTCCTGAGGGGCGCAAGAAGGTTAAGGTGGAGGTATTTAGATTTGATTGGTTGGGATGAAATAAGCTGATTGAGGAAATGTGGAGCCAGCCGTGGCTGATTATACCATGCTAGTCCCGAAATTCGTTTATCAGCTGACAGAACCATCTAACAATAACTTCTCCCTTCATTTGATGTGGTCTTTCCAGCTTCAATCACATAAACATTTTTTACAATAATAATGTGGATAAAATATGTGTATAATTAAAATAATTTCATTCAAATGAAACTCCCAACCAATTACTATTCAAGGACAATTGGTTGGGAACCACTTGTTTAGAAAATCCAATCCAATGCACTGAAGTATATTAACAAGAATCCAGTGTAACAATACCCAAGACTCACCTCCACATCTCGGCTACGTGCCACTTCTGTGAAGTTTTCTTGCTGCTCCAAAGTTTTGTCCATTTTATCATCAGTCATACAGAAACAGCGCAGCCGAGCCTCAATAGGGTCATGTGTTTTGGCAAAGATGACGAATTTGGCCATGTAAGGTACACAGATGATCTCACGATACACCTGAGTGGAAAAGTTCACAGACTCCTGCATCTGCCTGCAGTCTATAAGCCAGAATCTGATGAAGAAAATTTAGGAGATATTAGTGATTATTTTAATTAATTATTTAATTTATTTATTGTTTGTTTCTTTGTGGGCTGCACAGAGGTATTTTCCATTCAAAAAGACATAATAGTATATGTATATATATTGAGTAATGCTCTACCAGGCAATGCTTGCAGAGTAAATACCTGGCAGACACGTTTGTGGTGAAAGACACACAGTCATTGGTGAATGTTAAAGGTGTAGTCCCAGTGATATCCTCCCACTGAGCAGGAGTGGTCCCACCTAAACATGCAACATTTGTCTTTGGTTACAAAATCCAAACATGTTTTTAAAATAAGTAACAATGTTTATGGTTCTTGATCTTTGATCCTGGTTTGTCCTCTTATATTTATTTTTTTATATCATGTACATTTTTAAATACTTATTTCTCTTTTTTTTAAATTTTTAGACTTTATAATTTACAGAAAGATTCAGACACTACAACAAAAATGTCAAATATACATAACAAGAAACTGTTCAGTCATTTAATTTAAAATCAGAAGTACATCATTAATCTCAGTGCAAGTAGATTATTCTAGGCTTTACATGACAAAACCAATGCTATACAAAACCTTATGCAACTTTAAAGAGTTACTCCAACCCAAAATGAAACTTTTGTCATTAATCACGTCGTTGCAAACCCGTCAAAGCTTCATTCATCTTTGGATCACAATTTAAGATATTTTGGATGAAAGCAGAGAGACATGTCATTGTCTCTAAGAATGAAAACTGTCAAGGCTTAGAAAAGTATGAAAGACATTGTCAAATTTGTCCATCTGCCATCAGATTTTTGAGCTATTGAGGTGGGAAAGGGGTAGGTTTAAGGGTAAATTAAGGTGTAAATGTTGGGTCAGCAGTGTAATTATAAATATATGTACAGAAATTAACTTTCTAAATACAGATGTAACTACATACAGGTATAAAAAAAAAAAAAAACAATAAGTGCACTGTATCCGATGATTCATATAAATGTAGTAGTTAAGGCCAGCTAATATAAAGTGGGATCAAATAATGTTTTTCATACTTTTCTGGAACTTGACCATATTCATTCTTCGGCAGTCAAAGTAGGACAGTCAAAAGCCCCTGGTTTTCTTAAATTGTGTTCTGAAGATGAACAAAGCTTTTTCGGGTTTGGAAAGGCATGGGGTTAAGTGTTTAATGATAATATGTTCATTTTGGGGTGGAGTAACCCTTTAATGCATATTGTGCTACCTGCAGAACAAAAATCATTGGCTTAGTTTCTGTATATTCCTGTATACTAGCTCACCTGTGATGCTGCATAGCAACCGTAATGTGGGAGTATCTCCACCTCCAAAGCCACCTAGGATTGGGTCAGCGGAGCTTTTCGGGACAGGGATGGTCATGGTTATGGGTTTATGGAATTTCCTCCTCCGTGGTTCCAGAGTTACTATAGGGCTGAATGTGGCTTTATTACCCAAATTCTTCCTCACTACATCAACACTCATTGGTTGAGCCTGGCCAAAAAGCAAAGGCAATAATCAATAAAACTCCCATAGCGATAGGTTCAAGCAAATTAATAATGTAAAGTAACACACTGTATCTCACTGTCATTTATTCAAAATGAATTTATATATTGTGGCTAAAATACAGCAGTGTACATTACTATTCTACATGTAATATTTTTTTATTTAATCTCCATGCTACCTGGAGGCCAACACGGATGCGTTTAGTGAGAGCTCCCTCTGGAAAGACAGCCTGTACTTGTGGAACCACTGTGCTACTCAAAACACCACCTTCTGGACCAATGAGATTACTGTCCTGCTTGATTCGTGAAACCACAGCAAAATACTGTGGAAAGTCCCGAGTGATAATGCGACAGATTCGCTTTCTCTCCAACTCTTCTGGTGGGTCCAATCCTAAAAAAATAATAAAATAAATAATAATAATAATAATAATAATAATAATTTGTGCATGTATAGAGTAGCCTATTAGGCAGGGACCATTCAGTTGTGTATTGTGTAGTGACTGCGTGGCTATGTTAGAAAGAAGTAAGGTTATACTTTGTATTGGTCATATTCAAAATATGGTTTAATGTAAGTAATGTGTTTTGTTTTTCTTACTCTCATCCATGCCGTTGAGGATCTGGTTGAGCTCTTCTTCTGTGTACTCACAATGATGCTCTTTCCAACTCTCTCCCGTTTCACTGCGTAAGATCACCAGCTCCCTCTCTTTTCCTCTTAGAGCCGCAAAGTGAGGGATCTCCACAATCACCGGCCTAACATGAAGCAAATATTTATAGAATGTTATTCATAAAAACGTGTAAGTGTGTGTGATTATGTGTTCTGAATTTCTATATTTAAATACAAACTATATATCTACCATATCATCACGTTATAAACACATTACAGTAAAACTAATTAATTTAGCTCTGTAACAAATGAACTCGAGATGCTTGCTGTTTTAATGTAATGCAATTGGTATAATAATATTCAGAAACAGGAATGAGATATTTACTTTTCTCTAGTTAATGGTAATGGTAACAAATATCAGCTGGATCTAATAAAGTTTATATCATGTAGGCTATATATAATAAATGAGTATTATATAGAATGTTTAAAAACAAACATAAAAAAAAGAAATGGCTGGACATGGCTTTCAATTTTTTTTTTTAATTTCAATGCTGAAACACCTTGATTTGCCCAGATATCAAGTCCTTGTCCAGTACTTGATTAAAATTCTACTGGGCATCCCTACTAGACTACAGCCTAAATGAGTGAAAACCATCACAAATATACTACAACATACGTACCTGCCACATACAGTATAACAATATTCATATTTATGTTGAAACCTAAAAATGCACAAAACCACTGAAATTCATGCTGCAACAAAAGTAGCTCAGCAAATGGCAAAAAAAAAAAGAAAAGAAAAGATGAGCGCAAAAAGCTGGGTACAAACTTTCATGAAGGAGATAAAATAAACACGATTTCAAAAAACACACTTCACTACAAATATGACAAACACTACAAATAGTATGTCTTGGGAATGTTGTTTTGATCATGAATTTCCCAAACCTGCGAAATTTTGATAGAAGTATACCCACAAGTATAACCACAATTTGTTAATCAGTTTCAACAAGTTTGGAAACAATCATGAGTAATCAAGACTAAAATGAAGAAAAAAAAGAAAATGACACTAGGGTGCACCTACTGTATGGTACGACGGAGCTTTAGTGCCACTAAAAAAAAAAAAATCTAAAACTACGAGAATAAAGTTGTAATGTTATGAGATTAAAGTCGAAACGACGAGAATAAAGTCGTAATGTTATGAGATTAAAGTCGAAACTACGAGAATAAAGTCGTAATATTACGAGATTAAAGTCGAACCTACGAGAATAAAGTCGTAATACTATTAGAATAAAAGTCGAAATACTACGAGAATAACGTCGAAATATAATATGTAGTATAGTGTACTTGTAAATGACCCGGATTGAGAGAAGGCCACCAGATATACGCATATTTGAATATTGTAGCGTCCGAGCGGTCGCTGGATGTTACTGAGATAAGATCTAATAACTCGCGGAAACCTCTTAATATCAAGAATATGATATTTATTAAAAGAACAGGAACATCTTTTGATCTTAACATCCGCTCACACACTCACACATTCCTCTGGGGGTCGCTAAAGCTCTCTTATTTAACCCTTTTGGTAACACTTTATAATAACTACACACTATGAATGACTAGTTAAGCATGGGTAAATAGTTAATTAATCATTTATAAAGCATTGTTCCTGTATTAATAGACATTAGTAAGCTATACATGCTTTATTCTTGCTTTATAAGCGTCTATATAATATGCTTAATAATTGTATTTTCATACTTTATTAAG
>JAUMHP010000052.1:21951469-21963202 GCA_032361065.1 Enteromius trimaculatus | reverse complement strand
TAATGCTGATAAGATCAGTAACAAGTAAAACAGAAAGAATGTGTCTGACTGAAAGCGTGATGTTATTTTTCATACCCAGAGTGAGCAGGGCTTGAGGAAAGTGCTATGTTGTCCAAGTTTTCCATTTCCCAGTTATATGAGTCCTTTTCATTTTCTCTTCCAAGTGAAGACACCTAGAATGGATAAAGTTTTTTTTTATTATTTTATTTCTTTATCTACTAATGAAATGATTGCAGAATTTAAAAAGCCAGAACATTTGATTTTTTTTTTTTTTTTTTTAAGTTTACTAATCTGTACAATTTTAAAATACATGCATGAAAAGAAACTTTACCTGGTTACTGTATATCATATCCTCCATCATCCCATAGTGTCTTGCTGAATAGTAACTTTGGTGAGTGGGTGTGTAAGACCTGTCCAAACTAAAGAAAAACATACAGTATAAAAAACATCAATCAATAGTTTGTCATCTTTTACCTTTATTTATACACCACTTTAAACAATACAGAAGTCATTATCATTTCAGATAAAAATTCATACAGCCAGTAGAAGCTAGCTCTAAAAATAAACGGTGTTAGAACAAAAATTGTGAATCTTCTTTAAAATGATCACTGGTATGGAGAGTGAAGTGTTCCTCACATACCTTTGTAAGCGACTATGTCAGCATTAGTAGAAGGAAGAATATGAGTTTTAAAAATGTATACATTTAAATATAAAGCATTTAAAATTATACTTTGTTATGTCTGATTTATACTAAGTAACTCCAAGTATTCTGAAAGTAAGTAAGAACTGAACATGAAAACATGACGATTTGCAAAATTTATTACAACACATTACAATATAAGAAAACAGCAAGTTTTCAAAAACAAACATAACTCTATTTGTCTTATATTTTAGTAAAAGGGGTTAATCGACCCCAAAACTGAAGTTTTGACATGAATCACTTACCCCTGTGTTGTTCTAAAGCAGTAAAAGTTTTGTTCATCTTCGGAAAACACAATTTAAGATATTTTGTATGAAAACCGGGGGGCTTTTGACTGCCAAGTAAATTACACTGTCAATGTCCAAAAAAATATGAAAGACATCGTCAGAATAGTCCATCTGCCCTCAGTGGTTCAACCATAATGTTATGAAACTTATGAAGATTTGTATTTTCTTTGTGCACAAAGAAAATAAAAACAGTTACATTTATTCAATTAATTAAATGATTATGTATTTAATTAATAAATGTATAAAATTAATTGTTGCAAAAATATTCTTGTCACTTCATAAAATAAAGATTGAACCACTGATGGCAAATGTGCTATTCTGGTAAATGTACATCATCTTTTATAGTTTTATGGTTCTTGAGAGTGTTCATTACTTTGCAGTCACAAAGTATCTTAAATTGTGTTCTGAGGTACAGCTTTCACAGGTTTAGAATGACATGGTGGAAAGATAGTAATAACTTTTTTTCATTTTGGTGTGGAGTATTCAAACTATCGTACCTGTCTGATCGGCCTCCTTCTAAACTGAAGCGCAAATAGTTCATGCCATCCAGGTACTGCCCAGGAAGAGAATCATCTCCTAACTCTCTCAAGTCCTCTGCTCTCAAATATTCTCCACCATCACCTGTCATGGTGTCATCACCTGTAAACAGACAGAGCATGCTATTACGGTAATCCCACATATCTACAAACACATTAAAAGTATTTGTTTTTATATAATAAAACAATAACACTTTTCTAAAATGTAAGAAAAAATGAAAGAAAAAAAAAACCTGGAAGCATTATATACACACATATTGTTAAAGATTGCATATATTAGCAAGCCTCTATGATTTGATATGACAGCAATCTACACTTAAGCAGTCCTAGAGCAATAAAGTCAAGGATAGACCAAATGAAGGAGCTCAGCCACAATATGGCCAGCAGGGGTAGTGTCTCTAGCCTGTGCTTTAAGCCAATGAGTGGACATACTGTAGACCAACACTGGAGTTTGACTTTCAGTAGCATACTGGCTGCCTAGAGTGTGGAACAATAAAAAAAACACAAATAGTATGTAAAAGAAAATCATAAATAATTATCCTTTTTTTGAAAAAGGAAGAATAAACTGTCTGAGTTCCCCTTCAGTCGAGTCACTACAACGTTACATATGGGAACTCGCTTAAGAATTGCCTTTGAGCTTCAAACAAAAGGCCAGTGAACATTGGTATGCCAAGAGTGTATTCAGGCGCACCTCATCACTACATGAGTATAACAGGGCATGAATGCAGTTCACATGCAGACTTTCGCTTTGGAGCCTCGCCATTCTGAGCTGGAATCGAAGAAGGAGTTCCTGCGAGTTCATGCTCTCTCCCCCTCTGACGGCGAATGACTGGGTGGGTCCTGCGGGCTGGTGGCCTTTTTAAAGGCTGTGAGCAAGCCAGCTTTTTGCATTCCAGATAGACCTACTGAGTGCATGGCAGTGCCACGAGAGGTCCTCCCTGGTCAATCCAGGAAAAAAGAACAATTTCTCACGGATGGTAAGGTGTTCCCTGGAATGCCTATCCGGCCATGCGCTTCCGGATGTGGTAGTTTCCTCACCTCTCAGGACGGACATAATTGCTGCCTTGCGTGTCTGGGCTGAGATCCCGCCGGGCAGCATTCGTGGATGATTCATGCGTTCATTGCAAATGCATGACCATGGCTACAGTGAGGTCCTCCCCTCTCCATCTTCCCGCTGTAGAGTGTTGAGCCGCAATAGTTTTTCGGCTGCCTCAGCAAGGCGCTAGGGAGGCCTTACGTTGATGGCGCAGAATGTTCCGACAGGAATAAAAACCCTGCGGACTTACTTCTGCCCCGTCATGTGGTTCTGTCAGTGTTGCCAAAGCAGATTGCTTCCCCGCACAGCGACCAGGACAGTCCCCTACGCTGTCACTCCCCTGTCTGAGTCAGACACAGAACTGTCGGCTATGCTCCTCCAAGCCGCAGAGGGGGTCGAAATTGGGGGGGGAATTGTTTTCCGCCTAGGCTCCCCACTGCGAGCACGGCAGTCAACACTCCCTTGATTCCCCTAGCGACCCGGCTGGGAGCCTGGTTACTGCTTCCCAGCCCCTCGGTTGATACGGGCGGTATGACTCAGCTATGCAATTAAGTTCAACATGCTCCCATCCAGGTACAGAGGCATCCGCTACAATGCTCAGTCAGGGATGCCACTGTCCTGTATACAGAGATTGCAGTCCTACTGGTGAAGGACAGAATCGAGCCTGTCCCTCCTGCCGAGATGAGGTCAGGGTTTTACAGTCTTTACTTCATCGTACCCAAAAAGAGTGGTGGGTTGAAACCCATCCTGGATCTACTACAGTAGCTTTGAATAGGTCCCTTCTCAGGCTGCCCTTCAAAAATGCTCAATCTGAAGCGCATTTGGCCCCAGGAAAGGTTCGCAGCCATTACTGCGATAAAGTTGAAGCTCAAAGGTGCTTGGTCTCTCATGCAAGTTCCCATATGCAACTTTCCCTCCTTCAGCGAACGAAGGTACCTTTGTAACCTAGACGTTTTATACAGACAGATAGTACAGGTGAATAAAAACTACACTAGTATGATATTAAAATAAGTAACTGATTAGTAACACTTGCTAAACACTTGTGTTTAGTAGACTGCTTATTAACTTGGCTGCACTACAATTCCAATAAGTGACAGTAAAAATAAAACAATGCATATAGTTCAGATCATGAAAAATCATTAACAGCTACAAAGGTTAATGTCAGGCATTTAGTAATATAGATTGCAATGTAGCCAATTCCATTATGCCACGCAAACTCATTGCATATATATTACAACTATTATAATACCATCAAAACCTGCAAGAAAGGTTAAGTTATTAAACCACACCAGTCCATGCTATGTCTCTCTATACCTTCAAAATCAATAGAATCATCAGACATAGCCCCATCATCTACCTGTCTTGAAACTGCAGGACATTTCATGTAAATAACATCAGAAACCATATATACAAAACTGAAAAAGTGAAATTTTTAGATTTGCCAATATTATATTCCAGGATTGAGTGACTGATGAAGTCTTCTGAAATAATAAAGCAATAAAATAGTTAGTTGTCACACTCACCCTCTTCATCAGACACATCAAGGACTTCTGTCATGGTCTCTGGCACATTTAACTTGTGTTTCTCTGTCACCGTCTGCATAGCAATAAAAGTGTTTTGTTGTTTATCTAGTTAAAATCCACAATGTTTTTATGAACTTCTTAAAAACACACATTCTAGGGTAAACATACCGTTGTTGTAGTGATAATTTCCTCTGTGACTACTCTAAGAGTGTCAACCACAGAAATGTAACCAAGGCGACGTGCGATGGCAAGAGCGGTGTTTCCATTCTACAGTAGACGACATCAAATCATAACAATATCAATATAAATAGATAATATTTTGGTTTGTTTGTTTTTCTCAGTGACACTTTAATTCAAGGTGTCTTTGTTACATAGTCATTATATATTTAAGTATGGAGTAATATAAATGAACGAACTAATTTATTTGCAGTATGGTTAAGGTTTTGGTCTATACTTACGTGCATGTAATAATGGTACATAATTAATTGTTATTATAATAGTTAGTACATGTTACGTGTGTGACTGTGTTTATACAGTATGTACTCACCACAGTGATGGCATTGGGTTTGGCTCCATGCTGGAGTAAGACGTTAATAATGTGTGTGTTCCCTTGTTGTGCAGCCTGGTGTAGAGGTGTGTAACCATTCTGACAAGAACACAAACGTTATATTTCACAATATGACTATAACACATCGCTATCTTTTGTTTAATTATTGTAAATTACACAATTTTGTTATGTGGAAATCAGTGTATACTGTGGTTATTTATTTCAATATAAAATGGTCGTTATAGTAATATTAAAAAAATAATAATCATAGATTATAAAATACCTTTGTTTTAGCGTTGACACTTGCCCCACTCTTCAACAGAAAATTAACCATCTTTGCATTTCCATAGTGACAGGCAACGATAAGAGGCGTGTATCCCAACTGAGACAGAGATCATATTGTCAGTCTCAGTGATAGTTATTGGGGAAATTATCTAAATTTAGGATATAATAAAGATCTCTTACTTTGGTTTGTTGGTCAGCGTTGGCACCGTGCTTAACTAAAATCTCTCCAACACCTACTTTGTCTTCTTGGGCAGCAAGATGAAGGGATGTAAGCCCACTCTGAAAAAAACAATAAAACTAATTTATAAATGAACTAATCAATCAAACCAGAGACCTTTATACAACAGAGCTGGAGTTCATCATCACAGAAATAAAAATTAGAAAATAGAAATTAAAAGCTTAATAATAGTCTGGGCCTTGGCAATACTTAAGCAAATCTAATGCTTATAAATGAACAAAAATCATGCACAATACACATCCATCAAGAGATCAGATTAAATTGAGGATTTGTTCTTAATAGGTACAAACTAGCTTGTAACCTGTTTTACATGACCACAGAGTTTATAAAACACTCTATTGCTTTGTTTTGTCCCATTGTTATTTCTTTTAGTGTTTTTTCTTTCTTTTTGCTCTTCTGTAAAGTAGATTATTCCACTGGATTTTGTCGTATTTTGTCTTATTTCAAATGCCCCATCAGAACTGGGTTGCGGTGTAGGGGAGACATGTCCTTAAAGTAGTATATGGAGTGCATATAAAATATAAATATTAAGCTTGATATGGTTCATACGTTGTACTGTAACTCCAAGTCAATCACACATCTGTGAAATCAAACTGTATACTTAGGAAGCAACACTGATTGACAATCAATTTCACATGTTTTTATGCAAATTGAATTGAAAACAGGTGGAAATTATAGGCAATTAGCAAGACACCCCCAATAAAGGAGTGGTTCTGCAGGTGGTGACCACAGACCACTTCTCAGTTCCTATGCTTCCTTGCTGATGTTTTGGTCACTTTCGAATGCTGCACATCAACGCAATCTGTGGCAAGAAGGTTTGCTGTGTCTGTCAGTGTAGTGTCCAGAGTATGGAGGCGCTACCAGGAGACAGGCCAGTACATCAGGAGACGTGGAGGAGGCCATAGGAGGGAACAACACAGCAGCAGGACAGCTACCTCCACATTTGTGCAAGGAGAAACATGAGGAGCACTGCCAGAGCCCTGAAAAATGTCCTTCGGCAGGCCACAAATGTGCATGTGTCTCCTCAAACGGCATATTTGTGTGTGTGTGTGTGTGTGTGTGTGTATATATCTACTCGCTGTATGTCAAGTAAAGGATGGGTTAGGGTTAACTTTTCAAAACGGTGCAATCATTCATTTATGCTTAAAAATGTAAATCCCTACAAGGGTGTCTAATAGGAGTCTATGGCAGCCCTGTGAAGGGAACATAGGAAAATTATGAAATTTGGCACAATTGTAGAGATGGCCATAAACAGTGATCTGACAAGGTCGAAGCAAAACTCTTTTATAGGCTGTATCTTGGCCGAACATTGATGAATAAAAACGAAACTGAGGGTCCATGCCAAAGTTGGCAACAGCGCCACGTATGGTTCTTGAGATACAGAAAATGCACATTTTGGCTAATAACTTCTGAGCAATAGATCAGAAAAAAATTATGATCTTGGCATCTATTGATTTCTTGGGTGATGCCAATTGAGTGAATGTAAATGATGTCAGGATAGGCGGGACCAAGTTTCCGCCATTTGAAATTTGCCATAAATTGCAATATCTTTTGAACCATTTGACATATCAGTACACAAATCGGTTGGCATCATCAAGACAATGTCCCGAAAGTACCGCAGAAGTTTCAAAACAGCGCCACCTACTGTTACATAAATGTTGTGCATTTTTCAAAACATTGTTCGAATGATTTTGTTTTAATGTCATTTTATTTCCTGTGTTGTGATGATTTAGTCTCATTTGTCAGTTTCCATGAATGTGCATGTCCGCCATGTCGAAGTAAATCAAAAACTGTTTTTTCGCTACTTCTCATTCAAAAGAAATTCTTCTCAAAATTGGCTCAGATGATCTTTGAACTGAGCTGCACAGAAATGACTGACTTTTAATCACAGTACCGACAGAACAGCCTTTTTTTTTTCATCTTTGTTCCAAAGTAATAAGGTTGTGAACTTAACTAGACAATCAAAGTTGGATTAGAGGCTGTATCTCGGCCAATCTTTGATCAATCGAAACGAAACTAGGTACACTCCATTAACACCATAACCTGAGAGCCCATTTCAAAGTTGAGAACAGTGCATTTTTCAAATGATTTTGTTTTAAAATCATTTTATTCCCTGGTTTAAGCCGATTCTGACAACATCTCATTTGTCATTTTCCATGAACATGCCTGTCAGCCATGTTGAAGTAAATCAAAAACTGTTTTTTCGCTACTCCACCCCCAAATTTTGCCCAATTTTGTCCAAAATTAGATCTTATGATCTTTGGACCAAGCCTCACAGAAATGATTTTTTCCACTTCCACTTTTCAGGTTCTTCCAGCTCGGCACTGCTCTACAGCCCATTTGCGGCTTGGCCCCGAAATTGCTGCTTGCAGCTATGATTATTATTATTATTATTTGTACTGTTTTTCAAAAGCTACATAAGAACATGTTTTCGAGCAGAGAAAACCTTTTGCAGATTCTACAAGGTTTATGTAAACTTATGACCTCAATGATACTTAAGTAGGTTTTTATCAACAGGGAAGTAAAATCTGGCTATTGCTGACCTTGGTAGCTAAAGAGTGAGAAGCACCAGCCTCCAGCAGCACTGAAGTAACGTCCAGATGTCCCTCGCGCGCAGCGATATGAAGGGGGGTGTAACCATTACTGGTTGCAGCATCTGGATGAGCCATGTGTTGTAGCAGAAGCTGGACAATCTCCGTCTTACCCAGACGAGATGCAATGTGAAGCGGTGTCTGATCCTCCTAATGGGTGAGAAGTGTGATATTGGTACATATGTGCATAAACACACATTCGGAGCCAACAATTTATTTTAGCTTAATTTCAGCAGTTTGATGTATGTCTCATCTGTTGTCATTAAATTATTTTAAATACCCTGCACTCACAGACCCTTAACACGCTAATAGTAGTTACTCACTACTTTTAATAGAGTAATACAGCTGGAATACCTATTTCCCCTCAAATAATACCAGATGATTGCACAAATATTTATTTTACCCTTGCTCTTGCATCCACCATGGCTCCATTTCTCAGAAGACAGCGAACAACTTCCATCTGTCCAGCACGGGCAGCCATGTGCAAAGCAGTCTCTCCACGCTAAGACAGAATACAGAGGCAGTATTTCATGCTCTAGAGCAGAGATTTCTAATCTTTTTTATTGAGTTTAACCTCCTTTGTTTAAATAATTGATTTAAAACACAAAGCCTGTTTTGAAAAGTGTACACAGACATCTTCATTATCTTAATTTAAACCAGCATTCAAATATATTTAAAATTAAAAGGCATTTACACTAAACTTAAATTTCATTCAGTGTACTAATGAATATGAGTAAAATATATATTTATGTAGTTTTATTTAATGCTATGTTTAAGTCATGCTGTGCCTGTAGTTTGACCACTTTTAAGGTTCCATGATGGAAGACAGACAGCTCACAGTTTACTCACTATATTGCTAACATCAGGGGAGGCTCCATTCTGTAGTAGTAAAAGAACAATGTTGAGGTGACCCATGAAGGCTGCCACATGGATTGGTGTGAGACCAGACTGCAGAGAGAGAGATGGAGAGATAAAAACATCAGTCTAATTATCTAAATCAAACAAATTGTCAACACACATCATCGACTAACCATTTCTACCAAATAAGCACAGCATGCACATATCAATATGAAGTACATAACGGTATTGTGATTATATTAATATACAGCACTGATAAAATGAATAGACCCAGAACTGATCAGATCTCTGTTTTTCTATGCTGACTGTGCAGGAAATACATATGGAATTGGCAAAATAAAATGTGGAAAAATATGTTGAGCAAAGCTGAAACAAAACATTTATAAATAACTTTCAGTTATGTATGTAACTTGAGTAGGGATGAAAAGCTGCATTAGTAGCGCACACTATAGAAACATTTGGTCAGTTATAAAACAGTGATTTTGTTCAAAGTCCTAAATAAATTTCCTGTTTAAACATGCTGACGCAGGATGACATATACTTCTAAAAAACTAGAACTGGCATAAGGACAGAGAGAGTAAGGTGCTCTGTTGCTGAAGTCTGTGACATGGGCTCTAAATGGCCAAGTGTCTGTCTGAGCCTACATAAAGTGATTCAATCACTTTATGTGCCGGAGGGAGAGAGCATGCAACGTCTTTAACTGTGTAATGAGGGGTCTAAAAATTTTTGGACTAGACCTTGAGACCAGCATGAATGATCATGTCACCGCTTGATAGAAATATAAGATTGCAGACATATATTAGAGGCATAACTCCTCAGGGATTATTATTATGGGGCTGTACTGCTTTTCATTACCAACAGGTCAGGGATGATGAAAACAGGAAAGACTTAACAGCCAGGTCAATGCCCAATGCATGGTTGCTGGAAGCACATTCCAGTCTTTCGAGAGGAGAGGACAGCTAATATCCTCTGCTCCTCTTTATGATACTGGAGAAAACTGCAAGAACAACTTGCAGACATTACAAGCTCTCAAGTGTGTAAAAGAATGTTATTTTGTGCTGCTTTGCCATCTGATATTTCTTGGTGAAAGTAGTGATCACGTTGCAAAAAAGCACCGTCAGAGACACTGGACAGGGGCACTGAGCGAAAAGGTCTTCTACTTTCTTATCTCTGTGAGATTGAGCCACAGATGCTTCTTTGCCAAAACTGCAAACAAACCAGCTATTGAGATACTAACTGTGGAAACAATATGATATATATGCCACCAGCATCTATTCGACCTTTGAAATGTCATACTCTTGCTCCACTTAACCCATGATGGTGGTAAAGTCAGATGTATCCAGCTTTGAAGATCTCAATTACTTATTATGGAAATCTAAGTGGATGCAAATTACATCCAGGCAGAAAGCACTCATCTAGATTGGACTGCTCTTCCTGCTGCTCAGTATCTAGCCATTTTAGCCGGTCCAAAACACAAGAATCCACTTCTTTAAAGGCAAAAGAAGGCCACATCAGAAACAGATTCTGATATTCCATCCTTCCTTAAAAAAAAATAAAAAGTGCACAAATTCAGAAATGCAGCTGATTCTAAAGCTATTAGAGTGAACCAATAAAAGGGACCTACAGAGTTTTCTAAGAAACCATGCACAGATTCTATGCAGGCTTAATGAAGATTCTGGCAAATCAATCAACTTCTTAAATCACTGAAATTTGGTTAATACATATTATTATAGTGCGTATATTCAAATGAGTCCTCAATGTTGTTCTTATGCATGTTAGTGTCTGTGCTCATACCTCAGTGATTGCTTGAATGAATGCTCCATACTTGATCAAGAGCTCCATTACTTTGACTCTGTTCTTCTTACAGGCAATGTGTAGAGGAGTGAATCCATTCTAAAAAGAAGCAAACAAGTACGAAAGTGTAAGATTATTAAAAGCTTTACAGAGGAAACAAGACCCACAAAAGGACGAATGCATGTACCAATGCTCGAGCATTTGGGTTGGCTCTCTTGTCTAATAGTAGTTTGGTAACTCTGTAGTGACCACAGTGGGCGGCAACATGGAGGGCTGTCAGGTAGTCCAGTGTGACATCATCAACAGGTGCCTTGTGCTGCAGCAGGTGTTTGACACACTCCACATGGTCACCCTGCGCTGCCATGTGGAGTGGAGATAAACCGTTCTAAAGTAAATTGAAGGAAAAAAAAGCAAGACAAAATTTACCTTTGACACATCACATATTAGTCTGTATGTGTTTGGTAATGTAAATTTTGTAATGTAAATTTAAACTTTTAGGAGAGGTAGGTGATGGGTTAAGTTGTAATGTAAAAGTAATGCATTACATTATTGAGTTAGTCAAAGTAGCTAACAACATCATTAAGCAATCACATTGTATTTCATGTTTACTATGATTTATCAAGATATTTTATCATTAACACCATATCATTAGATAAAATGTATTTTAACAACACATTACAGTCAACATCAAGAATTTATATTAATTATTACACAAAAACAATTGCATGTTATATTAAAAAAAGAGTTAATTTCAATAGCTACCTTGGTTCTGGCCAGCATAGGGGCTCCTCTCTCCAATAAGAGCTCCACTGCTGTGTCATGCCCACTTCTTGCTGCGCAGTGTAAAGGCGTGAGGCCATCCTGCAACACAGACATTCTCACCTTATGGTCTCATCAGTAATTTTAATGACGGAGCACTCTGGAACTTCCTCTAAAATGTGACATCATATACATTCTCCTTAACCCCTACACTCACAATCATAGTCTCTCTCTTTTATACTCAGTGTACTCATCATTGCATATTGTGCATTAAAAGCACTGCTGAAGTCAGTAACAACAGAGTGTGAAAGGGGTAGGATGACACACACACACAAACAGCTACAGTGACTCATCATCCCTGGTGACTGCACATAGGAATTGTGGTTTCCCCAAACATTTCATTTACAATTCAGGTAAAAACAAATTTGTTTGTATTTGAATATTTAAATAGACATTATATTTGCAACATTTTGGCAAATTAAAGCCTATGATTATAACAAACCATTTAACACAGGCTTTAAGACTGATTATTAAATCATCTGACTGCATACTTTGATTGAGACTTTTAATTAATGAAGG
>JAUMHP010000052.1:21929389-21950914 GCA_032361065.1 Enteromius trimaculatus | reverse complement strand
TTAACTGACATCTGGCTAATATCAGGCTCATTAAAATAAGACTCATCTCAGCTATGTGTATACAGTATGTACAAAACACATTTTTACTAACCCTTGTTTTGGCATCAATCTGAGCCCCTCTGTCCAACAGTAGATGAACCATATTAGTGTTTCCCCTCTTAGACGCAACGTGTAGTGGTGTGATCCCATTCTGTAAAAAAAAAAAAAATAAATAAAAATTATATATATATATATATATATAGAGGAAATACTGTATATGCTGTGTCTTAGAAATTGAGTTGGGAATCATCTTTTTATATTTTATGGATTTATTTTTATCTAATGTAGAATTATGAGCTTTGTCTACAATTTTTACAACTTTGATTGCACACTTTCCCCCGAAAATAAAAAATATTAATAATAAATTTGTAAAATTTCTGGTCTCTCATCAGTTTCATAAATGAAAAAAAGTAATTTTCAATGACCATTTAGCCCTTTTTGAATGTCAAGTTAATTCAAATTCTTAGTTTGTGTACTGTACCTTGGTGAAGTTTTTGCAAATAAACTAGTTGCGAGAGAAGCAGCGGACGAATAATCACGGCTGGCACCGCATCACTTAATCAATCTCCTCATTACACCTGCCCAATCAAATCCCCTGCTACCCACTATAAATAGCCTCGTTCTCTTTCCTTCCACACCTTGCCTTCTGCGCATCCCTCCTCCACCCTTTCTCCGCCATTTAGCTGCTCTCACGCCTTCCTGTTGGGGGGCATGCAAGGACCGAGCCGGACGCCGAGCTCTAGCCCTAGCTAGGGTTCAAGCCTCTAGGGTTCGGTGTCCATCGTCCTCCCAGCTCGCCCACCCAGACAACTTGCCAAATACGCTAAACTTTATCCTTCTTAATTATGAAGAAGCGCAAACTCTTGAATTGTGGTATTTTAAAGTAGCTTTAATAGTAAATGTACAAGTGCTTAAAAGGTTAGGTGTATGTGACTTTTCTCTTTCAGAAGAATCCAATTACAGTTATATTAAAAATTGGCCTGGCCCAGCCAAGCAATTGAAGGCATGCAATAAAGTGTGCATATCCATAATATAAGATGCCTCACACTGATCCGGGTTGAATAAAGGTCTCCTCCACAGTCAGTTTTCTTTTTTTTATTACATTTGAAGGATGGATATTTATCTTACAAAAATGCATGGATAGGCATACTTTATTTCACGTCTTCTGAATTGTATACAGCAAACTCCAGCTTAGCCCCATGGAAAAGCTTGGAGGGGCCTGGACAGTTTTTAATATAACTCCGATTAGATTTGTCTGAAAGAAGAATGTCAGATACACCTAGGATGCTTCGAAGGTGAGTAAAACACAGGCTAATGTTCACTTTTGGTTGAACTAACCCTTAAAGGAACACTCCACTTTTTTTTGGAAATAGGCTCATTTTCCAACATCCCTAGAGTAATACAGATGTGTTTTACCGTTTTTGAATCCATCCAGCCAAAAGCCGGGTCTGGTGGTCCCAAAATTAGCATAGCATAGCATAAATCATTGAATCCGATTAGACCAGATAAGTCGCACTATAAAATGACTAAAGTGTTTAGATATTTTTATATTTATTTAAACCTATATAAAACTTGACTCTTCTGTAGTTGCATCGTGTACTAAGACTGATGGAAAATACAAAGTCGTGGATTTTCTAGGGTGATATGACTAGGAACTATACTCTCATTGTTGGAAAATGAGCCTATTTCCAGAAAAAGTGGAGTGTTCCTTTAAAGGGACTGAAGCTTACGTACATGCGTGTAAAAGCTGTAAACACTCACCCTTGCAGTGAAGTCCACTGCAGCCCCTCGATTGAGGAGCAGTGTTGCAACATTTACATTCCCATAGTGAGCAGCGATATGCAGGGGTGTGAATCCACTCTACAAAAAGAGGGGACGGGACACAAGAATAAAATAATATAAAAAAAGTTATAAGCCAACATTCAATCAATGCTTTAGAGCCAAGCTGTCAATAAACACAGATCTGAAAACAGATGTTAACTTACAATTAAAAGGCTGGTTTTAGATCTGCAATTAGTGGCATCTTTAAGCCCAGCTAAAAACTGCAACCCTGCCTTTATCTTCTTTTAATAGACTACATTAGCATGCAGCAATCATGTGTAGTAAGTATAAAATGAACAATTAGGAAAACTGATTGAGCTCATTGTTGCCTCAAAGGCATATTTGGTCCCATGTGAAGTCTGAAAAGAAGCCTTAAACCTTTTTTTAGATTTTGACAACTAACACATACATAAACATATATAACATATACATATAACATATATAAACTTTAAGAGAGGTCAATCTCCTAGACACAGGCATGCAAACAAAAACAAAAGAAGAATTTACAAATAAATAAACTTAAAATAACAAGAAGTTGTTAACTGAACTTGACAAAAGACACAACATTTCAGATGACATACAGTTTTAATATAATGGAAACAAGAGGAATATAATCAAAGAATAACACCTAAGAAAACATAAAAGAATCAAAAGACAAAAGTGCAATATGCAGATAATCTCCGTAATAAAATCATGTCTGGACTATAAGATTGTAGAGGAGTTTGAATATGTGAAATTCTTGCCTTACCTTCCCATTCTGAAAGTCACGGTCCGATTTAATGTGAAAACATCATTTACAAAAGTGTGAAGAATATATTGACTGTGTGAAACACGTTCAAAGCTGGTGCAAAATCAAATATGCGATGCAGCATGCTGTGCAGTGGATAATTACATTAAAACTAGTGCTGTCAAACAATTAATCATTATTAATCACATCCAATATAAAAAAGTTTTTGTTTACATGATATGTGTGTATATTTTATATATATATATAAACCCACACACACAAGCATGTATATGCACATGTGTATATATAAATATACATAATTAAATAATTAAATGTAAAAAACACAATATTTATATATTAAATGTATTTTTATATAATATACATTATATAGATGTAAATATTTTCTAAATATATACTGTATGAATGTGTATTTATATGTATATAAATCTATATAGAATCTATATGTAAATGCTATATATATATATATATATATATAGCATTTACATATAGATTCTATATACAGCATTTTTTGGATGCGATTAATCTTGATTAATCATTTGACCGCACTAACTAAAACCTCATAAACCTGCAAAGATGAAAGAAATCTGGTCATTCGGAAGTACATTATAAACCACTAACTATGTACAAAACCTTCATTCTATACTTTTGTAACATGTGTGATATTGCATTGTGCTATTTGCAATCATTCATTCATCCATTATTTATATAACATAATAAATTATTCCATGAATAATAATGATATCAATAAAATGCATAATCATATTTAAACATCATAATTGATAATGCTAACACAACAAAAGCTTAAAATTTTATATGCCACCTGCAAACATTCAGACATTATTTTTGGTGGATGCATGGATGTTGAAAAAGAATGATTAATCCTTCTTAGCACAGCCTATATATTATATTGTTAAAGAGCTTAATGCAATCACACTAATGCGTGCTGGAAGTCAAGCATTTGTTGTTAAAAGGCAAATTCATGCCACTGGGGTCAATTTGACCTTTAGGTAAGAGTAATGAAATAAATGTCTATTTCATTAAAGCCATGTGACTGCCTTCCCCTAGGCTTCTGTATATTTAAGTAAAGGCAGCAAGCAAAGCCAATATAAGACAGTGTTGTGCACTTGTAGGAATATTTGTACTAATTTATCAGAAACTAATGAATTTAAAAAGACTGCTAAATTGATAATAAAACATTACAACAATGGACATAAATAATACTACTACTAATCATAATATTTTAATATAAAATTTAAACTCAACTGGCAAGCAGTGGTTTTACATTGACAGTGGTTATGTTAAGTGCCCTTGCAGCTCAATACAGACTGTAACTAAAGGCTAAAATATACATTTTATGATGAGGAGGATTATAGATGTATTAAGAGGATAGCCACTGTCTGCATTATTGACTTTTCAGCCTTTCTCTGATTATAATAGCTCAAATTGAACATCAGCAGCAATGATGGCACTAGATATAACATTCTCATTCAATACATTTTACAAATAAAATTGAAATATCTGACATAACATATGCAAAGGTGTTTGGATGATGCTGTGAATGAGACTAACCAGCCATGCAAAGGTTCAAAAGAACTAAAAATGTTGAGTTAACAAACAGAAAAGCTCAATCCTACATGCCAAAAAGAGGACCAAAAATGAATGCAATAAATTAATAGATTTGTTTGCCAAAAAAATGAGGGACTAGATAAATATCTCTACCTCAGTTGTCCTATTGACCATCATCTGTTGCAGCGAAAACAGGGAAGGAAATAGGCTTGTTATTTTTCACTCAAACACATTTGGGGTTGATGGCGGCGGCATGCAAACTGTGCCAGAGAAGCGAGAGGTCTTCATTTTTCTCTGAGGCATATTCTATTACCCAGCTAGCCACTAGAAACCCATTCCTACAGGTATAGTAACTTACATGAGATTACGAACCCCCTGTAGTACATAATCTTCTAAATACTGTGGTTTTATGGTGATCTTGGCTCAAGAATTTGATTTTATGTGATGCTGCATGTCAATAGCTAAAAAAAGACCACTAGTAAAATATAGTAAAAATCACACTTTTAACATATTTCTTAAACATTCAGTAATTTCATGTTCTATATTTACAGAAATCTATGCAATTTTGTAAAAACATGTCTCAAAAGTTGATAACAGAAATACATAAATAATAATATTTCATGTGGCATTTAAGCCAACAAATGTCTAAAATAATTTTTAAATGAATCACTTTGGTGATATATTAATGAATCATCAAAACCATGTTCTGAATGTTGGTTTTTCTTTGAACTAAAATTAAAACAAACTAAAATTATAGTATAAATCCCTCGCTATTTTTAAAAGAAAAATAAACACCTCTATTAGCATTTCCCAAAAAAAGAAACATTCAGTCTCAAACACACCGCACACAACAGACATGCATGCACACTTTCACGCAAATTTAGGCTGCGCGTCTGTGCACATTCATTGCATGCTGTTTCTTCATGTTTATGGTCAGTTATGCACTAAGAAGTGAATGTTTTTACGATGGATAAAATAGAGTAATGGGCAAGTAGATAAAACAGTGAAACCCGGATAGCGTCGGGATGGAAACACAGGATGCAGGCACATTTATACTGGAGAGAGAAACAGAGAAACGCAGAGAGACAAAGACAGACAAAAGATTTCATCCGGCACAATAATGGAAGGCACTAAAACATCCTGCAAGTCACATACAAAAAAAGTTTTACAAGATGCTGAATCTGTAACGGTCTGTTAGTAGCGACATGCAGAGTAGGGATGGGAATCTCAAGGTATGAAATGAATCTGATGATTTGTTTCAATTGGTGTAAACAATATACATACAAGACTACTACTTTTTAATTAAAACACCAGCTATTACAACAAAATTGTTCTGAATGTTTAACTACTGTACCAATTCAATCAATAAGCAAGTCATTAGTCTAATGCATCTGTAGACACATGCAAAGCATGCAAAATTACGGACCCTACAACCCCATCTAAACATGCAGCTTTTAAGTTTGTGTATTTATTTATTGATTTATTTATTTCAATTCAGTTGAGAGATTTGTCAAATGTCTTTGCGCAGGTCAGAGATCACAATTTTTTTTTTTTTTTTCAGCAGAGCTTCTGTCCTCTGGGAAGCTGCAAAGTTCGTTAAAAATGTGTATGCAGCAGAGGAAATACTTTTAATCAGTTAAACTTTTAAAGTTCAGAAGGTATGTTTTTTTTTATATATATACACAATGCTGGCATTGTATAGCAGAGAACAATGATAGATGTGTGATAGACGTAGTTGTTATCGTATTATTTTACAGTACCCAGTCTGTATCTAAAATAATACACAATTTAGACCTGCAAGCACAAGTCTGCTAAAACGTGAAAAAGAATGAAGATGTATAAGATGTATAAGAACCGTTACCATAACAACTTTTTGGTCCCAACATTTATGCAAAACATGGTAAATACACTGTTTTTACTCTTAGGAATATTTTTCATCATATCAATAAACCTTCTTTTTACACTTTTTGTTTGTATTTCAGTATATATTTCCTTCCATACTTGAACATACTACCCTAATCCACCCTTATTTACCTTAGACTGTACATCGGCATTGTGGTCATTTTGAAGCAGCAGGGCAGCAGACTTTGTGTCGTCCTTGCGGGCTGCAATGTGCAAGGCAGGCAGACGTACTTTGCCCTTTGTGTCATTCTCTAAAAGGATGGACACCACCTGATTATGGCCTTGTTGCAGTGCAATAGCTAGAGGTGTGAAGCCATCCTGCAAAAAGAGAAAAACTAATTCAAATAATGCACTTAATCTTGCATTACACCAATAGTCCTGAAGCAACAGTATTTGGATGCTGTCTGGGCATACTTTTAAGGATAAGGTTATGGTTTAGTTTAGGTTTAAGGGTTGGTATTTGTTACAGCATGTAGGCAATCATCACTCTGACATGAGAAATCTTTAGGATCAGTTTATCATTCTATACAATTTTAGAAGCACTTTTTACCTCTGTTGCAGTGCTCTGGTTTCCACCATTCTCCAAAAGATAGCGCACCACATCTAAATGGTTTTCTTGAGAAGCCATGTACAAGGGAGTGAATCCATTCTAAAAGAGCACAGATTTTATTGGTTTTTATTGTATTTATTTATTAAGTTTTTCCTTTTCGCTGGAATAAAATGGTTCCTACCTGAGACTGTGCATTTATTTCTGCTCCCCTCTTGACCAGGATCTTTACAACCTCTCCTTGTCCTGCTAGTGAAGCGATGTGGAGAGCTGTATTTCCTTTCTGTGAGCCAAAAAAACACATGCATCATTTACTAAGACATTAATAAATACGCAAGCCACAAATGATGTCAATGATGTGCGCAAAGTTGGACACCTTATTTAGAAAGGCAAGGATTAAACACAGTCAACTTGTTCTTCATGGACAACAAAGCCAAATCAAATTTTAGGTAAGCTTCCGAATTTGCAATGCAATATTGGTAATCAGCACAAAATTACTGCTTCACGATCAGCCATTTTGCAATTTGTTTATATTGTGCAAGAAAAAAACATCAGCTGAGATACTGTACAATATTTCTATTATTCGATTTGTGTTACTGAATGTTTAAAACATCCAGGAGAGACATATGATAGAATGCTTCTCTGTCCGAATTAGCTCTGGCGCAGTGTGCTGCTTGTCTGGCATACAACCAGCTTAACAAGTTATGGTAAACTGTCTCAGTTACAAAGTATATAGTGTGCTTATGACTATAATAACATCAAGCAACAATAATGAACTGTTTTTGCATAGCTAAAATAACTGCAAGCGGCTGACAGCAAATGTCTTATGCGTTCATGTTTAAAATGGCTGCATCCACTCTTACATGATACAAAAGGAATCATTTCAACAGGTCGAGTCTTTACATCTGTTTGTCTCAGGTTTGAATCAGATCTCCTGTGATGCAGTGTAATTGGCCAGGCGGTGCTGTCATTAAAACAAGGGTCCTAGAAATGCATTTCTGCAACTTCGCTCTTACAGTAACTGATCATAAGGGTCTCTGTTTTTTTGTAGTTTTGACAAAAGCAAAATCTTTATTATTACCACAGTTCTTTTGGAAAACAAATACATAGATTGTTCTAAAGAATTATATAGAATTATATACAAATATAGCCTATATTAATATTATTTAATTATTTATATATATTATACTTATATATTAAATAAATGGAAATATTATTTATTTCCATTTATTACACGGCTCGTTTGGAATTCTTGATTCTGATTGGTCAGTTGAGACATTTGCAGGTTCGTTCTTTTCAAATAATAACCGCTCCAAAGTAATAACGCATAGCCGGTACTACTTGTATGTTTAAAATCCCTCCGCGCCAACAAAGATTACCGTTTGGCGCCATCTTGTGACAAACACTGGACAACCACAATTAAAAATGGGAAATGTAAAATACATCCGTTGTTATATATTCATATTTAGATGTTAGAAATTGTCTTACTAATGTTTGAATGTTAGTCACGTGGTACTAACATTTTACTTCGTTTTGCGGAAGGATTAAAATGTTAATTTAATTTGAATTGTTTCTAATTCATATTTATGTCCAGTTTTTTTTTTCCTTATGTGGCAAGTAGCCGTGTAATAAGCGGGATAATGTTCAGGCAGCCTGTAGTTATCGCAAATTAATAAATCCTCCGCTTCACATCGGGTCCTGATCACACTGTCGGGGCTTATTTCTGCGATAACTACCGGCTGCCTGTACATTATCCCTTATTTAATGTCCAAATATATATACTTTTTTTGTTTCAAATATGCAGTAACATTTATTTGAAAGAAAACTGTTATTTGAAAGAAACGCAATTAAACTTTGAAGATATTTTTGAAGCACACTTTAGGAGTGTTGAAGCTTCTACACAAAATTCCATAAATGATGTAAAGTTAACAGAGCTTTTCATGTGTACACGTCTAGTAGCCTGGAGGAGCATTAGTGGTCCTGCCTTTCAGCTGTTGTCATACTGACTGAAGTACTTTAGTATTTTGTCAGAGAAGGAAATAACAAAGTTGTTTTAATTTGACTAGTGTAATTGCTCCATGCCATGCTCAGTTGGAAGAGGTGGGCCGGAGAGCAGTTCAGTTCGCTGAACTTTTGATATGTGCACATTTCTCAGTGGCAAAAGTTACAGATCTGTTAAGCAATATATTGTGAGAGGGCCATGTGCTATATGATAATGAACCACGAAGTTAACAAAACAATGAACTCCACTGTGCCTTCTCTTCTCTGACTATGAAGTTGACCAGTAACCCATGTTTTTCCAACCTTTTCCAAAGTGCACTGCTATGACAGTCAAACCCTTGACTTCCCACCTGTGAACTCATACTAGATCGGTGTACTCCCAGTTCCACTCATGGATGTCACATAGCCTGTGAAACAATGGCAGCCTCTACCTCCTCTGTTTTCATCTTTCAATAGAAATGATTGTAAATGAGCATTAACCCCATACAGTCTGCCATACTGGTTTGTTTACATCTAGCTACCAAAATTCCTTGCGCGCAGGCTTTTTGGTGTAACGTGCCTGGAGCGCTACATAGTCGCGAGTAATGGTTTGAACTTACTGGCTCAAAAACCCACCCCAAATACTCTCATTGGTTGAAATGCTTGATAACGTTCATCCCAAGCCAGTACTTATCAACATCCCACTACTTCTGTGACCCGTGCTTTGTCTGTATGTATATTATTCAGAGCCAGTGAGAAACTGACTTTCATAATCATAAAAATCTGCATTAACTTGCCAAGTCCTAGTTTTAATACCTCTCTAATACCCTTGTTGTGTATAAACAAGAATTGAAGCAGTAGAACAGCATGAATGTCAAAGCGTCCTGACAGCCTGAAATAAGAACTGACATTCAAATGTCGGTGTCAATAACATAGCATGTTTCCCTCTATTCGTTTTCTGTATTTGCAGGCATTGGGTTGGTGATTGAAAAGTTGGGAAGTGTTGTTAAGACTATTTTAAGCTGTGAGGAAAAAGATCATCTGTGCATAGTTTTGATCAGCAAATCCATTCCTAGAAAATTCCCAGAAACATCCATCAAAGAGTGCCAGGAAGCCAAAAACCATTTGTATTCTAAGCTGTCTCACATGCTTAACATAAAAGTGATCTACAGTGTAACATACTTTTCAAAGTAGAGCATTAATGTTACACCATTTTTTATTTGTAAACTGAGCTTCTGGCCAGACTCTCTAAATCTTTAAACAATTATTATTCATATTTTTCTTTAGAAACTCAACCTTGGTTGCAGAATCAACTGAAGACCCCCTGTCCAGCAGCTCTTGGACCAGGTCCATATGTCCTTCCTTTGCTGCCAAGTGCAAAGCGTTGAGGCCATTCTGTGGAGGTCAGAGACAGAAATTAGTACTTCATTCTCTACTTAAAGAAGCCATAAAAGAAAAGCATCATAAAAATGATGTACAGGGGAAAGAAGACTCAAGTATACCTCCTCATCCATTTCCAAGGTATGTTTTCAAGTCTTAAGATTACAAACTCAATTTATGCATGTATTAAAAAATAGTTAAATGCACCAGGAGTTGTTTAATGTCAGGTTTACCCTATTAAACGCAAGGTGCAGCAATTGCAGTCTCAAAAAAGTTTTGAAAATTAATCAAATAAGGAGTCTTGCAAGCTAGCAGATGACTACTGCTGGGCTGACTAACTTAAAAGACAGTGCAATCTTAAAATCACACTGACGTTGGCAGCCAATCTCTGACACAACTTTTCATAATGAGGTGCAGTACATAGAAACCTCTCAAAAACATAATTTAGAAAGCACATTATGCTTTTATGATGTAATTATTTATAGAAACACTCAAAGGTTTTGGACTTGTCTTGTTCTTTTTTTTAATTGTCATTTTTCATATTTTAGATTAACTGAAAAGTAAACAAAGCTAGAAAATAACACAAATGTATAGTTTAAATGCACTGGAATTATGTGACAAATGTTTAGTGATAAAACATGCATAAACAGTTTTTAGAATAAAAAGCAAAACATTCAACACTTTTGCCATATGCTCCTCTCAATCACATCGAGCCGAATGACGAGTACTTCTTGAATATATCATGTAACAAATGCTGTGAACCGTTCTCTAGATTTAGGGGGTGGCTCAATTTACAACTTGTCTTATGCAACCCTGGGAAATTACTGCTTGTTAAAAGCCACAGTATGGGCTGTTATTGTACATTTAAATGGGAACATGCTAGAGTAAACAGAACTGTTGTTGTTGTTTTTTAAAGAGACTTTATGTAGAATTCAGAACCCCTTATTATTAGTGACACCTGAGTTGCATTCAGAGATTTTTTGCTCTGACAATGCTGCGTGAGCATGCAGCATTCAGCACCATCAGCTGTTATAAATAAATATTTATTATTATTATTTTCCTCAAATATTGTCTAATGTTGTCTTACTTGCAAATAAACATTTTCAAACTAAACTTGCTAACACCTCTTATGACATCACCTCTTAAAACATCCTTTCTGACACCTTTTAGATTTTCACAGCAAAAAGGTCCCTATTCCTTCAAAACAAAATAGTCTACAGGCTTTTATAGGCAATCTAGTAAGTCAGCACAGTCAAGTTTATTTCTTCTGGTCTGCATACAATAGTTGATCTGGTTAACTACTTTGGTGGGGTCACCTTACAGACTCTTCTGTACAAAATCTCAGATCAGAAACAACAACATGCCCATCTACTATGCTTCCCCCAAATAAACAGCATGCTAGCCAAAGGACATTCGATACTGCAGACAGAACAGTCATGTGCCTGCTGTTTACCGCACTAGGCACACACTGTTGCCACAGCAGAGCTGTTAACAAGCTAACATGCTTTGCACGAGGTAGGCACTTGATAATAGAGCTCCTAAAATAGCAACAAACTCTGAGTGCATGATGAAGCACCACGAAATCAGCGGCGTGAAATAGTGTCAAATATTTGGTCTCTCGAAACAATAAACTCAGCAAAAATAAATAAATAAAAGAAAGAAAGAATACAGAAATATGAAATGTTGCATAAAATATTATCTAAAATATTACTGTTTAAAATAAATTTTATATGAAACTAAACCCACCAGTAGGCGCTGACATGTTTTAATAAGTGAACAAAACCAGCTATGTATTATTTTATTCGGAATCCCAGAGAAAGACATTATCCAAACATACTGTTTGCTTTTTTTTTTGCCCCCTCATGCTTATTTGTGCTAATTTGTTTTGTAGATTGCATTGGTCACTATGAAAAAAGATGCATCTGCTTCTTTTTAATTTGCACATTGCAATAGATCGCTCACAAAACTTTCCACTTCTAAATGCCTAGTTGAGTAAATCTGGCACTGGGTTTATTTGACTTGAAGCGGCCTTGCACAGACAAGTCAGTATATGACATCAAAGTACGGCAAGAATGATTAGAGAGCAGGTGGTTCTATTTGCTTTCAAATAGCTCTCATGGTACTTTAATGCCTTACACCGACTGGTCTGTGCAGTGCTGCTTTGAGTTAAACACATTTACTGGCACCTCTTTAATTGTCGTAAAGACGACGCAAAAGTGCATCCCAAGGAACTTTTGCTCCCCTATAGTCTTCACCCCTTAGAAGCTCTCACTCTGAAGTGTAAACACTTGAGGAATGAGGCATATGGATATAACTATATCATGTTAAAATTTCAGATTTGATTACAGAGCGCATGCCACAAATCTGCAGATATAGGGGGAATATTCAAAATTCTATTCATTATTTATTAATAAATTGCCCTAAACCCAGCAAAACATGTATATATGTGGGCTAAATGGGCTGAATTTGAGCACCAATCAAGCCCTTATAATCTTCCTCTTCTATGACCAGAAAGACAAACTTCAAATAATAAAACTTTTTCACAGAATTTTTTTATTTACATGTACATACTTAGTGTACATACTCAATGTATCTCTGTTTGCTGGAGATTTTATTTTTTTAAAAACACAAATTATCCCTGTGGCAGAAAACATTGTGGCACCAATTACTATGAAGAGTACTCTTGGGTTTGTTAGAGCGCCAATGTCCTATGAATTCTTAATCCAGGCCTAAACACATGTTAGCGGTTTACTCTTAAGGTCCAGATAAAAGAATAATATATCCACTTTATTTTGCAATGTGTGAGTAATATATTTGAATGTGAAATAACTAAAATAATATATGCGCATTATTAAAATAATAAAATAATATTATTTATTAAAATAATAAAAATGTGCATTAAATGTTAAAACTATTTGTGCTACAAACCAGTGTGTTTATGATTATGATAATAAATTATAATAAAATTATAACAAATAAATCTTTACAATATCGAGCAGCATAACTGATAATGTCTGAATTATAACTCAATTATGTACATTTATATAACAAATGGCTGTCATCAGATGTTCATATGATTCATCATATTAGCATTTTAATGAAAAGTCTGTAATATAGTTTGGTTAAAATTTGCTATTTTTCGCTATTTTCAGAGCAAGCCATTTAGTAAAAGTGCATGTAGCAACCAATGACCCCTTTAAGGTCGTTTAAAAATGATTCTTTATTTTTGTAATTTACACTAGACTAATACATGAAAAAGTTTGGTTTCTCACTTTGGCTTTGTGGTGCTATCAGTCACCCAATGGAACGTGCCCTAATCCCAATTTCATTTGGTACTGTTGGAGACACACAGAATTGCACACTCTTTAGGATACGTGGTTGCACGTCTTTGCAAGTGACCCAGTTGTCCTAAAACTATTGTATTTTTGTACTATTTGCAAAGATAGTCTCTCTCTTTATGTGTACTGTATGTACATATATGTTTTGTCTGTGTTCATTTTGCAGATAGCAGGAGGTGTATTGCTTGTATGCAGAAAAAAAAACAACAACAGGACAATATACACTATGTAGTAAGTAGAGGTGGCACGGTTCACAAAACCCACGGTTCGGTTTGTATCACGGTTTTAGGCTTTTATTAAATCAACTGTAGGAAGGAGTTCGGAAATGTCAAAAGATGATAGCATCAGCGCACACCGGGGAAAAAGCGTTATAACACAGACACACATTCACGCTGATATGACTGAACCTGAGCATCCTTTCTAAATATCTGTCCAAACTGTATCCATCCTCTAATAGGTAACATGAAATGTTCCCACACACCAGATTTATACAACGCTGGTGCATCCTCCAACTCCGGACAGCCTTCCTTTTCTCTCCCACTTGCCATTTCTACACGTACAGTATTGTGACCTGCAGCGCTCACTCCACACCGTAGACACCTCAATTATTTTGCAGAAAAGGGAAACACACTGACGTCACATATGGGGCACCGGGCTACATTGCGCATGTCATGAACCATCGAACTGTGCGACGCATGCATGCACCGAACCTAGACAAGCGTACCGAGCGGTTCGTTTTTTTTTTTTTTCATGAACCGTGCCACCCCTAGTAGTATGTTTGGTGCTGTGCTTAATTTGATGCGATATGGTATGGAATAAAGATTAAGTGTTAACATTATTAATGCATTTACTACATTCTGACTTGGCACAGAACTGTACATCTTCTTATGTTGCATGCAGCTGACAACAAAACGACGACTAACTCCATGAAGCCTATTGGAATGCATTTTTGTCTTGTATCTCATATCACAAGACATAGTTTGATGATATCACATAAGCAAAAGTGTTACTTTTCCACCAAATATCTGCATGACTATGTGATGATGATTTTAGAAAACAGTTCACTAAACAAAATTATTAGAACAAATTGAGTGAGCAAATGATTCAGTGACCCATTCATTAAGACAGCCAGTAGGTAAATGAATAAACTGTTTGAATTAATTTGTTGAATGAATGACTGATGCTGCGTTCCATTCTGAAGAGCTAGCCCCTATGCCCTAATCCCATTGAAGTGCTTGCCCTTCAGCGTAAGAGCTTCGAAGGGATGAAGGGTGTATGGGACTGAAAAATTGGTCTTTAGAACACACTTCTGCATTATCTTGCAGAACCAATTAAAGAGGTGCTGATTTTCGCACAATTAAACTTGCGCAAAGAATCATGGGAGCCAAGTATTCATCACTTGTATTTTAAAATCCTTCATTCTGAAGTGCCCTTTAAAGTTGCCAGCTTTGCCAGAATTCTAAAGCATCCCCTTAGAACCTCCAACAATACCATTCAGGAGCTGACCCTATTCCAAATTTTGTTAGAAACTCCTGCAGAAAACCTATGCACATTAATTTATGATATTTGACAAAATATAAGGAGATACTCTTACCTGATTACAAGTGCTGATGTCAACTCCGCCCTTCAAATACTCAAGAACCTTGTCAACATTTCCTGCTCTTGCTGCTCGAAGGAAACTTGTATTGCTGTCCGACTAGAAAGAAAATAGGAAAATCACATCATTAGTACAGTTTAACATCTTTATTTACATTTATTAATTTAGCAGTAACTAAAACAACAAACAAATGTGGAACACAACAAGTAATTCATCTTTAGAAGACAATAACTCAACAAGTACTTAGCAATGTGCAATATCTTGGAAAACCCTGCTCCTGACGATCGACTGTCCTGCAAAGTTTAGCTCCAACTCTAATCAAACACACATGCCTTTAATTTCAAGTGATCCTAAAAAACGTAATTAGTTGCTTCAGGTGTGTTTGATTAGAGTTTGAATGGAAATAAAGCTGGATGTTCAAATATTCTGTTCTACGGAAATGGACATCATGAACAACGTACAATAAACATAAAAAAAAAGATTTAAATGCAAAAGGCTGTTAAAAAGGTTTAAGGAATCTAGTTGTTGATGCAATTTGAAAGGAGCAGCTAAAAATAAATAAATAAATAAACAATGCTGACTGCATGAAACTGCAATGCACCATTAGTACCTCAGTAGAAAGACTGCAGACTCTCAAATCTTTTATAGATAGCAGACGACGAGCAAAGAACTACACAGCACACTCAGTGAACTGAGTATATAAATCGGAACCCTATGCAGAGCTTCAGAAAGAAGAGTTATTTAGGAAGTGAGTGTTTATGAGCAAAAAAGTTACAGAAGTACATAGATTGTGATTTGAGTAACACTTTATTTCAATAGTCCACAAACTTACAGTAAGTAACTTTGCAACTACAGTACTGTATGTCAACTAACAGTCAGTAGAGTACTAGCAGACTGTCTACTTAGTAACTTCTAACAGTTTATTTTGAAGGGTTCACAACATACAACATAATGACTTTCAGAAACTTCTTATGTATATGTCAACTTATTCTACTAAGCCTAAACCAACCTTCACTAAACAGTCTACTCTGAGAGGTTGTAGCTGTGAATTAATGATAATTAGTTGACATGTAGTTACAAAGTTACTCATAGTTAGAAGAATGTCTAAAGTGGACTATCAAAGTGTAACCTGCATTTGTTTTAAAACTATTACATATATGTGACCTCTGCTGCCAAAATGAATCACAATGAACAAATTGTCAAAATAATAGTTATAATGTTATTTACATTCTAAAAACCCTCAAATTGTTATATGATTTGTTGGAATCAGATAACAATATTAGAGCTGCAAACATTTGAAGATGACAAAGTCAGCAAAGTCAGTTCTGAAATCAAGTTAATGTTTTCTGAAGCTTCCAAAGCAAAATCGCTTAGCAATGCTTTTATTTGCACGGTTCATGTGTCATCGGCAGCATGAGAAGCGAGCAGAAAAAAGGTCGGCTACTCCTCTCAGAAAATGTACAAATAAAGATCATTTTCACTGGAATTGCTAGACAAGGGCTTAATAAACAAAATCTTGCGAAAACCTGAAATTCAACCAAAATCGAAATTTTTCCCTGTTCAATGTTCTTCACTGGTTTAGTCTGTAGTACAAAATTAGCCTGTGCACATTCCGACTAATTTTACCAGCATAGCTTACATAAATTATATACATAATTTCTATTTACCTCCGGATAGGTGGTTGTTTTGCGGCTATTTTTGTTTACTCTCTAAATAGTTTGAGGGTTTCTATTAGCAATGTTTTTACAGTGTTGCCTGATGAATGCGTGTGAGTTCTGCACATTTACAAATCCTCTTATTATAACCAACAATGTCGACTATTATGGTAATTTTAGCAAGAGAGCTGAACTAAGTGGTACATTATAAGTGTAAACACTGAATAAAAACGGAAGCAGAGCAATCTGCAATGCACTTTACTAAAGAACTTTTTTCACCATTTTTTCTGCATATGCTCATTTCAGTTTGTCTTAGAACTTCTCTCCAGTGGACTGTTCCGAGTGTGATGCAACCTGTTTGTGTTTGTAAAGTGTCACTTCTCTTGGGGCTACTGCAGGCGCCTGTCTGGCTCCTACACTGTGTTTGTCCCTGTTTGTGATCTCTATATAGAGGAGGCATTTTAGGATAACGCTCTGGAGAGTTAGGTCTGTGATCAGGGAGATTGTACTTGAGAAATGAGAAATGTAGCTACCTTATTAACAACTTAATTCAAAATATAAATCAAAATCTTTCATTTAACGCTATCTTTCAGGTGGGTAAGGTTACCATGTTCAACCAAATGAGTGAGTTAATAAAATTATGATTAAAAATCCTGTGAATTGAAAAGTTTTGTGGATTTTAGTTCATGTAAATTAACTATTATCTGGTATTACTGTATATGAGTGAATTAACCTTTCTCTTCCACGCAAAAATCTTGATAATCTTATGTCTGTTCAACAAAATTAACCCTAAAATGAGATTTACTGTACATTTACTGTACTTCTATGGTATTACTGTAGAATATTTTACTAGGTAAGTTTAAATTTGTGTATTATTATTATTATTATTATCACATGCTACTATGCAGTAAAAAAGTGTGTTTACAAAGAAAATCCAAAAAGGCTAGCAGACACCAATAAAGGATGACAAATTTACCTTGTAAAGAACAATCAAGTAGATACATAGTCATTTGGGACATGTTATATAATATGCAGACTCATGGTACAATGTGAATTAGTATAGACATTTAAACTAATGCCTATCATTTGAAAACCAAGGTTTGTATGTTCTGAATCATTGTGTGATAAACAATAAAGTGTTTATTACTTGTCAAAACAATATGCAACTAAAATTGCACCAGCCTAAACACCATAAAAAGCCAACAAACATAATATAAGTCAATGGATCACTAGTTGGCTAGTTGAGCATAAAACATTCATTCAGAGAGTGCTTCTCTGCTTGAATCCACACACTGTGTGAAGGTTTTATGAATAATTCAGTATCCCATGACAAGTAAAGCTAGAAATATTCTCATCCCAGTCCAGTAACCAAGGAGACCGTCAGTTCTGCCCTTCTCTGAAACCACACAACAAATGCTCTTGTCTGTCAAGATGAATACATTTAAAATAATTCCCTGAAAAAAATGAAAAAAGACAAAAAAAAATGTAAGATTAATTTAAGTTTCTAATTGTTATCATTAGTACTATTCTACATACAGTAAACTGAATAGTTTCATAGTTTTAAAGCCTGTCCTGCTAAAAAACAAACAAACCAAAAAAACATTAGAAGCCCAATAGAAACCATCACATTTCAAATTCAAATGGTTTCCAATAAAATACCATTACAAACCATTAACTTTTTCCAGTAAAACGTTACAAAACTTTTTTTTTTTTTTTTGTATTGTAGAAGACCCTATGGAATTATGGCAGAAATATATGTTCTGTAAGGCTTTTTTGACACCTGGCAACAGTTATATTCAGTAATATTCAAAAATAACATCTAAATGCCTGATGATTGCACATAGAAAACAGAAAATAACACGAATAATTGCAACTGTGCTATTTTACTTTAGTCATTGGCTTTATAGTTAGATTTAAAAAAATGGCTTAGACAAACCTGCAGTACTGATTCAATTTTTTCATTTTTGTTTATGCATTGCTCAAGGACACAGGAAGTCAAGAGGATAGAGTTCTGAATACTGCTGACAAACTACTTTATTAGTCATGCTCAGCTTGACGCAGGAAACTAATGTCACGGTTCGCAGGTTAAGGCAACAAATTCAGCAGTACGAATTCACAATAGCACACGCCAGTTTACAAAAATAAAGTAAAAACAGCTGTCATTTGAGGCCAAATGAACACTTAAATATATAGACAGACAACACAAGCTTCACTCTTGTGTACTGATGTTCCATTCATCTAGTCAGAGAGTGCTTATCATTCATTGTTTCATAATAGAGTCACACCATTTTCACATTCTTTTTTATTATGTCACGTCTGTACAGTCCAAGTTGAACACTTTATGGGGATCGAGTCCCCCATTTGGTTATTTCTGTCTATTCCATTGCTGTAGGGATGTATGCTACGATACACGCCTTTGGCACAAGTCACATGCTTGTTACGATCAACCAATTATGCTTTCGACAATATTTGCGAGAATGCAAGTAGTTTTACTAGAGTTGTTTCAACCCAACTTTGGATCAAATATAGACTATAGATTTTTTATAACATTTTTAACCCAAATACTGGGTTAGTCAAAGTTAGGTTAAAACAATCCAGCATTTTTAGTGTAGAACTGTCTCTGTTTCTTTCCTAAAGGAGCTATACATGGGCCACCATGCATTCCTGGATGGAAATATAGGGTTTGGCCAATTTTTGGAGTTATGGATTTACACTGAGCATATAAACCAATAGTGTAAATCTTATCACCTTTGCTTGTTTTGGTGACCACGACAGGGACAACAGTGGTGTTGCTGCTACAAAACAAAGAATATTGCATGTTTACAAGGGCTTGACTCCTGGTTCCCTGAGCAGGGAACAAAATGCTGAGCAGCTGCCATATTACTGCTACAATTCTAAGGAGTGTGGCTAAGCAAAATGTATTTTAATCTTAATGTTTAATGTTGGGTAGAGTGAAAGCACAACATTATGGGAAGCTTTCTGCTGGAATTATGCAGGTGTAGAGTCTGTGCAGACTACTCACCCACAAGATTAAAACAAGCATTTAATTCACCTACTGCTTCTTATCTCTGTCTGGCTCAATCTCCTCCTCACCCCCCTTAATACTTCATAAAATAAGAAAGAGGTCCAACTATATCTTTTTACCAATTCAATCACTAATTGCTTTTGAAATATTGCACAGCACGCAGTCTATGTGCAACAGAGATTTATTTGTGGCCTCACAAAATACCTAGCATACTTATCTACTTTAACTTGACATCACAATTTTGATCCCACTCACATTCATATTAAAGGTCATGCCAGGATTATAGCTGCCATGGAAACAGCCTTTTTAAAACCTTACAACACAAAGTACAAAAATCCATGTAGTCTGCTAAGCAGCCTCTGCTACTGCAGGTGAAAACAGTTGATGACTTTATTCGAAAACTGAAATCAGTGCCTAAACAAAGTATCTGCATCTCTCCAACAACATAATTTAACTATCTTGCCATCCATACTTATCTTAGAATCCCCAGGGGTATATATTAGAGCTGCTTCCTTGAGCCAATCCACAAAGGAAAGCAAGCCAAATAACTTTAGCATCAATGACTACCTATATGAGAAAACATACTCGTGAAATATCAGTATAATACATAGTGTTATCAAAATACAAAGTAATTGCATTGCCTAAAAGGGCACAAATTTGCATGTTTTGAACACCATACGTCTGGTTGGTATCTTGATAATATAAATACTTGAATGAATCAAAAAATTATCAGAGTGGCTTTATAAACAATTTACACAGGAATTCATTCAGCTTGTGTTTTATGAATGAGCCCGATGTATTCAGAAATGCTTTCTGCTCATGTTTCAGAGTAATGAGTCTGAATATGGCAAACGTAATTGCATAATGAAAACGCACACAGCAAAACAAACCAATTGGGGACACCTTACACACACACACACACACACAAGACCAAAAAATGTCCCAAATATATATAACTCTGTATTCATATATACAACACTGTATTCTTGATGGATTAAGTAGAATTACACCATGTAAAACTGGGCCCTATAAGCTGCTGAAGTTGTGCTGCTTGTCAAGAAGAATCTCATGTGCGGCTATATCAAAGACACAAAAATATCACAGCAAACCTCGATTGATAAGCTTGCCATAGTCTTCACTAAATTCTCAATCGTTTATGACCTGCGACTAAAGCTTCAGCGAAACGGCACATTCAGCTTTGTAGCTAAATGTATAACGGACATCAAAGTGCTAGTTCTGCACTACTAAAGATCCAGATTTATCAACTTCATGTCTGCTCAATAATAGAATAGAAACACTTTGCAAAAATCTGCCTCACTTCAATTGCGTATGAGACAGGTACCTAAGCAAATATGTATATAAAAATATTTTATCTTACCAGGGAGTCCATGCTTTCACTTTGACTTGATTCAATGTTTGTAAGCATATCATCTTGAGCAGGATTTTTGACTCTGTGCGCCTTACGCATTGCTGCATTGCCCATGGTGGATGTACAAGGATGTAAAATTAAATCTTGAAACCATCAAATAAGACTATTCCTTTTGGGTTCCCATTTCTAAAAAGCACCACACGGTCCTATCAGATTATCTATCACACAGGACAGATAACTAGTCCTTTCCTTAACCAGTTGAGCTCTACCGCAGCTAACTACTGGGTGCTAATGCTTCTCCTTCATTGCTAATTTGAGCCCTGGCTATTTTTACACCCACAAGCCAAGCTATGCATGTCAATGGTGGCATGTTTGGGATGTGGGAACAGGGAGGATGACATGGCCAAAACAGGGAGGTAAGGTGGAAGTTTGCAGGGGATCCTTCTCAGCACCCAGTGCTCCAATGGCCACCAAGGATCATGTTAACCCTCTGGAGTCTGAGGTGATTTTGGGGTCCCTGAGATGTTTGGACATGCTCTGATATTTGTGGTTATTTCA
>JAUMHP010000052.1:21867340-21914150 GCA_032361065.1 Enteromius trimaculatus | reverse complement strand
CTTATACATACTGCTGTTACAAAATGTAGCTATGTAATTCCTGTTACATGACTACTTAGTGAAGTGAAAAAAGTGTTTTTACCAATGTCTTGTTACACATTTGTACTTACAGTACACACACCATTCCGAGGGTTGTTACAGTACGTGTGTAGTTACATAAACTACAGATGTAGATCATATGTAGCAATGTGTACTTACACTGTGGTTACATACTAGATACACATTTAGTTACTATGCAATTACACAGGTGTAAAGGACACTTAATATAAAGTGGGACCAAAAAATGACCTGCTAATCAGTGAAATAGAGTGTGAGGGATAAAAGAATAAATACATGATAAAACAGTCCTAAAATGTAGGCCTCTATTTGTTTATTCAGACAGTAAGAAAGCAACAGACAGTGAGCAAAAATCTAAATGCAATTGTTTTAGTCACTGTAATCATCTGGGCTCTTCACTTTGGCTCTTGTCTTTAAATAAATGAATGCTCTTTTAACAATTGATGATAATGTATGTTTTCACTTTAAAAAATAAAATGACACCTTTAATATGAGCACAAATTGTAAATGTAACATTGGAAGACCTTTTCTTATAACCCGTTATACAAACTGCATGCGTAAGCACTTTTATTTGGCACTTTCTGTATATCACTATGTTTTTGTTTTGCCACGTACACATAGTAACACGGTACAGACGCTCTGAAACATTTTGACATGTAAAAACACTACGCACTATGTGCATGTAAACAGGACACTATCTTGAAAACATATTTGTTTCTTGAATATACTAATTACACTATAATAATATCATACGACTACTAGTTATTAATTATTTGTTACAATGTATGTTTTAGTCTATTTTCCCCACTGTACATCATTAATGTATTAACTGTAGAAATGCAAAGCCAAAAGAAATGCAGATAACTGGCCTACTCGCACTCAAACCAGCAAGACTGTCTTGTTCAACCATCTTCACCAGAAAGTAAGTTCCACCAGCTCCATTTTGGTTGAGAATAGCTTTGCTTCTCTGGTCTAGTACTACCAACAAAAGCCAGCCTGGATTTTTCAGTGGTAGGTATGGCTTAGGTCCCTCCCTAGTATTATTTTCACCTGCTTCTAACTTAGAAAACTTAGTAACATGTTTAGGTTATCACTCACATGTGTAACAAAAATGTTGGTGGACAAGTTAAAGGTTAGAAGTTTAACAAAAAAAATCATTAAATTATTTATTCACAAGCATATCTTTCCAAACCTGTATGACTTAATGTATTAACTGTCACTGGAAAGTCTCTTCAAAAACATATTAGCACCTTAAAGGAATACATTAGGACCACCGCAGTGACAGCATATATACTTTATTTTAATAGACAAATTTAGACATTCTACTAACTAAAAGTAACTTTGTAACTTCAAGTCAACTAATTCTCATTAATTTGCAACTATAATTGTCTACTACTAACTCTCAGAGTAGACTGTTAGGTTTAGGGTTTGTAGAATAAGTTGACATATACAGTACTTGCAAAGCTTCTCATAGTCAGTATGTTTTATGTTGTGAACCAATCAAAATAAAATGTTAGAAGATATTAATCAGACGGTTTACTAATAGTTGACAAGTAGTTGCAAAAAACTATCCCTTTATGGTTGTTAAGAGCAATGAATGTTTGTGCTGAATGCTTAACATTTAGATGCAGTTATTTGGCCACAGACAATAATATGATAACCGTTATTGTAGGCCAGCAGGTTAAAGGCTGTAGCAAACCTCTGTGGAACTTTGAAAGAAAAACTAAACTGCTAGATAAATCTGCACTGACAATAAATGATGAGCAGTTAGCTAATACATAGAATAAAGCCTTACCTGAGCTGTTGCTCTGGTCACCATTCCAACACTCATGGGTGTTTCTGGGAGGTTTCAATGAGGTATATCCAAAAAAGGGAATAATGAACAGAGAAAATGACAGAACGATAAAATAAAAATAGGGAACAAGGGATGTCTACTGAGGAACGGTACTGGATAGATGGATTACTGAGCACCAGGCTAGAGGTATTAGTACACTGTGATTAAACAGACACACACACACAAACACTGAGATGGTTGCAGGAAAAAATGCTTAGAGGATTAAGTGGCTAGAAATAGTGGAGTCTTCAACTGACCCAGAATCAGATCTTAGTACAGGTATGCGACAGAAAAGCCCTCAGGGAAACACAAGCTAATACACACAACGTCTGCAAAGACGATGTCCAGAGTCCAAACTATCAGCGCAGAGGAGCGCATTCAACCCGTTTTCCTCTATCCTCTCCAGAAGACAGAGTTCACGGTATTTGCTTCTTGTCTAAAACTGGTGCAGATTAAACTTGGACAAACCTGTTAATCAAAAAAGACAAATCCACTGCAGTGGATTTGTGTGGTTTATGGGCATTAAATCTTACCAACCCTGAGCCAGAATCTCTTTCAGTGATATTATGTCCTATTACGAAACAATAGTTGGCTTGACCGAGAGAAGAGAGAGAGAGAAGAAAAAAAAGGAAGGCAAAGCTCAGTTTCATTTATTTTAATTTGCATGTGTGAAATCTTTCTTTTATGAACATGTTGATGTGTGTTTTGGCTTTAATGCACACATGAATTTCCATCTGTGCCAGTGTTAAGGCGATATCAAAGATCAGAGTGTTGAAAAACAACAACAACAAAATATTAGATGGGCCTGTTTGTTTTATACATTATTTCACACAAAAAATAATGGTGTTTAAAAGTCATTATGAGGAGCTTGATACAGCATATTAAAATTGATAATAATAACGAGCTACAGATAGACATGACCCAGTGAGCAAACACATCAGTCTGCATTAATGCATAGACACCTTATCTCTCCCAGTTCTTCTGGAATGGTATTATGTATTACGATTATGAAAATGAATTGGACTCAAAAAATGAATGCTGTATTAAATGCTCGCTCAGTTAATATCCACTCTACTATAAAGATAAATCGTGAGTAAGTGCAGAGACGTGTGTACTGTGTAAATACAATGATTACTGTAGTTCCATCCCTTTTAAATGTACACTGACTCTTATTAAGCATATTAGAGATTGTTGTTTGGGTTTGGCTCATGAATTTATCCAGTTAAATGTGCAGGCGCACTATATTACACTATACATGACACTTTGGGGTTTGATTTTAATATGGGCTTGTTCTTATTGTTTTTTAAACTGATTAAGAAAAGTTTGAGTTAATCAACCAAGCTCTCTGACCCTTCACAGAGAGCAAGGGTACCCTAGGGCACCATTTTGGATGTAGAAAAGGATGTGCATGCATTGTGCGCTTACACTTTCTAAAATGGCTCCCTAAGGTGTTGCAGAGGAGAAGGATTGTTGAATAAAGTCTTTATTTTAGTTTTCTTTGCACACACACAAAAAAAATCTTATAGCTTTATAAAATTACATATGTTCTTTCTATCTTTCTGTGCCTTGATCATGATAGCACCATTACTCTGAAGGTTCGGAAAGCTCTAGTATTTCATGAAAGATATCTCAATTTGTGTTCCCGAAGATCAACACAAATTTTGCGGATTTGGAACAATATAAGGGTCAGTAATTAATAGGGGTGTGGCAAGATCTCGTGGATGCCTGGTCTCGCGAGAACTTGGTGATATCCTCGCGATAGTGGTATGATGCGGCGCAACAAATCTCAGACAGGAAACTGCTGCCGTGTTCTATTTATGACACGCCGACACAGATTCCAAATGCTTTTCAATGGTGGCTTTTTAGGCAGACATCCATTCCGTCCCATGTCTGCACAGTTTTCAAAGTATACTCAATCGCGGATAAGTGCAGACGGAGCTCGATACATGCGCAACGCCAACTACTTGACTTGCACTCTTTCATTATTCTTCTCGCGCATACACTGACAGTCCGTGCGATCTCAGAAAATCATCTGCTCGAGGACAGGTGTGCAGCTGTCTGCGAGCCCTCCTGACAACAAAAATTATGTAATGCAGATGGCCAAAGTATACTCTAAGCCCTTTAAACTGGTGCAGCGTTTGCTGTAAGCAAGTTTGTTTCAGCCCGACTATGTTTTCCATGTTACAGCATTTTTCCCTGAGAAACAAGCATATTGTGTCTTTGATGGTCTCAAGAATATCCTTGTCATAATCCACAATGAAAAAAAAAATGTTTTAAAACTCATTTGTTTATTCATTATTTTGTAATAAAGTTCTAAAAGAGATGTGACATCACAGTTTCTGAGTTTATTAAAGTCTCTAAAGGGAGTCAATTTCAAAGCGCTGTGGGGCAAACCAATAGAAACACTATACAGAGATCCTCCAACAGATTCTATTAGCTGGTGTCGTTTTGCAAACTTGGAACAAAATCAATAACAGCCCAGGGGACAAAGTGTGCTGTCGAACAGTGCAGAGCCTTATGCAACTTGTTTCCAAATCCATTCCAACTAGCTACATGATGGATAAATTAAACAATATGTTCAATACAATCTTTTTTTAGATAATTAAAAATGTAAGACTTTTTTAGCATTATGAAGGTGTATAATGTTCTGAAATGCTCTGAACCATTGTGCATGGAACTGACCGAATTTAAAGATATTCACTGAAAAGCATGCCTGATGGCTCGACAGTTGTGTTCATTTTTTACTTTCACTGTATATAGAAAAGAGGAGGTTGGGCATGCTATAAAAGGTAGCAAATGGTGCCATGAATTGGTGATAGAACTTCTGTTTTGGGCGTAACTAAACAGGTTTGTTTAGACATCACCTAAACTTGGAGAATGCAAATCACCATCTGAAAATTATTCATACACATTTGAGGAAAAACAATCAGAATAATGTCATCTGCTTCTGCACATAGGTCAGTTCTCTTTCTATGCAGTAGATACGAATTGTAAACCAAGAAAATGCCTTTTCTCAGATGAATAATTAATAAAACCCTAAGGGGATAGATCTGTCCATTATTCAGAACAGCCTGAAGCTCACCAAGACATGGTTCATTAAATGAGGCTATGATTTCCATATTTTCAATTTTGGGCTGAGAGAGTGGTGTGAATTTTTATACTCTTTTTATGGTGGCACTACGGAATAACAAGAACATGAACAAAAGATATTTCTGCTTTAGAGATTGAGAAAACAAACCTAGATATTGAAGTGATGTAATCCTGATGGAGGCTGGGTGAATAAAATTCCTTGTTAAGTTTTTTTAAATAATAAATTTGTACTTTTAAAAACTTGTTCAAGGCCATGTCAAAACTCTACTCTTTTTGTAACTATTTGCAATGCCTGATCAGAAATAGTTTGTTGCTGAACGTGCAGTTCTAGTTTAAAATATACAGCGGATAAAATAGTATAACACAATGTTAATACTGTATTCTCAATATATTCTATGTAGCCTAAAATATTAACTAGACTTGCAACACCCACAGTCAGGGTGTTCTGGTAGTAACCAGGAAATTGTTTTCTCCTTCAATATTTATACTCTGTGTTGTTTTTCTTTATTTATTGTTTGATTAATCACAGATTCCATCTTATATCATAACTCAAGATTACCCTTTTGCATTTTTTGTACATGTGTCATCTTCAAATAGTTCTGATTTATAGAAAAAATGTATAGCATGTGGTGTAGTGTAGAATGACCAGTTGGATAACAATGCTGTTAGGAAATGCACCCGTGACTGCTTGTTAGCTTGTTGCTATGCGGTTGCTATGGTATTATGTGAATTTATGAATTAATTTACATTTTTAAACATGCACTGTATTCCGATTTCATAATCAAAAGACTACATACATGAACAAGTGATAGTGCAGGATTTCTAATCAGATATTGAATAAAAATCACAAAATAGAGTTCAAATTGAAAAGCAAATTGGTGTCCAACCAGGTTTGAATTTTGACATAGACTTTAGCAAAAATCTGTCTGTCAATCTTAATATAAAAAGATGAAGCAATGCTCTAAAGGGGAAAAATTAATAATGAGCAAAAAATAATTAATTAACTAACTCAGAGACATTGTGTGGCACTGTTGAACAAAAGAGACTATAGAGGAAATGGAAAAGACTTGAGTGGAGAAATGATATTCCCAAACATTAGGAGAATGTTTCCAGGATCTTGGTCAAAGATTCCAGTCTGACACTATCTTCACTGTTTCAGCTTCAATAGCTCTTTCTTAGAGAACTGAGAGCTCATAATCGATCCTTTCTTTAACAGTAAATAGAGACTCTGTTTATCATAGCTACTATATCTCTCTCTCTTTTCCACCCAAGCCCCAAATCTACAGCAACAGCATGTGCCAGTAGAAAAGATTTTACTATTCCTTTAAGTGAAAGTTTCACATTTAAGGCAAATAATAAATAAAAAAGGATTATGATTGCTTAATTCTACTGTGACTGTTGCACAATGCTCACTTTGTCTTTGTGTTATCTGGGTGGTGATGAGGGAATGACTCTGGGATAAAGCAGAACGAAAAACTGTAACAATCGGATTAGGAGGACAAAAGATTTGGCTGAAACAGTGAGGAGAGCAGCAGGGTTTGATGGGTAACTGGATTTCCCTCTGTCTACAGTCAAAGCGATGGGCTTTCCTGGCCACAGCTGTATGTAGTGAGAGAATGCGGCTGGAAAAGGAGGAATATTGATGGTAAATTTGATATGAATTAATTTATAATGATTCTTAGTTTTAAGTGTTGAGATAAGAACAGATGGAGAGGATGTCAGAGAAAACATGACAAATGTAGATGAAGAAGAAACGTAAGTAATTGGCAGTGTCGCCATGCATTCCATTAAAGTGCCCCTATTATGCCTTTTTAACGGTTTAACCTTTATGATTGGTCTACCGCTACAGCGTGTGTCAGAAAACGAAACGCCCATTGCCATCACAAGATGTTCGCGACGTAGAATGTGGGCGGACATTATGAAAATGTGTTAATTTGTGACGTGTGGCCGTAACAGAAAAATATTTGAACTGCTGACGACTCGTTTAGGCGAATGGGAGCCAGATCTTTTTTTTTTTTTTGATAGACAAAAACTTAATTTATTGTGCACTGTCGGCGTCCCAACTTTGCAGCTTGTATGTTCACATACAGCTACATGACATACTGCATGAAAGATCATATTTAACAAGGCATAATTGGGGCATTTTAAATGTATAGTTAAGTCACTTTAGCTCTTGTCTGATGTAAATACAACTTTATAATACTAAGCCATTCTTTCTTTGTATGAACATTATTATTTTGTGAAAGGATTATATGGCATGTCAGCTTCAATAAATGAAAAACAGCATGACTGGCCAAAGTTAAAAAGCTATTATTTGCCTATATGACATTTAAAAACAACATGCCAGGTAGTTTTAAATAATATATTATAACATAATTTAAATCTCATGTTTGCATTTCTGTTTTCTTGTGTAGAAAATATAATGCAGAGGCACACTTGATAAATGCACATATAAACATTCAGTATATTGTATGTTAGCACACACACACACCAGCCACACACAAAATTACAACCCTCAACCCTACTGGTATCAACCCCACAGTATCTCTGGCCATTTCCAGCCCCCATCTGTCATTGCGTTTCGCTTCATGTAACACCCACCACTGACCAAAAAAGCAGTCTAAGTGAGAGGAAGTGTATTCAGCCAGAACAAACAACAAACTTTTACAAACGATTAAGTACAAACCACAGTAATTCTACTGACAGTTTTATTATAACTTGCAAAGACCAGGTGCATGTTTATTATTCTGAATACTTAAACATTTTAGGTATTCTGCTTAATTACAAAACAACTAACATAAAACTAGACTTTTCAATGAAATATGACTGGTGCTTGTATGTGCTAAATTTATTGTCATGATGCAAGTGGCTGGCAAGGGGTTACTATGCAGCTGCTAACATTTCTCTTTGTTTTCTAGGGATTTTCTGAGCAGTTGTTACTGCCCCAAAGTTGATTATATAATAGTTTAGTCTCCTAAAATGTATTTGGAAGGTTCTTTGATTCAACAGATCCATGATTTTGAGATATCAAACAACACAAGTTGCACAGTTAAGAAGTCAAATCCCTCCTTCAGTTCATGCCACCAACATTCTCATGAAAACAGTAATTTACAAGAAAGTGCTACAAGTGCCAAGGTTCAGAAGAAGTGAATGCTAAATATAGCTCTCTTTTCAAATTCCCTCCAGCATAGGTTGGTCTGAAACATAAGGAGTGCCTCAGAGCCACAGGTACCATGGGAACAGGACAGAGAGAAAATGAATGTTGATGATACAGCAAGGGTGGGAAACGGAGTGAGGATGAGATTGGTGTTCGCTGTGCTTTATTGTTTGAAAATATTACGTAATTAATAGAATGAAAGATAAATCCAAAGTGAATCTGTTTTTGAGGGGCATGTAACAAATGTAGGCTAATGAAACAAGATGAAATTGAAAAACAACATTTTGCATTTAGATAGATAAATAATAGATTACGTAATCTCTGCTTAATTCTGTACATATTTTGCATTCTTGGGTTTAAAAACGCTGGACAGGGCACAATGGAATGAAACGTGATGCATGTTGACAGTGGCTAAAACATAGAACTAATGCTACAAGACACTAAAAAGCTGCTAGACATGACACAACAACTTGGGTTGTCAATTTTGCCATTTTTTAATTGATTATTTCTCCACAAAATACATAAAAATCCATGCAAAAATTAACATATGTTTGATAACTCAAAGGCATAGGCCTTTCTAACCCTGCATAGACAGCAATGCCACTAAAATGTTCCTAGGCCCAGACACGAAAGAGAAAAAATGCGGAATAAAGTCCTTTATTTTTTCCTTTGTGCGCAAAAAGTGTTTTTGTGGCTTTGTAAAATTACAGTTGAACCACTGATGTCACATGGATTACTTTAACAATTTCCTTACTACATCTCTGTGCCTGGGACCATTTCAGTTGATTTTTTTTGTCTATGCAGGATCAGAAAGCTCATGGATTTCATCAAAAGTATTAATTTGTGTTTCAAAGATGAGCGAAGGTTTGAGAACATCATGAAGCTGAGTAATTTAAATTTTAGCATGAACGACCCCTTTAAAGCTATAGTGCTCATGCTGAAGCTCTGCTGTTTTAAATCTAGCCTGTGCTAGACTAGTCCAATTGACCTTGCCCATCCCTGTCTATCCTGTATCCATTTACTGTCCCCTATATAAATGAATAAATAAATAAGTCTGGCAATAAATACTGTAAATAAACCCATATATAAATAAAATACTAATAAAAAATCAATTCAATTGAATCATGCAGGATTAAATACAATACAATACAAACAGCTCATTAACTCATCTAATCACTCCATTGTGGCCCTTTACCTAAAATATTATTAATAATTCAAAATGATAATTAATAATGAATGCTGCTTTACGTGTCAGCCAGAGACTTACTGGCTGTCGTTATCTATTGATTCACTGACAGACATATTTGAATTTTATTTGAATTTTTATTTGAATATTAGGATTTACTTTACAAAATAATGGTATGTTCTGATTATTATTGTTAACAATAAATTTTTTTGACTGTTGTTTTTCATGTAAAAATGAACTGTAAACATGAAATGTTGTACCGTACTAACAATTAATTCTGAATATTGCTGATATCAGTTCACCACTGGATATGAGGTGAACTATTAGGCCTTTTTATCACTGTCAATAAAATCTGTCTCTACAAATATTACCATTGTCTACACTGAATGAAATCATGCCTCATGAGGCATTAGTTTGTAAATAAATATTTGTTTGTCCTTTTTTTCAAACACACATCAAAGGCTCTACTATCACAAGATTTCTCTTCTACATCCACATTCTTTTATGTCTTTTCATACAAAAGAGCTGTTCTTCTCAGGCAGATCAAAGGGTGGGGTTTTATCATTACGCTTTCTTTTTCGCTCTCAGTTCTTGTATCTGGTTTAAAAGAACCATTCATTAATACCTTTAACACACAGCAATACACCCTTACTATAAGCACCTTGATTGCTCAGTCTTTCCCTCATTTCTTCCCCCTTCATGTTTTATTGTCTAATCCTATCTTCCACCCCCACCTCTCTTCAACCTACTAGATTATGGAACCATCCCCACAGAGTGACTGTTGTCTTGGTAACGGGCCCCACCCTGTCTAATTCAGAGGTGGCATCATGTACATTGAATATCCCTCTTCTTGCTCAATATAATCCATACTTAAATATAATGTACATTTACAAACAACATAACTTGTATTACATATATATATATACTATTATATATGTATTAAGCATTCATTTAAAGTCTAATCTAAATGAAGCATTCATTTCAAAAGGTAAAGCTACCCTAATATAATAGTTGTAGCCTGAAATTGATAATTTAGTAGATAAATGTTATGACTACAACAGATTCTTTTTTTAGACTATTTATTATTAGACTAATTATTCTATGCATTCCAAAGTAGTAAAGGAAGCTGCTTTTTCCTATATATACAGTATACAAATTCAGTATTCTCCTATTATGATAAAGTCAATACATTCTGCATTTCACAAAAATAATATTACGACAACACTGAACCTTAATAAAAAGGTTACATCTCAGGCTGGAAGACCCTTTTTTCAACCCCTTGTTGCTGTGGTAACAGCTGAATGTCATTTCAGGAAGCGTTTCCCATCTGCGATGCTGTTCGGCATCCAGGAGACGCCCCAGGCCTTTAAGCAGAGACAGTGTGAGTTGATCTATGGATTGTCAGTGGTAAACACATCATCTTGCATCATCTTTTACATGACAGAAACATTCGTATTGCTTGGTCTGCGAAGCTGCCTTTAGGCATTACAGAAACTTATTCACAAAAGCTCTAAGCAGGTAGCTGTTAACAGTCTCTACAATAGTCCAGGTCTCTGGAGTAGTCTTGAAAGGTCAGCGCCCTTCAGATTTTAGCACCATTACGGAGTTTACCCATTTGCCTGTAATATAAATGCAATTCCAGCTTATGTAGCTTGGTGGGTTACATTTGGTTAGGGTTAGTGCTAAACTTTGCAGTACAAACAATTTGGCATTTGATGGAGCAGTGATTCTCTAGTTCCCTTTCAGTCGGTCACTCCGAGTCACGTCGAAATTGGGATCTGCTATCTGCTATCTTAAGAGGGTTCAATCACCTCTAATTTTCCGTATGACTGAAATACTGTCCATGAGTATTTGTTCTGAGACATTCTACGGGAAGGCTGGACTCTGTTCAATAGAACACGGACGTTCCCAGTGTTCCAGTTTAATGAATGGGTAGTGTTTTGATAACAGTACCTGGCCTCTTGGGGCCAATATCCAACATGACTTGGAGTGACTGACTGAAAGGTAATGTCTCAGTTACGTATGTAACCCATGTTTCCTGAAGAAGGGAACGGAGACGTCACGTCCCATTGTCAATGGCGCTGTACCACCGCTGAGTCACCGCATCGGCTCCTCAGCGAAAACCGGAAAAATGCGCATTCATACTCACGCTGTGATCAGCTGCAGTTGGATGTAATCAGCGCATGCCAATGTTTATTGGCTTGTTTTAATACACTCGAAGTGGATTGGTCTCTGTAAGCAAGATCCCAACATATCCAACATGGCGTCTCCGTTTCCTTCTTCAGAGAACGAGATGTTTTACAATATTAGAATATTCAATATTAGCATGAGAAAATATTAGTGGTGTCATAGGTAGATTTAGGCCCAATCCCAATTCTACCCCTTACCCCTACACTTTCCCCTACCCCTCCGTTTGGCGCATTAGGGAAAAGAGAAATTTCCAACATGGCTGCTCACTCGAGCAAGCAGACCCATAAATGTAAGTCATTTTTGCCATTAATAAAGATTTTTATGACAATTTTTCATTATATGTATATTACCCCCAGTCTTGTGTTTGTGTTTACGATGTTCTGTAAAGAAACGTTTGCAAAAAATTTGCTAAAGTTTGCTAGTGAATAGCACTGATTGCACAATATTAGGAAATATATTTTTATGTCATATACCCGGTGACTTGACTGCATGTGCTAATGCATTGTTTTGTTTTGCTTACGGCCATATGTGTACATGAAAATGAACGGTGCTTACATCGGCGCATGTCGTGTGACGTAACGTTAGGAGCTAGTGACAATGGATGATGACGTATAACAGTGTAGTAGTGGTGTCCCATTTCTTAGGGGAAAATGTTTAACCCTTCCCCTTTCCACTTCATTTCAAAGGACAAGGGGAAGAGGTGAGGGGTAGGCAAAGGGGTAGAAAATAGAATTGGGATTGGGCCTTAATATGGTTAGTGTGTTTTTCAGGTTGGTTTGCAGAAAGGCTCGCTTTAGAGCATTTTTTTCACTAGTGAAATAAATTTAGATGCTTTGGAAAGCAAATGCAAGACTCTCCTTAACAACCTGCACAATTTAATAAACGTTATCACTCATGTACGTACCATACCACACACATACAACGTGAGTGGTGTGTTGTCTTTATTATGTAGGCTCAAGGGTTTTCAGAACCCTTTAATTCCAACAATGGTCAACATTAACAGCGATACTCATGACAAACCACCACTAATTACATTTTAGTGTTGTTTTTGTCAGGATGCTTATGGAAGAATGAGGTAATGCTCACAAGGGAATGGGCTTCGTTTAAAGAGATGCACTTCTCATGTGTCAAACCTGAGCTACTGTATATGGGCTTTGTGCAGCATTCATCAGAATATGAGAACACCTTCCTCAGCAGCATCCTCATCTTGTTTGAAAGCATGTGATCCCCCCTGGGGATATTACCAATGATGACAAATAACCTCAGATAAAAAGACTGCATATAGGAAAAAGTGCTACATAAAAATAAAGAAAGTAATTGTCCAAGTAATTACCAGGCTACCATTGCTTATACATACACTATAATCCAAAATACAATACTATGTGTACAAAAACTACACTGCCTCAGTCTCCAGACTGTTCCACTGGCCATTAAAGAGGTGTCTATTGCACATAGTATTGATTGGAATCATCACTATGACTTTGAAAAGAAACTCCTGCCCCATCAGAATTCCCAAGATCAAAGATTGAGGTCTCTTCCAGGGCAGTAAAACCTGACAACAGGCACATGCCACCTTGACTTTGGGCTGTGAGGTCACAAAGCAGCAAACACAGGTCTGGCAAAATTTCCTTCATACTCCATAGTAGCATTTCAAGAGTAGGATTAGCTAAAGTTACAAACACCCTGTGAAAAGTGCTGGTGGTGAGAAAATGCTCAACCTTTCACTTATCAAACAGTAGAAAACTAAACTAATGTGTGAAACTCAACCTTGATTAATATTTGCTTCCTGGTGGTTTGCACGATGGTGTGACAGGAAGGGGTAAATTTTCTACTACAGTCTAACTACAGTCAAAGCTAGTACAATGGGGGGAGGGGTGGTATGAATTGCTTGTGATAAGAGTGATAAAGAATTAACTGGTACACACTCATGTTTTTTTTTTAACATTTTCCACCATGGACTGTACTGCATATTAGAAATTCCAGACTGATACTGAGATGCATCCATGAGAAAGGCTTTGTCACAGTCCCTGATATGAGAGTAAGCCACAAATGCTGCTCCACTGTAACCATCCCTGCTATGCTGTATCCCACTAAGCATGCAATATGCTCTGTGGCCAGACGTGTTAAAGTGTTTGGAGGGATAAGAAGGCATGGACTTACAAGGTGAGGTACTCTTCAGTTGATGGAGACCATGGCCACATAGCAATGCTCAGCAGTTCAGCATACATTGGTAAAATCCACCGCTGGCTGATTTGTAATTTTGGCAGAATATCACCAGAACTGCAAAACCTTGCAGTGGAGATGTGGATAAAATGAAAGCATCACTGGCCGGTAAGGATTGGTGAGAGAGACTTAACTCACAGGTGACAAGAGGGACACTACTATACACCACTGAGACACTAGACAAAATAGCCTAAAATGATTTCACACTGAAGAAAAGAAAATTTAACGTGATGGCACCAAGGATGCACTTATGACATAGTGACAATTGTGACATAGTGTACAAAAGTATTTTCATAGCTTCATAACGTTACGGTTGAACTACTGATGGCAGACGAAATGCTCTGACGACGTCTTCCATACTTTTCTGGGGCAAGACAGTAGCAGTCTTTTAGCAGTTAATGGGACAGTCACAAGCCACTCAGTTTTCATGGAAAATATCTTAAAGGGGTCATATGATGTTGCTAAAAAGAACATTATTTTGTGTATTTGGTGTAATGCAAAGTTTGTGAGTGGTTTAAGTTTCAAAAAACATATTATTTTCCACATACGGTACATTACTGTTTACTAGGCGTTGCATCACGCCTAGTAAACAGCACTTACTAAGTTGTTTTTGCCTCTTTAGGACTAACTGCTTGATGTTTCCCCCACCTGTAAGCCGCTTTAGATACTGTAAAAGCGTCTGCTAAATGAATAAATGTAAATGTAAACATAACACCAGGTCTGCATTCGTGATCAGAGAAATGACAAACAAGCGCTACTGTACACTGTTTAAAACTCGCATTTGTATAGTAAGTAGTAGATTATTTTAATTAAAAAAATTAACTTACTTAAAATGTTGTGAGTCAGAAGCACCAGACCGTCCTTGCAGAGTTGGAATTGCCTACACTTTATAGTCTTTTTGCACAGCCAGCATATTCTGCTAGGCAGGTTTTAGGAATCAATCCTCCGTAAATGCACTGAACCCACACTAATATTTGTGGTGAACTGCTCTGGAACATTCCTGTAAATATAACATAACCACTGATTTCTAAGCACAAACAAAGTAGTTTCACTTTTACAATGAAACACGGCATCTTAGAACATGTCGCCGGCGGCGAGAATAATAGTTCCGCCTTCTTTCTTTGGGTTAACAGTTGGGCAGTGTTATAAAATAAATCCACTCTGTGATGTAGAAAAGTGGGTACATGTTTAAACGAGCCGTTTTAGGGGTGTGTGGACAAGTCATAACATCTATAAAGAATATCTCTTTAGTCTTTGCAACTTCTATAGGTATCTTATATGTACTTGTACAGCTTGTAAGCTTGTCCAAAGCGAAAGGAAAACTTTGCATTATATGACCCTTTTATATTATGTTCCAAAGATGAACAAAGCTTTTGCGGGTTTGGAACGACATTGGAGTAAGTGATGAATAACAGAATGACAGAAGCTACATTTTTGCAAAACTCAAAAAAACTTAGCTGTAAACACAAATAGCTACAGTTTCCATTTGAAATGAGCAATAGTGGCAGTAAAACGCCCTTTATTCCTTTTAACACAAAATTTGAGGTCCAGTTTCCATTAATAAAGCCAACAATTTAAACATGCTGCAAGATTTGGAAGCTGATACTTCTGAACGTCTCATAGCATATACAGCTTTAAATGTGTGAATTTTCTAATTCAGTAGGTTTACTAGGTAGCTCACATGATATGAAAAATCACTTGAGTGATGAAAAGCTCCAATTCTAACCGTGAAACAGGTTCAACAAAATAGCTCAAATACACATAAGGACGTTGAAATAGCATGGCTGCATCAACAAATTCATTTTTATTTCACTTCTGTTAACACTATCGGGTAGGTACGTGTCTATATTAACATAGCAAAAATGTGCCAGGGTCACTTACTGAACCGGCATTTTAGCACCACTCGTTTCACTTTGAAACTGCTGCAAAATGTGTAGTAAGGTACATGTTGTACATGGTGTATTTGCTGTATGTTAATGATGACGAAAACACCACATTGAAAATGAGCTTATGGTTTAAGCCCCACTCACATCCAGTTTGATTAGAATATAGATAAACAGGTCTATTTCATTAGCCCACCCAGAATTCGCAAACCCTTTGCGTGTTCTTTTGCTAACTATTTTAGACCTTTAGCTATACTACTGTCACCTCTGCTTAACACATCTTAATATTGCACAGAAGATGTATCCCCAAATGCGCCAAAAATTTGTCTGGATTACTCATTAGTACAGTCAGCAGAGAAACAGATGCCTGCTCAACAAATCCCTGCTTAGATTAAACTTCAATCACCCTGCATCCCCCTTCGCCACCCCATCCAACACCGCCCAAGTGGGGCTGGTTTATAAAGGGAGACATATCAATAATGCAAACATCATTGATCTTGCACGATCCCTCATTGCCTTCCTGAGTTCCACCACGAAAGCTAAAACACATTGCTGAATTGCAGCTAATTCAGCTCAAAGACCTTTTAGACAGCGTTCCAGTAAAATATATTACAAAACAAATTGACAAAAGTGAAATCAAAAGTGAATATACTTAAGCTGTGTCAAAGTTTATATTATTAGATAAAATGCTAAATATATAATATGTGACCCTGGACAACAAAACCTGTCCTAAGTGTTTATTTTCCAAAATTAAGATTTATACATGATCTGAAAGTTGAATAAATAAACTTTTTGATTTATGATTTGGATGGATAGGGTAATATTTGACCGATATACAACTATGTGAAAATCTGGAATCTGAGGGTACAGAAAAATCTACATGCTGAGAATATCACCTTTAAAGTTGTCCAAATGAAGATCCTTAGGATTTTTGGCAAAAAAGAAAAATCTATCTGAATTATATATGCATATATCTTTGCATATAGCTTTCTGTTATCATATTAGGCATTACATAATATTATGAAGTTATGTGGGCAGCAGGAATTAATGAAAATCAAAGTTCCTTTTCTCCTTTTACAAGTCTCTAGTTGCTTAGTTGCTCTAGTTTTCTCATAATTGCTTATTGTCAGTTAAATGCCAAGAATGGCTGAGACTTTAAGCACTCCAGTGGAAACAACAGTAGTTTTTTGAACCACATACATTTATTTGTTTCTGTCATGGTGAAATCATTCCATTGACTTGTACTGTTTTTATACTGACAAAATTATATTTTCACTCTCCTAACCCTCGCAAACACCCTTTGCATTTGAAATATTATTTTTATGGTTTTCATTGCCATTATATTGTATTATTATTTGGAGCTAGCGATTGGCGCCCACAAAATATGTTGTACTGTCCTTGTGTAGACAAACACAAACATAAAACATAACATAAAAATCTTGTGGTAAAACCATGATGTTGTTTCTTATATTGAGCAGATATGTGTAGAGCGTCTTCAAGCATACACACAAAGGGCAGCGGACCCGCCCCACTCTCAACGTCAGACACATGGAACAAAGCAAGAGATGCTTTGGAAATTATTATACTCTTAGTCACTCACAACAGACTTAAGTCTACACTGTTAAACACCCTAAATACATGCTGTATATTGCATTGTTTTTCCATTTTCCCTATACACAGATTTTTTTTGGGGGGTGGGGGGTATAATATAATCATTTTGAGAAATAGGCTAATACAACATCTATACTGTATCATATATAGAAATATATATAAATAATATATGTTTTTTTTTTTAAATAAATGTAAAACTGATTCAAAGGAAAATAGCAATGGAGGAAATAAACAAATAAAAAAACGAAAGGGTGGGCACCTGTCAGTCAAAACACTGTTTTCAGCAAATGAATAAACATTGAGAATTATTGTATAGACTTCACGTGGTGTGGCGTAAGAGACAGATTTTCTGAAATAATGGAAACGAGAACAGCTAAGCACTTCTCCTGAACACACACACCTATCTTCACCTCAACACACAGATGTCTCAGAAAACAAAACCAGCATGTCTTGCGAAATTAAAAATGCAACCCGGAGCAAAATAACAAACAAACAACATACAAACAAGACTTGCCACCTGTTCATCAACCAACCTCAGATTGCACATTTAAGCTGCAAAGAAAACTAACACCTTTACTTTGTTTATATATATATTAAAAAGAGTTTATTTAAAGTAAATCACCAACAACTATAACTCTCTCAATTCCATAATCTATTCAGATATCCAACAAACTGTATTTAAGAAATACTGTCATTTTAGCATAAACTGCATCAAGAAGTTTCACAGACACTTACATGCTCTTATACTACATCAAGACAGAGCAGGTCTTTAAAGTGAAGCCCATGTTTACCTTCTTTGGCCGCCTCCTCCTCCCTCCAAGTCCATTGAGTTTGTCTGTAGCCTCCATCCTAAGATGGGACTGAGTGTCTTCATTCATTACCCTCTGAAAGGAGTCAGCGTATCCCTCTTGTAGTCTTTTCTTAAAAGTTAAGTGCTCAGTAAGTCCTTGGTTCAACCATCCAAAGGAGATCCCTTCCACTCTCTATAGACTCCTAGTTCACAGTGATGGTAGTAACAAATAAAGAGCGAGGGAATGGAAAGGGGGAGTGGCTAACAGAGGGAGTGAGAGAGGGAACGACAGAAGCTGCCCGCTAAAATAAGGAGGGTGATGGGTTTGGAGGGAGGAGGGAAACACAATGGTGTCACCATGGTAACATCTCCCACCAGTGTTTATTGGGAAGCATAGTCAGTCCCAGTTGCCATCCATGTGTGTGTGTGTGTGTGTCAAATTTTTTATCTCTTCTACAAATGAAATAACAGGCATGAAAAGGTAAAGGGTGAATGTCAATTTTAAATGTTAAGCTATTTATGTATAACAGTATTCCAGTCTTTGTTGTGTTGCATTTAAATGAATCATTATATTACCTTTAACTAAACCCTCATTACAGTAAGTGGAATATTATACATAGTTATGAAGAACTACAAAAGAAGTACAAATGTGCAGCTAAAATAATACAGTAAAACTGTGACGGTCTAGATAGATATCTAAATTTGTCTTGTTTGGTCCAAATCAGACCAGTGTAAACTTAGCAAACGGGCTACCATGTTTTGCCCACCCAGTGAAAAGAGCTGTGCGATCTTTACACAGAAGAGATGCTGCTCATGTTAATGACTGCCCCTGGTCATGTCCCACTGCAACACAGCTGACAGAACATCATTACGAATCACAGCTGCTGCTTTAACAGCAGCGCAGTCGAGGTTAGTATGCTACAATTCTAGGTTTAAATTAAAATAGACCAAAGGTTAAGCAGTCTTACCAGAACTGACAAAGCATAACACATTTAGACATTTTTAGCAAGTGAATAAGTCATATTTATCATTCAGAATATAACCAACATTTATATTTGCCTTCTTTTAAACATTGATTAATGAAAGGATTTTGTTATGGTGCAGCACAGATATACTGCAGACTGGCACAAGTTTCGATGTACAGTAATTTAATTACCAAGCTTCTAAAAGTTGCCAACCAAGTGACTTTGTGGTGTCAGCCGTGCCAGCCAGACCGCCTGAATTTCTTGGCACCCAAAGGTTGTTAGTATCATGCTTGCGAAAACAGACAGATGGGAAGGTGGATGAGAGTGTGTGTGCATCCACATCATAACCACATCAAAGATTCATTTTTTTCATTTCATGAAGATTTTAAGATGACCAAATATCTTGCCTTTTTACCTAAAACAAAGTAATATGTTGTGGTGGGCATTTGAAACTATTTGAAATGTGTATTGTATAATGCAGATCAGAATTACAAGCACCGCGTGTACTAAAAGAACAGAAACATAAGTATATTAGGAATGTACTAATAGCAGTTACCAAAGTAAACGAGGCCTCGATAATTGTGATACTTCTCTTTAATTAATATAGCGCAGCTGTCATGCACTCAGACAGACATGCTTCCCGAGATCTGGTATTACATGTGCATCAGTGAGCCTATTCATCGATTTCTATGGGCGCAATACTGAGAAGCAATAAAAGTGCAGTTCTAGTGTGTCTAAATGAGTAACTGCATACTTAATGAGTTTCAGCAGAATCAGTGTAAGTTGGTTTGATCTGTGCTCTGCATCTTCTGAGGTCAAAGTAGTAGTCAAAGTGTTCATGTACATCAGAAAGACAACGGGATAATGACGTTCTCACTGGTTCATAGGGAATTGGGTTCATCATAAATTGCTGTTTTTGTAGTATGAAAGCTGAAATACATGGATGACATGAAGATTTGTTCAGTGCGGAGTGTAAAATCTGAGTGTTTGGGGTTTGTAAATCAAAGTACCTCTACCCTGCAATCATCCCCTAACCCAGTCTGACAAATTGACCTGAATCCTAAGTGTACTGGACTTCAAATCAAAGGACTTCATCCATACCATCAACACCCAATCACCCAGCAGCTTTGACCTTATTCTGTCCCAGATTAAATTATTCTGGGATAATGTATATCAAAATACCTGTTATTGCATAAACAGTATGCTGGTTTAGGTTTCACATAAACTAACTATTGTGGTACCACAGGTTTCAGTGCTAGGCCCCCTCCGCTTCTTGATATTTGATATTTTATTTATAAATAAATAAACACATTTGAACTATAAATTTGCTTAATTTTGATCATTTAGTTGGTCCTTGAACAGCTATTTACAACACCACACATGAGAACCCCTCTACTTCAGATCAGACTGTATTCTAGAGGTCTACTAAAAGGTCTTAACAACAACAGAGGGTAACAACACAGTTAACAATTTGTAAAGTTCATGTACATCACACCCTGAACAAATAAAGGAGCAGCTTCACCTCCCCCAGCTGACTTGGCAGAATGCACTCAGTGCTTCCCTTCCCCCTTTCTCCCCCACAATCAAATCAGCTAAACCAATTTGGTTTAGGGGGGCTGACCAAACTGGACTACCAGTCACTAGGGGCTTATGTGGTTGACCCAACAACTGATTGGTTATCATTTTCAAAACACCAAATATCTGTCAGCTGGTAAGAAATGGGATCTCCTGCAGGACCCTTGACCAAGATGGTCTACACATTCATTAGTACAGCTAGTTAACTACACTAACCAGCTAATGAGCAGCTTGTTTCAAACACAGCTACATTTCCACAGTGTGGTGATTTCATTTATAATTTCCAGAAAGAAGTTCCATTAAAATGAATTGGACTGAAATGATGGACCAATCTACAATAACATTTTTTGTTAATACTGCATTGATGTTTGTAACTGACCTATAACCAGGCCAAAATAGAATCTGTTAATTGCAGTTTCTGTGCTGATTTTGTGGGATAATATTTGACATTTTCAAAATGAGTGCTTGCATAAATGAGAGATGGCATGAGACAGACTGTGACTGTGTGTGTGTGTGTGTGTGTGTAAGCACATGTCTGGGCACCTTGATCCCTGCTGGGAAACTTTCAGTCCCGGGGAAAATGTGTTGCCATAGAGACACATAAATATCCATAGCAACTGCTGCTGAAATGCACGTTCAATATCATATGAGCAATATAACGGAAATATGATGGGGAAGCAAAGGTGTGTGTGTTTTATAAGAAGATGATAGGATGAGGTTGTTATCTGATGTGTATTGAAACCAAAGTGTAGAGCTGTACGCTTCTCTCTCTCTCTCTCTCTCTCTCTCTGTCTTCTGGTGTGCCACACCTAAGTTCAGTTCAGTAATAAGTTCAGTAATATTTTTGTTGAACTAAAGACATTACCAGGCCTTTCTGTGCAAACAGTAAGCACAGCTTTATGATTTCATTCCGAACACCAGCCTAATTCAATCAATATTTCACAAAAAGGGTCAGTGCCTGTGTCTGCGTTGATGTGTTGTATGTGATTGCACTTAAAATCCACAAGAGGGCAGCACTCCCTTTGCTTTCTTTTTTTACAAGGCATTGTTTACAATAAGAAGCGTTGAGTTTTGTTTTATTTATACATTTACCATTAGACAGTTTATCTAAATTATAGCACTAATGGGCAGATTAAATTGGGCAGAGGAAGAGTAGGAGAAGTGAGAGTACTTTGGGCCAAGGTGCAGCAAAGAGGTCTGCCAGAAGTAAACAGTAGCCAAAGATCTCTCCATTCCCATTCATTTTATTGGAAGTTGATCTGGCACAGAACCATCTTGCATGATGAGATTAGAAATGTGCCAGATCCAAAAACTGTTCTCATTACTTTCATCTCAGAAAAAAGAGGGACCAGGAAATTCAAAATGTTTTCCTTTTGTATTCAACAAACTTTTCCTTCAAAGAGGCTTCAGTCCCCATGTAATAATCAGTCATGTAATTAATATTCCTGATTCCTGATAGGCACATTATTATACTTTTTAATAGATGATTATTTTGATCACGTAGCGTAATTATACAATTTAGTATTGTTAATGTTGATTAATCTACTTACATTTATTTACTATAGAGTTAGAGTTTATATTAGGTTTGCTGGTGCAGTTTAGTACCACTCTATATTTAAGCACTAAGACAACTCTGATGGTCCCCTAAAGCATACAGTAGGAATGAGAATCAGAAGTCAAGACAGCAATTTTTGTTTTTTTAGGTTTTTGGCCAATAAAAATAGTTACTGATGGCACTGGAAAAATAACACACAATAACACATTGCACAGAGATCAAAAGCAAGGATTTCTTAAATGTATTGGTGTGTGTGTGTGTGTAACAATGTGATCACAAAATGATCCTGTCTATTTCCCATAAATAGAATTTCTGGACTGCATCTCCTATTTCAAATTTCTTCCTGTTACTTATACTCACTTACATAGCAGATATCACCCTTGGGTAAGATCAGGTTTCATTAAAGAGAGGGTGGTTTCAGAGAAAGTGATAGGTCTGACTATGGATAGGGGAATCGTTAATGGGTGAGATTGGTGGGGTTGAATAATGGGTAATGCATGTTCATCTGTATGTTCAACAAAACTGCATAGTATCCTTATTTTAATACCACATGATATAAAGGCTTATGATATATGTATAGAAATCAGATTTTTAATGAAATATTCTTGTTAAATACTTTGTTCTTTTCATGGTTGAATGTGCTGACAACAAAATCACAAAATTTATCAATGGAAATCAAATTTACTAGCCCATGGAGGTCTGGATTTGCAGTCACACTACAGGCCGATCCAACTTTGATGTAATATCCTTAAAACAAGTCAAAATAAAGGCTCAGTAGTGTGTGGCCTCCATGTGCCTATATGACCTCCATTCGATGCCTGGGCATGCTCCTGATGAGGTGGCGGATGGTCTCCTGAGGGATCTCCTGGACTAAAGCATCCACCAACTCCTGGACAGCATGTGGTGCTATGTTGATGTTGGTGGATGGAGCGAGACATGATGTCCCAGATGTGCTCAATTGGATTCAGGTCTGAGGAAGGGGCGGGTCGGTCCATAGTATCAATGCCTTCGTCCTGCAGGAACTGCTGACACACTCCAGCCACATGAGGTCCAGCATTGTCTTGCATTAGGAACCCAAGGCCAACCTCACCTCAACCTCAAATGGTCTCACACGGGGTCTGAGGATCTCATCTCGGTACCTAATGGCAGTCAGGCTACCTCTGGCGGGCACATGAATGGCTGTGCCGCATTTCAAAGAGATGCCACCCCACACAATAACTGACCCACTTCAAAACTGGTGATGCTGGAGGATGTTGCAGGCAGCAGAACGTTCTCCACTGCGTCTCCAGACTCTGTCACGTCTGTCACATGTGTTTTCATCTGTGAAGAGCACAGGGTACCAGTGGCGAATTTGCCAAACTTGGTGTTTTCTGGCCAATGCCAAATGTCCTGCATGTTGTTGGGCTGGAAGCACAACCACCACCAGTGGACATCGGGCCCTCATACCATCCTCATGGAGTCTGTTTCTGACCGTTTGAGCAGACACATGCACATTTGTGGCCTGCTGGAGGTCAAAAATCTAAAACCTGATAAGTAGGACTAAAGCAAATAACATTCTGCATACATCTCATTAAGTTGTTTAAATGGGCATAGCTAGAATCTAGACTGAGACTGGTGACATTTAAGGATGGTCATCTTGAAATAAGATAAATACATCTGATGAATACACCACTTTAATATTTTCCACAGGTCATTAGCTGAGTTCTAAACAAATCGCATGTCGCATGTTTTGTTTCTAAAAAAATGAATTAAGTAAAGATGGCTGGTTCCACTAAGATACCACACACTTAAAAAAAAAAAGAAATATAGCCTAAAGTAGCAATCGACAGGATTCAAGCACCAATTGCCCATGAGGACTATCCAGTTGAAATGTATCTTTTCAAAAACACAAATCTTCACTGATATTTAGGGTTTTATGAAACAGCTTACAGCCACATGCAGGTATCAAAAGGGCAATTAACTTTCATAGAAACTCTTGCTTACTGCTAGACTGTAAGAGATGTCTAAAAACAGGGAAAACAGCTTTATGTGCATTTTTTTTTCTTTCACGAAACACAGAACTAGTACAAGGAGGCAGTTGTTGTCTGATGCAGTGCACTATGCTTATATTTCTGTTAGGACCAGCATTGTCAAAGATTATTGACTATTAGTATACAGTTTGTTTTGCAGCCTAGCAAGGATAAGAGCAAGAAAAGCAGTGATAACCCCACAAAACAAAACCATATGCCCATATCCCCAAATGCAAAATGACAGAAAAAAATCTCAATGACTTAAGCAACAAGCATGTTGCCTTTATCTGTATAACCTGATTTTGCTGACTGCGAAATTTTCCTGGATCAACATCTTTGCTGACCCTGGAATAACACTGTGATTAATCAATCAGATTTGAAGAACCAGTTTTTAAAATTTAAGCTTACAATCAGTGTTTGGTGCTTGTACATCAGTGTCATTCAGCTATAATTTCCTTTGATTTTAGGGATTACTCATGGGTAAGGTAGGTTTAGGTGTAGAGATAAGGTCAAGACTACATGTTGTTCCTGGGTCAATAAAATATATTGGAAACACATCTAACTCAGTCCGCATTTCATCGTACTCAAGAATGGGTTATGGCCAATCCTGCACAGCGGTTCAAAATGTTGACACAGAAATGCATTCTTTCATGTATGTGACCCCAGGATTGGTTTGCAGCCATCGACCTGAAGGATGTGTACTTCCACATCCATGTCTAGATTATGCCTCGACACAGAACGTTTCTACAGTTTGCTTTCGTCAGGTTTACCAGAACAAGGTTGTGGCGCTATCCATAGGGACCCCATGACGTCAATCAATCACGTAACGTTAAAGTGACTGACTGAAAAGGAACGTCTCAGTTACGTATGTAACGTTATGCCACTCCTGCGCTGAGGTAGTCGGTTGCGATCAGCTCCTCAGCAAGAAGCCTAATGGTGGGGCATGCCAACAGAGTCTCATGACCAATTCATACCTATTTGTATGAGGTGCCAAATTCATGCTAATTTTTACGACCTCACTCGTGCGATTTTGTACAATTTGTCTAAAACAAAGTGACAGGTAGGTTTAGGGGTGGGGTTAGGATGAGCTCATTCGTACAAATTAATACGAAATTAGCAACTTATAAAATATGTACGATTTAGAAGAAAGCGTATGAATTTGTATAAATTAGCCACCTCGTAAAATATGTATGCATCGCCGTAAGATCAGGTTGGGCACTGGCCAATCCCAATTGACTGGTTCTCAAGATCAGAGCAGATTGGTCTCCCAGGCGGGAAAACGTGACGTCAGTCAATGACGTAACGTCTCTGTGTAACCACCCAATGTAAGAAATGGTTGTTTTATGTAAAAATCAATAAAAGCTGGTTTAAGATGAAAATGCCTAAAATATGGGCGGTAGATCCTTTGTCTTGTCTGTGAGCTTCAACAGCTTCAGCTTCAATCTCTTTAACCTGGCATACACATAACACACTATTACATATTCAAATCCCTTAAAGGAGGGGTATGTATTTTTTTCAAAAACGATTTAGGAAACTGAGTTGGGCCAAGTACCAAAATAAACTTGAAGCCCATCAGCAGTAAGGGGCATCTGTCTACACTTGTCATGACAAAGCGACCATTAAAAATAATAAAAAATTTGTGTCAATAGGTCATAAATAGAAAGCAGTTGCAGCTTACTGTGGGGTACTTGTCACACAATGCCACATGCATCTAGTGTACACACGGTATAACAATGGTTTGTTTCACAGAACTTATCATTGCCTTGGTTGCATACATATTGGTGAAGGGGCTGTTTGTTTAGGTGATTTCAAAAATTTACATTGTCTACTAAAAATTAATTACCCCACCTAAAGGATTGTAAGGTTGCATTAATTAGGTCAACCAGAATGTTAACACATTCCATAACATCCAACGTGCTTGTAACATTGTCAAGAGCATTTCAAAAACATAAGAAACCGATGTCATATCGATTGGTCTGCACACATAAACCAAGCCAAACCCTATATCCTTATAGAAATCCTGGCCAGGACAAGCCCAGGGAAAAAGGCGCGTATGGCCTGGCCCTATATTGAATAGCATTCATACAAATATTAGTTTGTCTGTTTATTTCTTTCTCCGAGGTCACTGTAAAATACCAGATCCAGTATGTGACCAGATCAGATGCTGGATAAGCACTTAGAGATGACCATAAAAGCCATGATAACTAGATGAGCTGTAGTGACGTCTAGACAACCATCAGCACAGATCTTCAGAGAAGACCACAAGAACCAGACAAGACCTCTACACAGACCCATGGCCGACTACAACCCACCCAAACACTGGCATAATGCAATTCAATTTTCAAGGTTGTTCCGCCTGGAAGCAAAGATGCCATGAAAACAAACCCCCTTGCGAAATAAGAAAGCCACCAGACCTTCAGCCATCAGTCTACCTTTTTGCTTGCTTAGATGTGGACAATATTTGGATCATTATTGACTTGACTACACAGATACTATATTGAACTGAGGAAGTATTGAACTGAGCTGAATGATGACATCACTGTCCTATCCAGAGCTGCTTTATAGGTTCATTAAACTCAATTTCACAACTGAAGAATTTTACACAGTTATTGAACCAAACTGAACCAACAGTGAACTAAACATATAAAATATACTGTAAATAATGACCATTTATTGTTGTCTTTTTAGAGCTGCTTTACAGCAGAATTATATTATGTTTCCATCTCTGAATACATGTTTTGAAAACAATCTGTATTGTAAAAAGTGCTATAAAAATTACATTGTATTACAAATTATAGTAAATTAAAAATTACAATTGTATGTACAGGTATATTTTGTAGAAGTTGGGTTCTCCTGAAGTCCATGATCATCTCCACTGTTCTGAGTGTGTTCAGCTTCAAGTTGTAAAGACTGCACAGGACAGCCAGCTCTTTCACCCCCTTTCTGTAGACAGACTTGTTACCATCCTCGATGAGGTCGATGACTGTGGTGTCATCTGCAAACTTCAGAAGCTTGACATAAAGGACTTTAGATGTGCAGTCATTGGTGTAGAGGGAGAAGAGCAGTGGAGAGAGAACACATCCCTGAGCATCTCCAGTGGTGATCTTGTGGGTGCTGGATGAGAATTTTCCCAGCCTCACTAGCTGCTGCCAGCAGCTCAGAAAGATGGTCATCCATTGACTGGCATGGTGAGCTGAGTTAGTGTGGAAAGGAGGAGGTTTAGGATAAAAGGCCAAGCTGAAGTCCACAATCAGAATCCTCAAATAGGTCCTTGGTCTGCCTAGATGTTGGGACATGAATGTCTACTGCATGAGGGGACTTCGCACAGCTGCAGTGATTTGTTGAAGATCTGTGTTGAGGTGTTAATGGTTGTGCGAAGAAGTGTTCAGAACGGATGTGGAGTGTTTTTTTTACTTGCAGTAAAACTCATTCAGATCGTCTGCCAGTTGTTGATTCACCACAGTGCTGGGGGGTGGTACCTTGTAGTTGGTGATGTCTCTCCGACCTTTCCACACTGATGCTGAGTGAGCTGAAGTGAGCTAAATCCTTAGTTTTTCAGAATAATTGACACTCTGATCTCCTTTTCCAATGTGTTTTAGGCCTGTTTATACAAGACTCTGTCCCCTTTCCTGTAAGCATCTTCTTTGGCCAGACAAAGCTGCCTGAGGTTTACAGTGAATCATGGCTTGCCACTGTTGTAGGTTAAATGAGTCCTGGTAGGAATGAACAAATCTTCACAGAAACTGATATAAGATGTTACAGTCCCTGTGAGCTTGTCCAGGAAAAATGCAGCATAAATGTTCTGCAAGATGTCTCCTATCCTTGAAATAGTATAAAAAAAAAACTAAAACAATTTCCGTGAACACAAAGCAGCACAATGTGAAAAGTTCTTGTTTATCCAGAAGAGCAGAAGGAGAACACATTATTATTTATCATTCAGCAACTATTTAACCATGTTTTATGACTTATGACTCTTTCAAACACATTAAAATAGACAAATAATTTGCAATTTAATCCACAGTAAATTCCAAGCAACTCAGCGTGGCAATTTTTGTACATTTTGTGAAATAGTTGTGTACTAAAACTCACACAAATGCACTTTTTTCAGATTGTGTATGTGACTTTGATTCAGAAACAACTTTTTTAATCTGTTACCACACATGGATGGCATTTCTAATTCATCAGCTTAAAATCAGAAAAAAGTGAATGGGATATGTATACTTCCTGGGACAAATGACTAAAGTCATTTGTTCTGCCGTCTCACTGGCACTGGTGACAAACCGAATCTGTTAGTCAGTTAGTCAGTGGGAAAGAATTTTCACAAAACAGCAGAAACAGAAAAGCCAAGAAGGTTTGCCCTATGAAATGGTTTTACAGCAAAGAAGACAAGGCTGTGTCTTTGTTTTCCGGAAGGCACCAACAAGGAACCATTCACATACACACGTACTGCACAGCACTGCTCATGAATGCTTGCTTCTAACAAGACAAATGCAACCCATCTGTGAACTTTATAAGTGGGCTGTAAACAATCATGTGAACAATTTAAGATATTCCCGATTAACAAGATCCCAAGAGGGTGGATTAAATAATTGCCTTAATCCCAAACTAATCTAATACCCACTACATGGAAAATTATTAAAAATTAAAGCATCCAGTCAGATGACCTACAGCTGAACTGTAATTCAAAAGGGCTAAAATCTTGCACCGGAAAAAGTACTAATTTATTTTATAGCAGGTTAACAAAGAAGAAGCTAATAGACATCTAGCAGAACTTTTCCATACAATTCCAGTGATCTGACCTTTTTGACAGCCTAACTAGCCAATCAAAATGCTACATCTCCTGATAAGTGAGATAACTTTATTAGAAGATATAGATGCTTTGCAGAAGCAAACAGGGAAAAGTAATGTTATTATTTTGTGTGAAAAATACACACAAAATAATAACATTACTTTTCCCTGTTTGCTTCTGCAAAGCATCTTTTATTTTACTTTATTATTTTTTTTATAAATGAATGTCAGTGTTTTTGACATTTTCAAGTGTAAAGCAGATGGACAGTTGACATATTTTCATCTTCTCCGTTATAAAGAAAATGTTTAATATTGCATAATGCATTAAGGCACATTAATATTCTGGGCTCATCTGCTTTCCTGTATAAAATGTGAATCATCAATCAGATATATAATTAATTTGATCTTGCAAAACCTTTCTGCCTAAAAGAAAAAAGGGAGGAAACATGTGGATGATAAAACGGTGACAAAAAAGTAGTGGGGAAAAAGTGTCTCACACATTCAAAACGACTTTAACTACTTTAAATAGAAAAAATAATGGAAACTAGATTTTTTTTTCAGATATATTTTAAACATCTGATATAATATTCATGTGCCATCACTTGCTTGTTTGTGTGTGTGAACCAGTGCCTATGACAGACAGCCCTGCCAAACAATCTGCCACCATGGAGCTGAGCACAGGCTCCTCCTTAGGAGTCTTTAATGACTGTGCCATCACCTGCGGAAACCCACATGACTCACAGATCAGCACAGATTTAACCCTTTAAACAAAAGACACAAACAACATCCAACTTGACACCATAAGACCATCTCTAAGTTGAAGAGGCATCACTCAAAAAGTCTTAAATTCTGAATACTAAGAGATTAGGAACATGTAATCTACTACAAAAAAAGAGCAATAATAATAATGTTAATAATAATACTTTAAAGATGTATCAGCCATGAAATATTGTTTTTACCAACTGCTACTAGTCCTGCAAAAAATAAAATAATAATAATAATATACTGAAAATGAAGAACAGTCTGGGTCATATTTTAATCCTAAATTAAAGAAATAATGAGAATAGGTTATATTTTGCATTAAAAAATATTTTTTTTTTGTATTCTGTAACCATCCCTATTTTTCCTGCACCTCAACAGGATGTTTTCTAATCATAATTCTTTAATATTAATTCAAAATATTTTAACAGTGACATTTTTATTTCAAAATGCATCTCTTTAGAAAATGCAGTGTCAGTGGTCCATCATGAAAAGCTTTACTCTTTACCTACTAAAATACGGACATGTCTGCAGTAATGCTTGCAGTTGTTTATAATAAGAACATTACCCGACTCTAATAGTAATTTTCATGTCATTGCTTTATTTTCAGTATATCATAAACGTCCCAGGACATGTGGGCGTTATAATGTAATAATTATATAAAACTAAATAATTAAATAATTAATTAAATTGCCATTTGCTGGGTCAACAAACTGAACGTTAAACTTCAGCGCCAACGCTCAAATCCACATGCTGCAACAACCATTGCAGAACGCATTGTTCTGACATCATACATTCGGTATGTCAGCGCATTTGTAAAGTCAATACAACTTGCATGTCCTGTACCTTAGGAGGCTGCTCGTGTGCTGTTGGAGACCGTAGGTCTACTCCGTGCGACGATGTCGGAGAAGCCATGTTCCTCTCTGTGCACCTTCAAGAGCAGGACGCACCGCTGCAGCAATTTCTCCGAACAGGACAAGCACTTTCAGAACAGTCTTACATTACCACATATATCCCCTCCACCTGTTCAGCAGCTATGGGTATCTGAATGACCGACTGTAACTATGTTACGGGGACAGTGGGCGCTAATTGCGCTACGTAATCTTTCGTCGCCGGTGCTTTGGTTTGTTATTGAGTGCGCCCTTCCACACCCTCCGTGCAACAGTTTTGTCACCAAATCACAGCGGGCAGACTCTCTCTCTCACACACACACACACACACAGACCCACTGGAAGAGTGTGGCTTTGATAGGAGATAACACACTGGGAGGACAGCAGTTGTAGACATCTCAATGTCATTCTTTAAATAGCTAAATATCACAAAGCTATGGAAACTTAAGCAAGTGTCACCTTGTAGTGACAAAACACCTTAACAGTCCCAAGCAGCTCCAAATTAACCGTGTATGTGTGCTGGTGAAGTTTAACTGTGTTTGTTTGTTTACAGATATTACAGTTAAAATAATAATAATACATCTATCTTAAAGTGAAATTCTTGACAATAGTGATATATGTAAACAAAAATATTATATAGTAGCTATTATATAAAATTATAGTATAAAAAAACTTTCAATTAGGCGTTTGGAAAAAAGAACATATATGCACTTAGGCTATATATAGGCCTACAGATCGCATCAAAGTATCACAGGCATGAAAAGGAAAGGAGCAGAATCAGTTATGGAAACTCAGCTAGAAATAACTGGAAAGCACCTATAAAATGCAAGTGAGTATTGTTACGTTTTTCACTGATCATTCAGTTCAGATGCAAAAAAAGGGTGAAATTCTTCAGTCTCAAATGCGCTTCATTTAGCAAGAAGTTCTACAAAATGGCGATTGCGCTGAGGTCAGTTCATTTCAATACCTGTGTCAATGTTGCAAGATGCAATTTAGCTATAAAGTTTTGACAAGTGACATCATCCAGACTAGTGATAGTGCCAGTCAGTGTGGTCCTAACAATAAATGACTGAAACAGGTTTCAGATCCTAAAGGATTAATATAAAACATGCCCAAACTGCATCAGGGCAAAAAAACCTCAAAACTCAAATGAGGATCAAATCTATAATCTATCATTTTAATCAGCATTTTAGGAATGAACAGAATTAATTGCAAATACTGAAATGTATTCATCGCATTGGCAAGCTCAATGGAAAAACAATCACTACTTGTCAGTTATGTAACTTGCTGTTGTTTGATCTCTGGACAAAAATAAACCTCAAATAGCAGGTGTGTAGGAGGACCAGTCACATTTTTAAAATGTGTTAACCAGAGGACACCAGACTCGGCCCTAGAGGGCTGGGGTCCAGCAGAGATTAGTTCCAACCAATTAAACACACCTGAACCAGCTAGTCAATGTCTTACTAGGTATACAGTACTTCAAACATCCAGACAGATGTGTTGAGGCAAACTGGAGCTAAATGTCAGGACACTGGCCCTCCAGGACCAAGTTTGGTGCCCCCTGCACTCGACCCTTTCTTTCCGTCACCTGCCAATTGTTCAAGTTCAGTTATAAACTTTTTACATCCATTCAAAAGAATTCAGGTTCACAAGAATACCAAAACAGTAATTCACCACATTAACTATTATTTTGTTCCATTGACACTGGTGTCTAATACGTTTTGTCTTAAAGTAGTACATTATGCCTTCATATTGATCATAGGTTTAAAAACTAATTTAATTACTGGAATACTGAAAGAAACCTTATTCGAAATGCAGTGTATATGGTTTCTGTCTAATAAGTCTCTCGAATAAATTAGAGTCTTCTTGTTGTGCTAAAAAAATTAAAAAATAAAAAGCCCTGTGAGAAAATTATCTATTTTGAAGGCTCTTGGACTACAAAGAACCACAGTGACATTTCCAACTGGAAAAGGTTTCTTCTTTCCCAGAAGAAATATTCCAAAACGCTTCCAAAAGCACAGTGACATCTCATTCAGGAAGTCAAAAAAAAAAAAAAAAAAAAACACTGAAAGAACTGCAGGCCTTTCTTGCATCAATAAATGTCACCATTCATGGCTCCACTATCTGAAAAACATTGACCAAAAAAAAAAAAACTAGTGCTAACACAAAAAGCAGATTAAGCTTGGTCTAAGTTTTGCCAAAACACACCTCAGGCACTTTGGATATAGTTTTGTGGACTGATTAGTTGAAAACAGAACACATTACATTGGCATAAAGCAAACAGAAAATTCCACAAATGGTCACTAATGTAAAGTAAAGAAAACGGTCACTAAAGTAAAACATGGTGGAAGGAATATGGGAATGCTTTGCAACTTTTATTATTTATTGTAATAATAATAATGACAATATGAATTGTGTCTTCAAACTGTGTTGAAGATCAAGTGCAACTCAAGCAGTCAACCTCTGAATGGCTCAAACCATTAGGGATTTGGAGGGCCATGGTGAAAGTCTTGAACCCAACTGAAATTCTAGATCTAAAATGGGCAGAACCTCCAATGTGTCTAAACTAAAGCAGTTTTATGAAAAAGAGTGCCAAATTCATTATAAAAGTGTCATAATGCTATATAAAGGACCACACCAAAGGAGAGTTTTGAACAATGCAAACAAATAATCAGACTAAGGATGGTTTTAATCTGTATCTTTGTGTATATAGTTATGTTGCTATGTATTACAAAAAAAGAGAGAGAGAGAGAGAAATAACGGTCCAATATAACATAAACGGAGAAACAAACAACATTTGTGCATTTGTAAATATACTTTGGAATTCCAGCAGTTTTCCTTCAAAGAGGCAATAGAATACATAGTTAAACAAAAAAACAAAAAAAAACACAACACACACACACACACACACACATTAAAACCCAAAACATACAGAACAGAAAATGAGTCCAATACATAAACCTAATATACCTAAACATGTAGTCCACATATAAAATGCCACTTCTAATAGTTAAAAGAATTATTCACCCAAAAATGAAAATGTGATTATTATTTACTCACCCTCTTGGGGTTCCAAAGCTGTATGCATTTCTACATTTCTTTCTTTACAGAACACAAAAGAAGATATTTATTATATAACACTGAAAGCAAACAACATTTGACCATTGTATTTGATTGTACAGTACGTAGAAAAATTTAGTATTTAATAATAGTTAATATTTTACCAAAATGTCTTCATTTGTGTTCCAAAGCATAAAGAAATGTATACATGCTTGGAAAAAAACATGGGGATGACAGTTTTCATTTTCGAGAGAACTACCCCTTTAATAACTTGTGAGCTCATTGAGGGTTTAAACAATATTGCATAATCTTGTGATATTGATTTAATGTCAATTTTTTTTGTTTTTAAATACATAACGTGTTCTTCACTGAAGAGCAATTTTTCAAGGCATTGCAGTAACATAAATAACAGTGTTTGAAATATAAAATTTGTATATACACAAACGCATCCATACCTATCCCTAACACTATAGTTTTTTATATTGCAGTGTTTTATTCTAACTTTTACTTCAATATATTGTCAAACATAATTTTTATGTAATAATGTTTATGTATACATTTTAGCAAAAGCATATTTAAAGAGTGGGCATTAAAAGTAACGCTCAAGCCAAAAACTAAGGCACATAAAAAAAAGCCCCATTTATCGTTCAAAAAGACTGCAGCAAACCTTCAGTACATCAAATATGTACTATATATAGAACTACTTAATACTTCTGAACATTCCTCAGTCACCAATAATAAAGGTGTCAAGAGTTGATATCAGAATTTTGTAAAATTTGCAAGCATGATGTATTTTGATTTTTGGTGAGTATGATGTGGTGGTTACATTTATAATAATACTGACAATCATAATAACTGATTGTCTTTTAAAAATCATACGAATTGTTGCAGTTTTTATGCATGTTTGAAAGAGATTTGACATGCCAAGTGTAAAACATGTATGATATTAAAAGAAAACAAAAATCAATCACTGAGCCAAAATAGGACATCCATATCTTTTGGTAACATTCCGGTTATCAAACAGATCCTAAAAAAAACAAAACACGCTAAATAATAATGTAAAACTGTTACAGTGATTCAAGTTTTTAAAACCCTGCAACGTATAGAACCAAACTTATCATAAAACTTTGACCAAATAGATCAAATACATTGTAAAGATTTCTATTTAGGAATTTAGTACCGTTTAAATTGTTCCATGAGTTCACATGGTAAAAAATGGAACTTGGTTAGAATTATCTGAAAAATGGCTGAATTGTTTTATCGAACATTATTGAAGTGTTACGGTTAATATTCCGGTTTCCAAAGAATGATCTGTTTGTCCACAGCACCTGTGATGACAGTGCTGCATTGTTCATTCATCCACATACACGTGACTGCACCTGCGTTAAACACAATCAGGTTAATATGAAGCACTGTTCCAAAATATCCGTTACCTTCAGAAGTGCCACATTTACTAAAACTATGTCAAAATTTTACTAAAAACATTTGTGACTAAACAAAAATACTAGGCATTTTGACTTAATCCTAAGCCACTAGGTTTAATACAAAACGACAATTGCAGTAAAAAACTAAATAAAAATAAAGCTAGCCCAGTGTAATTAAAATGTACAATTTTAGTCAATATTTATGTTTATGTATTTTCATTCAGAGTATCACACTGTTTGCTTAGCAAACTAATATCCAAGAACTACAATTCATTGCATGAAGTGCGGGTGTGAAAGTAGCAAAGACATTAGCAAAATAGTCCACGCGACTTCAGAAGATCAACCATAATTTTACGAAGCTACAAGAACAACAACATAATCTTTTCTCCCCGAGTTACTTCCTTCATTTTGGAGAGTACCCAGAACGTACTTAGCACTGCTTATGTGCCGGATAAAGCACACACATGCTGAACATAAACGACACTGATTATGTTGCAGAAAACAAAATAAAAACAATATTACGTTTTTCTGTACACATAAAAAGTATTCTTGTAGCTTTGAAAAATGGCTAATGTCACATGAACCATTTTACCAATAATATCCTGGTAACATGCTTGCTATCTATGGAGAATCAGAGAGCTGTCAGATTGCACCAAAAATATCTCAATTTGTGTTTCAAAGATGAACGAAGGTCTTATGGTTATGGTAACAACATGAGTAATTAAGTAATTAATAGAAGAATTTTCATTTTTCTGTGAAAAATCCCGACTATCGATGCTTTTGGGAAACCCCACGGTCACTCGCACAGCTTTTGTGTCATGCGTTTACCTGAGTGAGCAGGTATCTTGTGAATGACTTTACTGCTAAGGAGGTCCCATACACTGAGATCTCCTGACATCCCTCCAGACAGCACAGTGTTACCATCCCAGCAGAAACACCTAAGAGGAGGACAGTGATTTTTGAATAAATAAAGGAATAAATACATAAATATATTGTGTGTGTGTGTGTTCTGGTCACCTCTGCTCTTGCTCTGCATGTACAGTAGCAATAAGCATGCCTGTCTGCACATCTGTAACCAGCAAACACGAGTCCTCCCCTACACTCAGTACATGTCTGCTATCTGAACACAGAAACAAAATTGTATCAAATTATTAAAAAAAGACAAAAATCGAAGAGATCTGGGTCAATATTCTTACATAAATATGTATTACACACACTCACCAGGACTGAAAGCCACCTGATAAATCTTTCCAGAATGGCAGGTCAGCTGATTTAGTGGGAGAGGGTTGGCAGTGTCCCAAAGAGTGAGTGTTCCTTCTTTAGTACCGGTTGCCAAAAGTGTGCCAGCTGGGCTGAGATCTAAAGTATTAACCTGTAAATATACATTACATTATAAAAATATAATAATTACATAAACAGTTTTTTTTTTTTACAATATAAAAGGCACTTTTTTTTTCATTTGGGTATAAACCGTGTTAATAAGCATAAAATTGAACAACCCTTGTGTGTTCTGTGAGATAACTATTATATATGCTGCATATTATTTTAAGTGATTAAAATGTAATAATGGAATGGCATGGGATTTATTCAGACACTTTTTATAACATGGTGGGAAGACAAGCGAATAATAACTTTTAAGATACTAAATATGTCAGGTTTAACCGATTACCTCAGTAACCCGAGGTAATGTGAGGAAATATAATACTCGACCCCAGCAGCCAACACCTTAGCCATCTTTACAAACAGCTAAAACCACTTCTCCTCCATCTTTATTTGAGCCTCTAAGAAAAAAACACCCCTTTATACTGTACGTGCAATCTATTTATTTACTAACTGCTTGTTAATAAAAACAAAAACACTAGATTTTCAATTTATTGTGTATTATTTTTTACTTTCTATTTATTATAAAATTAACAAAAGCAAAAAAGGCCTCGAAATTAGCTTGATTTATCCTTTTTCTATTCCGTTGACTTTTTAATTATAATAATAAAAAAAACCTTGTTAAAGCAAGACGTGTTATAGCATTTGCATATCATTGCTCTTTTGGTCATTTCAGCATCTGCTGGAAAAAAACAAAAAGACTATATGTTAATATAAATCAAACAATTACAATAATAACTAACGTTTGGTCAAACCTAGCTAGTGTAACAACCGAGTGATAGCTTTATTTAAGTGTGTAATCTTGCAATGCAATATGCAATGATTTTGGGGCAAGTATGTTGTAATTTAACGTACAAGGCTTCACCATAGGTTCAAAGATTATTAGTTTGCACAGTTTTCAGTAAAACAAAACAAAACAAAAAAAACTATAAAAAGATATATAGAAAAAACAAATAACAGATTTCTTTCTATTCCAGTTTTTTTTTTTTTTTTCAAACTCATCTATGGCACAATGTTCACTTCTTAAAAATAACTTCTCATGCATGTATATTGTCAGGTATGTGACTGGCTTTAGTCGAAGGCACTGCTTAGATGTCTCTGCTACAGTTTGTCATACAGTCTAGCATAAAATATCTATGTATATTAAGTTCATGAGACTTAACATTTTAATTTGAAAAACTAAAGAGACAAAACTTTTACACCTCAGTTCAAAAAAAGTGACAAAAATGAATTATCAGCGGTCTGACACAATTACCTATATTTCTGTTTTTTTCTTTATTTCTTTTATTCCCCAGCTCTTACCCCAGCCTCATGTTCAAATTCAGCAAGCAGGTCAAACTGAGCCCTTTTATTGCTGGAGATGTCATCTGCTACACAATTCCAAATCTGTTAAAGAAAAAAAAAAAAAAAAAAAAAAGAGAGATAAAGCAGGAAGTCAATTACAACTGTAACAAAAAAACATTTAGTACAAAACAGACAAGGTGTCTTTGATAACCTTACAATACACTCAGCTCTGCTCATTAAAACTAAGATTTAACCATCTCTAAATATTTAGCAAGAAAGCAAACTTGGCTGGATTCATTTAGAACACCTTCACAGTAGAATCCCAAGATGCTGTGTAAAGTTTGTCATCCCTCCAGCAAATATGACTAACTGCATCATCATGGCCCATCAAAGTGTCTTGTCGTCTTCCATATGCTATTGAGTAAAAATATCTACAGGAAACAAGAAAAGGGATCGAAGAGTATTAGAACAGAAAAAAAGGGACAAAAGAGTGAAAATAAATTGATTGCATGTTTATATAGATATGATTGTGGTTGCAATATAAATGCTTACACATTGTTGTCCCAGGAGGAGCACACAACAATCTTATCATCAGGCAGCATCAGACAGGAGGACAGTGGCTTGAGGGAAATTTGAGATTAATTGTTTTAGCTAGAGGGAGCAAAAGCTTCTAGCCTAGCCATGTTGTACAGTGACCCCCCTCCCAAAAAAAAAATAAAAATATTTGGACACTTAAACAACGTGAAGCACTCCAATAAGAGCAACATTTTATACAGAAATTTTAAGTACACGCAGTGGAAAATAAAACAAATTTTTATTCAATAATGATGACAGTGGCAGTTCTACATCTAATTACTTCCTGGGCGAGAAAATTATGAAAATCATGTAGCAATAAATCATTGATGTTGGATGCTGCGAAGGCGGATACTGTATGCCCGTTGTGTTTTTTTTTTAAAGATCAACTTAAATTAGTGACATGAAGACATAATTCTCACTAGAGTCATCATTTCAGAGTTGATTAAAGTGAAAATGAGAAAATGTATCCATAGTAAAGTGGACATAGCCTGAGACACTTCAGTTCATAGAGATCTCTCTTAAAGAGCTGATGGTTTGAATCAGGTGTGTTAGATAGAGACATGTAGTCCAACATGCAGAGCAAACATTCCTGACAAACAGGATTGAAAACCACAAGTTCAAATACCTTTTAAAGCCAGTTTTTACTACAGTCTCTTGAAAGCTTACCATGTTCGAAAAGGACACACTTCTTTGCAGTCCATTTTCTTTTGAGAACATCTTCAACGTGGAGTCTACGTGATGATAAAGGACATGCTTAGAGGTGATCATTTAAGTTCTGTTTGTTTAAGTTCATTTAAGAATCATTTAAGTTCTGAGGACTTTACGGGAATCTGTCATACACTCATGAGACTAAATAATTGGTGAATTCCTAACCTTGAGAAGTCGAGAAGATGGAATCCCCGCTAAGGGTCACAGCAATACCCGTTACTGCTCTGGGGAAGCGAAATGAAAGGGTCTTAAAAAAAAGTAGACTTAAAAATTCTTTCTAAAGCTTTTAAACGCACAGTGAAAAGCAACTTAACAGAATACTCACTCTTTGTGTATTTTGTGGCAAGACTGCAAGGCAAGTTTGTTCATGTTGCTCCAGGCCATTTTCTTACTCTCCTCAGTCAGGTCCTCAAATGACTCCATACTTGGAGATGCTTCACAAAACACTTAATGTTAGTAGGACTTTTACATCAAAAACTGACAATTTACAAAGATAATTATACTTTCAAAGCCTTATTTTAATATTTATGGATTCACATTTACTAAAATTGTTTTTTTTTTTTTTTAAATGTCATTTTGTTAATCGAAATTTTGTTCTATTTTCTCCATTTTGCTTATAAAATCAGCACTACAATAAACCTGCAACTATTTTGAACACATTTACATTGTATGTTTTTGCTATAACAAATGTTGAGATTAACCAATCGACAAAGATGTATTTCTTTCGTAACGGTGACTTTCTAAAACTGCAATTCTGCATACTGTAAATGAAGGGTTGTACTGTGATCAGCACACAGAATCCTTGATTCGACAAATCAGCGTGTAGAATGTCCAACTATGCTGCTGCCGATTGCGTTTTGAAGTGCAAGATAAAATAGTCAACATTTTCATATATTTTGTCAGCTCTCAGCTTGTCATTTTTATTTTATTTTTTTCATAAACTAAAAAAAATAAATAAAACATTTATTGAAATGAAAATTCCAAATAATTATTTCAGGAACCTTGTTACAAGCCTTTTTTAGGACCGTTCTAGCTCTGCATATTAAGAAACAGAAGCTGCAGCTAGATATGGTCAGCTTTCAGTGGTACATTAAGCTGGAAAGAATGTTGTTTGATTATAAAGGAGAAAACAAGCGCCGAGTCATTTCCCTAATGAACAGCTTGAAAATTGTTTGTGTTGAGTAGTTTAAGAATAGTTTAGGTCTTATTTAGACTGCCGGTTGAATTTTGATTATTTGTGTTTCCGACTGGAATCTGATTCAAGTCTAAAAACTCAAAGATGTGTAGACCAGGAGCATATTGTTATTTTCTACTTGACTTGCATTTGCAACAACACAATCTTGCTTTGTGCAAAGAAATTGGTCAGACTGAAATGGACTTACAGAAATGTGATTTGAACAGGATTTTAAACAACAGAAATGGCGTTGAAGTTGTTATTTTTGTTTAACTTCTATAAAAATGTATTCTTGTCGCTTCATAATGTTATGGTTGGACCACTGATGGCATACGAACTATTCTGTTGATAGTCTTTCAAACTTTGTCTGGACTTGACAGTGTACTTCACACTTTGCATCTACGGAAGTCATCAATTGAGTCGTGATTTAATGACCAAGGGAAAATGAGCCATATCAGTCAGAAAAAAAACATTCCAATAAAGCATGCATACTGTGCACACTGCTAGTGCATAGTTTAAAGTAACAACTGAACTAAAGCAAACACAATTAGTGCAGTGTTTGTGTGGTTCTCTTATACCTGGTGAGAGCTCACTGCTGCTGAAGCTGGGGGTTGCTGAGAGGTTGTGGAAGCGTGGAGTGATCCTCTGAGGATGAGGAGTGACAAAGAGCTGTCGTGGCGTTTGTCCAAATTCCAATATCTGAGTTAGCATGGCTATTTTCTGATCTGGGTCCTCGATACTGCAGAAACACAGACATATGCGCTGACAAATTTACACTGACAAATATAAAAACATAAAAATTGGATCAAAAAGATATTCAGGCAGTCAAGTATGAGCTATTTAATTAGAGATATATTTTCTATTGACTCAAGCTTACCTATCGCAGTCAACTCCTCCCTCATATGTTAATGGATGGAAAACTGTAATATAGTAAACATCATTGTATTTCTCCATAATAACATAATATCAGCAACACATTAATCCTTCATACTTTAAGCATTGCTATATAACTGAATATTTGCCTGGTGCCAATCTGCGTTTGTCTATTTTACCATTATGGGCAGCCACAGCTTCACTTCCCCTCTGTTTGTAGCCAAAAATCAGATCAATCCACTCGTGCAGGTGTTCAGACACATACTGACTCTCCAGTGCTAAACGCATTTTCTCCAAGAAGTCATCTGGATCTGCATATGTACACAACACAGAGAAATGTGAACAATATAGAAGAAGTTTCATTCATTTTCAAAAGGTGGAGCTATATGGAGTCTTTAGTAATGAGACCACTCAGAAGAAGTGAGAAGGAAACGAGAAAGAATGAGCACCTGATGCCCAAGGAGGAAATTCAACATTTTCAACTCTGCCTCCTCCCTGCCTCCTGCCCAGATTCAAACCTAGAAGATTCTTAAGAAAGCTGCTATCACTTCCATAGAACTCAGGAATCAGCTGTAAATACACAAATAAAAACACACCAAGAACTTTACTGCATGACCTATAATTAGACCGGTTCACAAATACTCAATTTTACCTCACACAAAAAAACAAACAGGTTTGCAATACTATAGAAAGGCAGAAACATAACAATCGGAAAACTCACCTCTTTGAAATCTGTGCCTCCTTCTAAACAATTCTTCCATGTTTCACCAACACTGCATTCACAAACGCACCTCAGTGTAAGCAGATGTTTTTCTGTATGTGTGCATTTGTTTGCTGGTGTGTGCAAATACCTGTTGAACATTCTGTCTGCCTGATCAAATCGTCCATTTTGTAGGCAAAGCATGTGCTCTGGTGCTGCGGGAAAGCAATGTCTCTTTAAACACCACAGCATACAAAAGCTATCACTAAATGCATTTTCAGATCTATATTGCATGGTTTGTTCTAAAACAGGGACTTAAATGATTAAAAAGTAATGTTCATAAGGCAACATTTCAAATCTACCAAAGTTTATGCAGGACACATGTGTGCATGTTCTTATGATTCCACTCTTAGCCATCAGGATGGACAGTAGCTATAACCATATCCGAGGCAATATTAATAATAGGATTGAGAAATTAGCTGGAATTTACATGCTCAAATACAGACAATAGACTTCCTCATCTCTTGTATCAATTCCGTCCAAATTGGTAGACAAGTGAAACTCAAACTTTATTTAGAAAACTACTTCTGTCCAAATACTACTACAGAAGCATAAGCTAATACAACTCCTTACCGACTCTGACAAGGTAGAAAAGCACATATCCAGGTGATGAATAATGACTGCCATACATAAAACGCGGCTCGGGCATGTCTCTGTAGCGTTCCTGTAGCACACACACACAAGACACATAAGATTTTCATATGATGAAAAGGAACATCTGAATATTAAAAAATAAATTAAAAAAAAGTGATGCGATTACTGGATTTCTCACCATTAATCTCTCCAGTCTCTCTGTGTTCAAAGCTCCAATTGGTTTACCGAGATCTCGGAATGAAGCAGGGTTCAGCAAATCTAAAAACAAGATATTTTTTGCATGAGCGTGTGTGATAGGTGTTCTCAAGGTGTGTGACTGTGTTAGAGAGAGACTGACCCAGCTGTGTGCTGCTGTAGTCACTTATGACCCAGGGGAACACTGGGTACTGAGAAAGGTCATTCACACTGCGGTCTGCTAAATTGTTTAGATGAAGCAGGTACTGATAGTTGGAGATGTGACCTCTCTGCCACTGCAGCATGTAGCTCTCCGCTGTGCACTCCGCTATATGGTTTTCTACATCACATACACACAAGTCTTCAGTAAAAACAATGTGTTTAAACTGCAATGTACATACTTACAAATTAGGTTTGTTCTGGACCCTGCTGGAAAACCAAGATCCGTTTTTGGTATTGGTAGCTGGCTTTGAACGCATTAGCATCAGTCTAGTTAAACGGGTCCCACTTCATGCTCTGCTCAAGTCAGACAGGAACTTCACATCATAATTAAGAAGGGAATTTTCACCCAACTGTCTGTCAATTGAAGTCAATGAATGTCGACTGTACTCTTTAATTTGTTGACATTATGTGTACTAGTGTTGACAATAATGGTTGGTTTGAAGTGACGGGGTTAAGCTGACAAACTACATTCACAAAATCAACCATAAAGTTTAAACCATAAACCACACACATATAAATAAGTCCTACCAAGGAAAGTTGCAATGTAGTAGTAAAGCTCATCTCTTTCTTTAGTACTGTAGAACTTCAGGTAGATATCAGAGCACAGATCATTCTCTGTGCAGAACACCTCAAGGCCCTTAACACACACACAAATACACACAATGAATGCATCTCATTATGTCTTTGTTTTTGTGTGTAATCAACATAACAGACACAAAACTAGAGAACAAATAAATAAACGAAGAACATCAAATAAGCACCCACCAAAGGCCTCAGCCCATGTCTTCGCTTGTAGATGCGTCTTACACTATGTAACCCAATCTGCACCACTAAATCCTTTTAGAAACACAGAAACACACATAAGAACTGCAGGGAAGGAACTGCACATATATGCCAAAGAAAGCATGGCTCGAACAAAAACTCACAGGATATCCGTTCATAGGCTGGAAGTACAGATTGGAATCAGTGATGCAAACGTGACCAGCGTTTGTCACCAAAGGAGAAACCATTTCTGCCACACACTCCATGTGTGGGATTTCTGTTACATGCTGAAAACTGCACACACAAACATAATTAATCCATCCTTCTACTAGACCACAATTCTTAAATAAGAGAGCTTTGGGGTCTGTTAACTCTCTGAATACTGCAATTTAGTAAAATATCTATATATATAAAATGTTTAACATTATTACCAATGTTAAACAATTTTGTGCTGCTTAATAATTTTATGGAAAACATGGTACATTTCTTCAAAACGCTTTAAATAGAAAGCTGCAATAATAAACTTGAAATAGAAATAGCATTTAAATAGCATTTACTTGAAATAGAAGCCTTTGATGATGTAACATGGCTTTTATTTGATGAATTTAACACATTCTTTTAAGTACTATTTTTATTCTTTTAAAAAATAAAATAAATAAATAAAATGAATGAACAAATGAATGAATATGATGCTAATGGATATGATACTTCTTGGTTCTTACCTGTTCTTATCAAAACTTGTTCTTGCTAGCCTGGACTGCAGTATAGCTGCAACCTTCAGCAGAAAAACAAAAACACAGATCACTCATACATCTTCAAAAACAAAACGAAAAAAAAAACAACAACAATTAATGCAAATCTGATTAATTTTACTGACCATTGCTGTCTGGTCTCCCTGCTTATCCAGACAGGATGCTCTGTGTAACTAAAAAAAATTGCCAAATTATTTAAACAAATGAGATGAAAATCCCAATGAAAATCAGAAACCTCAAATAAAAGGCAAACCTGTAATAAGATCTGCACAACATCATCCGTTTTTCCAGGCGCTTCCAATTGAAATTTGACCTTTTTCTCTCCCTAACATGCATCAAACAATCAATCAATACATAAAAAAAATGTTATGTCTTGAAATTTGTCAAAACTATCAACAGAAAATGATCAACATTGTAAATGTTTGCTCCCCACCTACTTCTTATCCATCTTGGACAGAGACAGAAAAATGAGCTCACCCTTTCGTATTTATATGGAGCAACCACATTTTCTTCTTTAATCAGATAAATCTGAGAAGAAAAAAAAAAGAATAATAAAATCTGTAGTCTTGCAAGTTCCAGTTATTTAAGAATTAAGAGGAACTGTGAGGAGCGCTCACCTGCCTGGTTTCTATAAGAATGCAAGCAGGTTTACTTCTGCAAACACACATATAAAAGAATGGAAAAAGAAAATAATTAAAATTTTATCTGTAAAATTGCAATAAACCTGAATACAACAATACGATTTATGTGAATATTAATCATCAATATTACTCTATAAATGGGTTGTGGCCTGTTTCCTCCAATGTTGCTATTACTTTGCAGTCTTTCAGAAGAATCTGCAAGAAACACATTTTCTTATTGTAGAACAAGAAAACCAGCAACTAAGGTTGGTGATAATATGAAGAGTATACCTTTAAAATAGGCTTAGCAGCAACATCGGGTTCAAAAATGACTGATTTGGAACAGATTTTTAGTGAGCCACTTGTTCGTCTGTGCATAAAAAAAGATATTAAAAAGAGTTAATAAAATCATCAAAGATTAGAAGTCATCAAAGATTTGTTTAGTGACATTAATTTCAATTAACGTCGAAACTTTGTGTATTCTCAACACAAAACTATTGCTGTATCTTACTAAATACTATGATGCTTTCTGTCTTTTTCAGAACTTGACAAAAGTCAATTACCTTTTATGGGAAAAAAAAACAAACCCTCAGACAATCCACTTTTGCTCTCCATAGAGAGAAAAATCTTAGTAAGACAAAATGACCGTGAGTAAATGATGACAAAAGTTCCATTTTTGTTTGAATCTATGAATTATGAAATATGCCTTCATATAAGGGTTCAAGGAATCAATAAACACAAATGAAATCCTGTTAAACACCCAATTTCTTATTGAACACAATGGCATTGAATCACGTTCAGTCTCTTGTGTGTTGTGTCTGCGTATTAATTCATGCCTGTGACACTATGGAGTGTTGGGAAATAAATATTAAAAAGTTATCTCTGCAACAACTAGGCTTTCTGATGTGCTATGTGTCCAAATACTTTATCTCTTAGTTCAGTTAGCTGCCATGCACTGTATTGCAATCAGTAATGAGTGAATGAGTAAATGATTTCAGACACATCAACAAGTCAACAAGAATTGATTACGGTTTTACATTTGACTCTGTCACAAGGGCTATTCAAAGTCAAGTTGACACCCCTTCCCTAAACAAACATACAACCAAGCAATTCAGTGTCATATTCTGAAAACCTCTTGCATTTCCCTAATAAATTATTCAAGATCAGTAATTCAGATAGCTCACCTGTTTGCCTCCGGACCTCTGTCGGACAGATTATATGCAGTGTGCTGTTCAAAATAATGTTCCTCCAGATCCAGCAGCAGGAGTGAAAATCTGAACGTAAACATGAACAAATGGATGTTTAAAATTAAAAAAATAAATAAATTTAAAAAATCACCTCAATGATTCCAAATAATGCAAGACAAAAAGTACAGAATAGTGTATGGTATAGTATAGTATTTGGGTAAAGAATCCTTTTTGGTTTCAAATTCTAATGAAAAAAATCATAGTTTCAATATACACACAGTAAAGGTCTGTTCAAACCAAGGACAATAATCAGAGATGATGTTGCAAAGGAGCAAGGCAATTTATTTTTTTAAGGAAATGTGGAAAAGGCCACTTTTTTTTTTTAAATAATGACGCGAGAGATAATTAATGTATTATAAACTCCGCAGCATTTTATAAATAAATAAATAATTACAATTTTACAGTGACTTTAAGTGCCCCGGGCGCTCCCTAAAGGGGCGAAACAAATTAATATAAATAAGTCTACGTTACTGTATGACACAGCTGGTCATGTGACATCAACAATCCTTATATCATGTGAGTGCAATCATATTTTTTTCTGCAAAAAAAACAAACAAAAAACAAATAAATAAGATCAAAACAAAAACGTATTGCGATCCCAATGATTGTGAGTCTTAACATTAGTTACTGGTATAAGG
>JAUMHP010000052.1:21840574-21854699 GCA_032361065.1 Enteromius trimaculatus | reverse complement strand
AGTGCATGGGGATGATAGTGAAATATAGTGTAGCTGCAGGAAATATTAGGGCTGACGACAATGAGTGGTTGCAGGAATGGCGTTAATAGAAGAATGTAAACCTTTCCTCTGCAGTTTGTGTGTCGCTGTTGTGGCGCATCTTCGGACCCACACCCATTCACAGAATTTGTGCATTACGTCTCAACCACTGCTTTATGGTGAGTACTTGATACACTGCCATGGTTTTAAAAGTGGGATAGAGAAATCAGGGCAAAGAGCTAATCCTGATTTAAATGTCAAAGTATTAACTAAGGCTACTACAAAATTATATGATTGCAGTTTAAAGCATCACTTCCCCTCCTGTCCTGAAACCGAAGCTTCAGTCTTTCAATACACGCTGAAGTCTTTTCACTTCATTAGTACAATATATACTGTACTTTCACCTTTGTCTATTGAGCAGCATTGTCATTTATGATTTCTATGCATACCTACAGCATATCATTTCCCGATTTATGCTACTCAATGGCATCCAGAGAAAAATGCTTTTGAGTGGACGCGGCCCTATATTCCCCACACGCCTTCAGCCATTAAGACCACATTCTACATGGCTTACTTTTTTGTGAATGAAGGTATGGTTAATACTACTACTACTGAGCAACATACAATGTGTTTTTATTAACTTAATTAAATTTGATTCCTTTTAATGTAATGAATTAACAAATTATTAATTTAGGACCTATACCGAGTAACCTTCTCTTTTTGTTGCTTATACAGCGAGGAAAAGTTGTCACAGCTTTCCTAGCACAGAGGAAGAGGAAAAAGCTTTGATCTATAACTACAAACCTGAATACACTGGACCTCAAAGTGCATTTGAACAGATCTATTTTTTTGATTAGATGAATTCTTTAAATGTGCTTTTGTCTTTATTGGTGTTTTTCCTTTTAATAATTTATAATAATAATTAGTATTATTTAATTTTTAGTTTGAAACTTTGTGACATGATATGAAACGTACACGTGACATGAAAATGCATCAAGCTGAATTACAATTGAGATAAATTACTATTATTCTTGTTTTTTTCAGGCATATCAAAATTGAATACTTGCCAAACAATACAAAGAACAAACATTTTCACATGATGAAATTATGTAAATAAACATGTATACAAAAGTTGTGCAGAATTTGTAGTGTTAATAATGTGTGCTTGCAGTGAATCTGAAGAAAACGTAACATCACATTTCACAAAAACAAACAAAATAGTCTTTTTTTTTTTGATGATCTGGATGTGTTCTTTACAGGTGTCCCAAGAACAAATAACCTTAATAAAAATAGTTTCTATGATTGGAAAAGGCACAAAGTGATTTTTTTTATGGCTGTGCACTCATCTCCTATACTGTAGCTAACACATCTGCTCATTAATGTATTCACCTGAATACACTTTATATAAAGTAACATACACAACATACAGTGCAATGTTCAATCATATTTCTATAAAAAGTGACTGAGGTCTCCTTTTTTTCCCCAGAAAGAAAGAGCAAATGCAACTCTCTTATATCTGATATGTCTGATCTGATCTCTTCATTGGTCCCATAACATGCATCTCATTGTACTATTATTTTACTAAAGGTAACCCTTCAATCTAACCTAAGATATAAATTTCAAAATGTACGTTTTAATCCTTATTGTATCTTTCATTTTACTGTTTACTGTTGAGCCCTAAAAACACTCCTCTGAAACATGATTTCAAATTGTATTTGCTTCATCAGAATTAAGATGTTGAATACCAGGTGAACAGTCTTTTTAAAAACCTTTAACTCCTGTTTTTCAATAATTAATAACCCCTATATTATTTACAACTATCAGTATGATAATTTTTCATAGAACTTACACATTCACATTGCCTTGTAATCAGTACCCACAGGACAGCACAATAGAGATTTGTGATTTATGAATTCTGTGATTGGCTAAGGACAGCAAATCTGTCACTTCCGATTGGCGGTTGACCTACTTTCAAAACTCAGTTTTTGAATAAATCGTCTATATTGGTGACAGAGTCTGCCTCTGTAATTGGGTGAGTTCTGGATGCCAGACATCCACAATGAAGATGAGTCTGTAGCTTTCTGCTTCCTGCCAGACTTCATGCTCGAATGAGTCGTCAAAAATTAACACTTTTCCTTCTTCCCACTCCCTGAAAGACAATCAACATTCACTGAATACATTTTTAAATACTAAAAGCCATGCCACACATTAATTCCAAAAATAATACATTCATTTATTATCAATAATGCGCTCATTTACAACCCTGTAGCCAACTAGTTGAAGTGGAAATGGAGCTTTTAAAAGTGAAACATTTTAAAAGCTTTGTACTAAATGCAGTTGTAATCGATGTGTGTAAACGTGTGTTTCTGTGATTTAACTGACCTGGTTTGATTTGTACAACGGATCTTGCATCCCTTAGAAGGGATGACGAGGCCTAGGTGCATTCGTAGACGACAGTTGGTGGGACCAGTGTGAGGCCATACATGAGTACCAGCTTGCATGACTGAATATTTGATCTAAAAAGAGGAAGATTTAAATAAGTATGTAACAGTTAATAAACATAAATAAGCATTGTAAAAGGGAGACGAAGTAAAACTTAATTCAAAGTACAGCTAGGCAAGAGCGTGAAACTATAATTGAATTCTGGTCACTGACCTGGCCTCTTTTGCAGCTAGTAGCCTCTGTGTAACGTTCCAGCAAACCACAGGTTTTAGGGACATAGCGACATGCAGAAGCAACCTTTCGACCTGAGAAAGTAAAACACATTGTGTTTTTCCCAAAAAGAGTAACACCACCCAAGACTCTAGTAAACTCAAAAAATCCACATTACGTTGCTAAATGAAGTGACTCCGTTTTAACTTGTTTAAACCATGTGGATCACATGAAAAAATTATATTCTCATTTAAATAATTTTGTGCTCACCAATGGTTTTCTGAGTAAAAGTGTGGTTCTAATTGGAATTTTACAACCAAAAAAGGTTGATGCATTACATTTTTATTAAGCTTCTTGTTGACTGATGCTGTGAATTCTGGAATTTCAATGCAAAATTTTGCACCTACTGTAATAAAGCAAGAACCACTAAAATGAAATGAATGTGTTAGACGCCAAATCCCTGTGTCCCTACATAGGACAAGCTGTTAGGAAACAGGTGGATAAATGCATATCAAGTGCGATTATGTAAGAAATGTGTTGGTAAATGCAATTATACTATTCTATACATGAATTATATTTTACCCTGCTGCCACAGTGTAAACTGGCCCCAGTTTCCTGTCTCTCTCAGATTTTCATCTTCTGGGAGGAATTGCCCACTGTTGCTGTCTAATACTGACAGGGCTTCATCTCTAATGGTCATCCAGCTCCGTTCCAACATCTGTAAAGACATATGAACACAATGGAAGCAAAGCAGAGACAAACATGCAGCTTCAAGCAACTTGACTGTTAAAGTGATGAATAATTATAGGGCCCAATTATGACCTAATGGTTAGGGAGTCAGACTATTAATCCGAAGGTGGCAGGTTCAGGATATGTAGTAGGAGACAGACCTCTCTTTCACGCTCACGAAGCATGTTTAACAGATCTACACTGATGTTTTTAGGAGGAGATACTGTATATGTGAATTTTTGTTAATAATTTATTTTTTTCTTTGACTTAATTTAATGTGTAATAGTGATTATACACTACAAGTCAAGTTTTTTTTTATCTGCATTTATTTGATCCAAAGTAGAGCAAAAACATAAAAAAGTGTTTGGCTTTCATTGCAGGTAAAGTTGCAATAACTGGATGATTGATATATATATATATATATATATATATATATATATATATATAAAAAAATGTGTCATATATGTGTCTTTACCTTGACTAAAGCTGTATATCCAGTCTCTTGAGCCGTCCACCAGGGTTGAGCACGAAGCCCTGGGACATTATACAGTGATCTCTGCCATACAGAGGCAAAGTGACCTCGCTGATGTCCAGCCTCATACCAGTCATAAGCCTAAACACAAAAAACAAAACACCAGATTCACTTTTTATTCTCTGTAAACCTCTTTTTATAATCTCACTCTTACTTTCCAGGAAGTATGAGTATATTAGCCTGGTTCTGTCAACACTGCACTGGCTCCCTTTCAAACATCGTATACACTTTTGTTAATTACTGTACTTATAAAGGCCTGAATGGCTTAGCTCCTCAGTACTTGAGCGAGCTCTTATCACATTAGATTCCTCTACGTCTTCTGCGTTCTCAAAACTCTGGCCATTTGATAATACCTAGAATATCAAAATCTTCTGCGGGTGGCGGATTTTTTTCCTTTTTAGCACCCAAACTCTGGAACAATTTACCTAATACTGTTCGGGAGGCGGGCACACTCTTGTCAGTTTAAATCTAGATTAATGACACATCTCTTAATCTGTTAGGCTGCATTAATTAGATCAGCCAGAACCGGGAACACTTCCCTCAACACACGATCACTCGCTATATCGTAAAAGGAATGACATCTACGCTAATATTAGTCTGTCTCTCTCATATTCTGTTCCCCAGTCCGTATCCAGATCAGATGGTGTATCAGCACAAAGAGATGATCTTCATTGGAGACAAGAACACCTAGATGAGCTCCGTTGACATATTGCAGGAACCGGATGCACACAAACACACACAATATAAGTCCTTTGCACAATCTGACATGTGCTTAAACTGAAATTGATCTGGAAATTAGGTGCTGGGCGTCCGGCCAGAGGAGAACTGGCCCAAACAAGCCTGGTTCTCCCAAGGTTTTTTTTTCCCCATTCTCTCATGGTTTTGGTTCCTTGCCACTGTCGCCTCTGGCTTGCTTAGTTGGGTACAGCTGATTTCTAGTGATTATCATTGTCTTGACTACAGAGACCTTCTCTGCATTGATAAATAAATAGTTTAATTCTCGTCATTATACATTACCATCACTCTGTTCTACTTGATAATGTTCAGTGCTTTGCTACAATCTGTATTGTTAAAAGCCCTATATAAATAAAAGCGATTGATTGATTGACTTTCATCTTACACTTTTGTCTCCTGTTCTCTGTAAAGCATCTCCGAGATGAAAGTAAAACCTTCCGTCATCAGTTCCTGGCTCTCCAGATTCCAAACCCTCCTAAGCACACACAAACATGGAGAAAATATTTAATTACTTGAGTGTGAGTGAAAGTATAAGCTTCAGATTTCTGTTCATAAAATCAGAATTACCCTGAGGTACGGTATGCTCTCTGCAATCTTGTTTTCGGATTTAAGTATGAACCCGTAATGCACTTTAGCAAATCCATCATGTGGGGCATGAGCTAAAACCTGAAGAGGAATTTCAACAAGGACAAAATTAGTAATCCACATCATATTGCTAAACATAATAACAACAACATTATAACAATATCTTACCTCCTTATATATTCGTTTGGCACTCTTGTTGTCACCCAGAAGCAGATGTGCCACTCCTAAGTCGTTCTTTAAGCCAATGTCTTTTGGGAAAATCTCAACTAGCTTCTCCAAAGTAGCCAAAGATCCTCTTGTACGACCTGAAGGGGAACATGACAAAGGATGCATTTACAACAGTCAATGAAAAGTCACAATATAGCTACATTACTTGTTTACCTAAGAACTGCTGTCTGTCTGCACATCTCTTTAATGTTGCTTTGATGAGGTCAGGTGGTACATCTGGGAGCTCGGCTACTTCTTTGTATGTGTTCACTGCCTTTAGCAGCATCTCATTACTGCGCATTTTCTCAGCCAAATCATCTTCTGCCTGGACACATATCACACTTCTCAGGAGAAATATTAAACTATTGACTATTAAACTATTTTGCTAAGGATTTTTGCACAAGAGAGTGACTATTATGTGATTTAAACAGTAATGTTAACCTTAATGATTGTGTGTTACCTGGGCTTTGCCATATCTGCATCTTGGACTTTGTGGGAATTTCTGGACAAGAGCTTCAAAAGCTTGGAGAGATTCCTCAATTTTCCCCTGAAATAATTTACATGACTTCTTTGATTCTGAAAACTACTATCTGACAATCTTTACCCAAAAAATGTATTCTTTCAGTATCACACTAAAAACTTTTTTTTTTTTTTTTAAATATAATCTTACCTTCTTGCGTAATTTCTCTGCAGCGTTGATCTCAGATTTGATTGTTTTGTCAAATTTATTAATAAGTTTTGGTTTCTTCTTTTTGGCTGTAAAATAATTCTCTACAGTATTAGACTTACTGGAACTTAAGAAATCAATGTCTATATAGTGTTTTTCACAACAAGTACATTTCAAGTATTTTTAAAACAGACCAATTAAAAAACGAGAAAAACACCTAAACAGAGACAAAAAAAATAGGTTGATTTATCGAAAAAGTGTGGTTGTGTGGAGATATCGGTCCGAACATTTTAAAAGAACAATATTAAAAGCAAGTTCAACATACCTTCTTTTTCTTCTTTGGACTCCACTAAGGGTTCTTCTGTGAGTTCTGTTGTCTCAGTAATTGATTCACTTGTGGAGACTGATGTAGGCACAGGTTGAGTTTCAAGTGGCAACTCTGGTGAAATTTGGTTTGCAGGTCTTGATTCCTCTGTTGTTAACCCTTTTGAAGTTTCTGCATCAGATGTAGACTCATGTGGAGAGTGTGATGTGGATTCTTTACAGGACACATACAGTGCACTTTAACATAAATATAATGCACAAAGTACACATTACGTAAAGCATACATAAGTATTTTAGTAAAATATTTATCTTACCTTTCTTTCTGCCAGGAAGAGATTCTGCATGTAACTCTGAAATGCCACAAATGAAAAAGAAAGAAAGAATTTTTTCTTGAAACATTTGATATACTTATGAACCCTAAGGGCTAGAAACAAAATGAAAAACAATTTCTGTCTTCATTTTAGGTTTAATTTCAGTCTTTAATGCTATTTGATGGGAATTACATTACAATTACATTACTTAGTCTAGATGTTTTATTTTCCATGAACTGACCTTTATCTTCTCTTTGCAACATTCAGTATTTACATTACTCCAAAAAAATAGATTCATAAACATGATTGCTACAGGGGTGCTACAACTGGAAATCATTATTAAAGTGTTAATCATGTATTCATGTAACATTTGCTTTAACTTGAATAAAGGCTGAAAAAATTACAGTGGAATTATATGATCTGAGAAAGAAAGAAAAAACATTAGCCACATGTGTCAGATTTCATTATTATTTTTATTAGTATTTGAAACTATATACTAAACTTGCTATGCTGCAGTATTAATATGAAATTTTAAAAGCACATAACACATGCACATTTGGAGGGCATGCACCATGTCAAATTAAATGTGTCAACTTTGGAAGAAATTGTAACTAAATATTATTCACATGATCGTAACAAAGAAAATATATTGTTACACAAAATTAAAATTTGACCATAGTGAGGCACTTAAAAGGTTATCAGAAGAATTATTATTTGGGACAATATGGGCCGCTCAGGGGTCTACAATTTCTACCAAAGAAAGGGGACTCATTTATAAAAAGTTGCGCATAACCCATCCTAAATTTGATCTTACGATCTTTTCTCAAAGATGCATAGGTGTGATTTATGGAATGAACGTGTGCCTCTCTTTAAGAAGTGAAATCTATGAATCGCAAATGATCTTGAACTTGTGCATAACTAAATGGTTTCAGCTCTTTGCTCTAAAAACAACTCCTGATTAATGGCATATTTTGGGCCACTATTGACTCCCATATTTTTTTTCTTTTCCTGAAGTCAATGTTGACTTAAAACAGCCTGGTTACAAACTTTCTTCAAAATATCTTCCTTTGTGTTCAGCAGAACAAATAAATTCATACAGATTTGGGACTTCTCAAGAGTGAGTTAATGATGACAGAATTTTCATTTTTGGGTGAACTATTCCTTTAACATACAAAAGATCACCAGTCATTGTTCAAATCCTTTCATTTAGAATAGCAAGCATATTCTATTATACTTAATTTAGAATGCAGATTTTGCTACAGTACATCCTTGATCAAACGGACCTGTGTCTTTCACGAGTTCCCCCTTCCTCATTAAATAACCAATAATAAGCATGTTTGCCACGCAGAGAGCCCGGCAGACCCAGAGCCCTAGGGGAACAATCCCTAGGAGGCGAGGGCTGGGTAGAGTTTGGAGCCCGGCCTGGTCACCGCGTGCCCCCGGAGGGAGAGGAATTTGGAGGTTTTAAAGGGGAAGCTTTAGCTCTGATAGGGAATTAGGTAAGGCGGCAGCTGGTTAATCATTCGTACGAGGTCCTCCTGAAATGCATTTAAAACATAATTTCTAGTTATCCTAATTATAAGATTTAATTAGCTTTTTCAAGTTTCATTTGGTTAAGGCTGAAGCTAAACTCTGCAGGACCAAGGACCTTAAGATCTAAATGTGAGAACCTATGGTCTAATAATACAAAAAAAAAAATGCTGCTAGACGTGACTAAATGTAGTTTCTGGGACAATCAAAACAAAACGGCACACTGCTCATGAGCAGGGGTGGATTTAGTGAATTTGGGGCCTCAGGCAAATATAGAAATGCGGCCTTATATTTGCACACATTTACAGTTATTTGCTGCTGCACAATGATGCCACACAGTAATTTCCAGTGTTTCTACATTTTTCATGTACTTTCTTTAACATTTGTTCATTTAGCAGACACTTTTATTCTTTCATGTAGCAGACCATGGAAAAGAAATTGATTTACAGTTGAGACACAAGAACATTAGTATAAAATTATTATTACTTATTATATTTAATGACACAACCCTGTTTAGGCTACCTTTTTCGCTTCTCAGTGTGTGTACATACTGTATTTTGATGCAGCTAAGTTCTCAATAAATCTGTTGATACCGTTTCTGTTGTCATAAAACGGGATGAATATGAAATAGTGACCGAATAGGGACTTATTAAAACTACATAACCAGCTCTACCTTCACAAGAAGCACGTTCAAATCGGACACGGTCGTTGTGGTAATAAACTCAGTAAATAGCAACTGTTCGCGTGTCCTCGCTTAATGAGCATCTTGTGTATGACAAGCATGTTTGGGTAAGTCCGCCCCTGCTAGTGAGGTTATTGGCACCGATGCAATCTGTCTGCCTTTTAGAATTATTTCACCAAAATTGTTTGCCTGATCAGAACAAAACCACTGAAAAACAACTAACAATAAAATAAAAACCTTTAACTTCTGCATTGTAGGCCAATTATTAAAATGTAGGTTGTGTGACAAAAACTAGTAGTAGTGCTAGTAGTAGTAACACTACAAAAGATGGCTGTCATATGAAAGTTCTAGTGGCATGGATGGTAAAGTGTGTACCGTAGTCTTTTGACGCAACTGAAAAATAGTAAAAATATCAGCATTTATAGAATATATAGCTATAGAATATATTGTTATTTGCACTTAGCCCAAACAGCCACTGCCAAAAATTGTATATATGTTGAGGCTCAGTCTAAAAACAGAAAGAAAATAGCATGACCATTTGGTGGTGGAATAATACATTAAAACACAAATACTGCCAGTAGCTGCAGCCAACTACTGACTGACTACAAAATCGGCGTCAAGCAGTGTATTGATGTTTTTTGTTATGAGTTTCATTAACAATAATGATGCACCTTGAGAAACAATATGATATATATATATATTTCATTGAAAGATGAGAAAAATGTTTTGAAACTGTATCTCTAGGAGGTGCTTTGGCAGACTGACATGAAACTTCATGAAACTTTCAAATTTCCCCTAACAATGTCAATGTTTTTTCTGGGCATAAAAGTAAATGGACTTCAGAGATGTCTTGCAGTCCTCAAACTGGAAGGTTCCAAATATGCACTTATCCTGAGGTTCACGCACACCACAATGTCTAACACTAGATGGCAATATAATAAAGCATTTTGCACATTGAAACCCTAAAGGTGTGACACGGTCATGAACAGAGTGAAGCAGCGCTTACCATCCAATGATATTTGGGGCCTTACATCTTAATTCTACCATACTGTGAACAAGAAAATTGCCATTCATCATGAGTAGTCATAACATGAAGAACTGTTTTTGTCATTTACTTACCTTTTTCTCCTAAGGGGTTCTTGGGTGATGTCACCATAACAGGCTTCTCAGTCAGACCTGTATGAATGTTGAGTAAAATCAGACACATTCCCAGCAAGAGTGAGGAAAAAAAAAAAAAAAAGAAGAAAAACTGCTATGAAGAACAAAAAATATATTTATGCAATGGAATAAAATAATTGCTATCATACATCATTACATACAAATAAACTCATCGTATCAACACACACACACACACACACGAGTAAACCTGACCATGTATTAATTAAGGGAGAATATATACACATACATACACAGATAAAATTCACTGAAACTAAAGTGAGTGGTTACATTTTCTAAAAATTTATCAGGGTAACTGCCTTACATACATATACATATATATATATATATAGAACAGTTAACCACAACCTTCTAATTCAGTAAACATACTCGATAAACCATGTCAATGAATATATTAGCAAACAAAAAAGACTTCACTACATACTACTTTACCTTTGCCTTATCCAAGATAAATATAAATGTCATTTGCATGCCGTTTTACCTAAAAATATTCATTCTGTAACATTATCAAAGCATTGCTGTTTGTTGAAACAGACGCGTAACCTGACTAGTTTGAGTAATGGCAGATGGGAAAGATTTGCGTAGCAGGTTTATTTGTTTATTTATTTTCAGAAACATTACTTTTGTCTCTTTGGTAGCACTAGTGGTAAAGATATAACACACTTCAACTTCAAACACTAACAACATTCTACTATAACATTATTGTTATACGATTAACATAAATAAACCTTAAAAATGTTTCACACAACAACAAATGGTTGTCCTTCAAAGAACTGATAAGATCAATGTCTTCACAAAATAAAACCAAATGTAAACACATAAATAAAACAACTATCAGTTAGAAAAACAATACAATTAGACATTGTCTGTTCTGAAAATGTTGCTTGAAAGACCGCAGGCGATTGCTGAATAAATAAGCGAGTATTAAAAGCTTGATCCTCGATGTAGCTGCTTAGCTTCACTTCCTGAAGTGTCTTCACTCATTAGCTCTTTCACTGGCTCAGAAAAAGCAGAACTGATGCTTGATCAGTCGTAATCTGATATTTTAAGCATTTTAAACTTTGTTCACACTGCATTCAAGTATAATTAGTTTCTTAAAGAGGACTTTTAAGGACCAACTGTCTGCACAAATAATAACTATATTTTGCAAATCAGATGAAACTGCATCAGTTTGTTCAGTTTACACTAGCACTAGCAAGAGACTTTCATTCAACAAGAAGTGAGAACAGCTGTCAGATGATAAAAAAAAAAAAGCAACAACCACCAAACAAACCAAAAATCTTCATGTCCCTTCAGCATCTCACCGTGGTGCTAATCTTTATGCAAATGAAAAAGTGTTTTACACATTCATGAAGACACAATGTTTGAATCCACTCAGTCATATGCTCATTCCACGAATAATAATACTAATTTAACGTCTGACTAATGTCATAGTACACACTACTGTGTTGTGATACATAGCTCATGTCGTAAATGAAAAATGAAAACTATGAAATATAATGATCTTTCAGATCCACGTGCATTTTTAAAACTTTAAAACACTATTACTGTATTTCAAGTCACTAAATAGACTTGAGTTAGCCCATAACATACATAACCCTTTTTTAAATGTGATTGAATCAGCAGTCATAGAGGCTCCTGTCAAGTTTACACCTGGCATTAACTGTTTTATATTCATATTGTATCTGAACATGGTTTATGCCTTCATTCCAGTCACCAGTGTGATCAGATAAACATCAATGAAGCCCAGGGAATTGTACAGGGCTACAAGAGAGGTCATATTAACTGGAATAATTCCATTAATCTCTAAAAAATAAAATAATAATATTTAAAAAATAAATAAATATATTTAGATATAATTCAAAATGCTTTGTCATTTTAACAGCTTAAATCAAACTTAACAAACAAACAAAAAACACTTAAGAAACTGGTTTCCATTTCCCTTCTTTCAAATGTTTCAGTAATTTTTTCCCGCCTCTCACTGATTTTGGTTTGTTTCACAGAACTAAGCTTTGCTTGGGTTGCATAAGTAGCTATCCGAATGGTGCAAGACTGTTTTGGGTTAGGGACTTTGGTGATTTTAAATATCAACACTGGCTACCAGAAATCACTTACCCCATATTTAACAACTCTTATTTAGTAATTATATTAAAGTTATTATAGTAGAGTTAGTTTTAAATCTGCCATAATACGCTTTGTTGTTAAGAGGGTTAGTTCACCCCCATAATTATGTCCTTAATTCCTCACCCTTATGTTGTTTCAAACCCGTAAGACCTTCGTTCATTATCGAAACACAAATTCAGATATTTTTGATGATATCAGAGAGCCATCGGACCCTCTATAGACAACGATACAACTGAAATGATCCCAGATCCATAAACATACTAAAAACACCAGTAAATGTGACATCAGTGACTCAACCTCAGTTTTGCCGCGCTACGAGAACACTATTTTTTGCGCCAAGACAACAAAAATAACATAATTTAACCAGTCTCCTGTGACTTATGATATTATAGAGAATATCACAACGCAACACGTACGCAAACATATTTGACCTAATCAGCCTTGTTTACATCCGGGGGAAAGTTTGTGCATGAACATAATCTGCTGTTGTTTACACCTAGTGGAAGGCGTATGCTTACGTTGTGATACGTCTTCCACCATTTTAAAGAGTAGGTCACAGGAGAAAAATGGTAAATTCTGTTATTTTTGATTTTTATTGCACAAAAAAGCATCGCAAAACTTAAAAACGTTCAAATCTGATCTATGTGAACATGAACTATCTGCAAAGTTGTGACACTGAAAGTGCACAATAAATAGAGTTATAGTCTATCAAAAAAAATAAATACATCACATTCGCCTAAACGAGTAGTCAGCAATTTTAATCTTTTTCTGTTACGGATCCATGTCACTAAGTAACATTTGCATAATTGTCCGCGCGCGTTCTCCGTCGCCCGCCCCCAAAAAGTCTCATTAGTTTAAGTAATGGGAAACGATGTTTAACGCAGTGTTATGCATTATACAATGTTGAAGTTCACAATGTAAAGGTGTGTCTGATTCGCTTACAAAAGCAAATTGCGGGCGCTTTTCACGTTGGTCCTTGCTAACTACAGTAGTTGACGTATTCTCTCAGAAAGCAACTCTAGGTGGTCTAACGTGTTTGAAACAAACGTGTTTGGGTAAACCAACCCTTTAAGATACTGCATCGACCATTAAAGAATCCACATCAAATTGTGTAAAGAACCACATGAAAAAAAATATTATTATTGTTTTACTGTCATTACCATTTATTTTAGCTGCTAACTGCAGTGAATTGTATGTGTTGTACTTAAAAAAAATAAATAAAAGGAAAATTGGTACTGGGTTGTTTTTTCTTTACTGAAGACGTCTGCAATATCTTTGTACTTCCTGGGAATTTGAGTGGGCATCTGGGACTGCTTTCTTTACTGGTTAGGGAAACAAACAAGTAAAATCAATAAATGGATATGCATTCATACGTTCATTAAAAGGGGTCAAACATCTACCCTAAGCCAGACCACCAACCAAACATTTGTGGTTTGAGAGATCTTGCATTTACTTGACCTGGATTTCAATTTTGATTTGATCCTCAAAACAGATTAATGCCATGGGTAAAGGAGCCCTGAATAGTGTGCAGGTAGTTAACTACAGTACAAGCTACAAACAAAAACTACACTTAAGGCCTGTTCACACCGGGACGAATATCGTGCGTGAATATCGCCGACGTTTAACGCGCTGTGACTAAACAAAGGGCGCCAATGTGAGTGTACACACTGACGCAAAAAACGCCAGGCGTAAAAGAGTAATTTTAAAAAAACGCCTCGGACTCGTTTTTTTATTGGACGCGCCGCGTTAAAAACTGGGCGACCAGTGAGATTAGTTCTTTTGTTCACGTGACCGGAGCTGCTGAAGTTACAGTAAAACACGACTTGGTGGCGCTCAAGATCACTGCAAGAAAG
>JAUMHP010000052.1:21798618-21808668 GCA_032361065.1 Enteromius trimaculatus | reverse complement strand
CAATTAATCATGATTAATAGTAATTATTTATATCAATATCTATATTTCCCTTATTGAGCTTATAAATATGTTACAGAATCATTTAAATTAGTTGCATCTTGGGGTGTTTTCATAGCATCAGCTACCGATCCAGTGAGCCATTTCATATTCAGGGGATCAGGGTTATATAAGTAATCAAGATCTCTTTAAGAAAGACAGAAAGATCTAAACTCACACAGAGGACATAGAATGATTACCTAAAACAGCATGCCTATATGGATGCCTTGTGGATGATTTGCTTCACGATGGCCTTTTGGGCAGCGCCCTGACAGATAACATGGTCCTGCCATTTTTTTATCCATTTCCATGTTCTACATTATTTTCTGTAAAATTTATACATCACTCTGCCAAAAATAAAGCAGTTGGGCTGTTGGAACACTAGCCCTGCTGTACTTTAACATATCGTGTAACAGTGCTTGGTGTATACTCTGTGAACCGAGCTTGAATTCTTGAATGCTTGAGTTGCTTCCTGTTGCTAAAACTCAGACCTTGACCGATACAATTTGACAAATCATAATTCGTTTGACAGATATTCTCATACGTTCCCTGATACCTACATACTTTATCAACAAGGGTTTACAACAACAGATGTAAGGTTTAAACTATTATACACACCCTCCTGTGTCTGATCTCTTCATGAATAATTTATGACAACCTGATCCTCATAAATTAAACATCATTGTGCAGAGTATTTGAGACCTGCAAAAATGCTCTATGTATAATGTGTGGGTGCATTTGTGTGTACCTGTCTCGCACAGCCAAAGTGATCCTCTCTGGGTTGGCATTCTTAAGCTCCTTATGAGCATTTTCACTGCTCCAGCCAGCACATGATTTGCCATTGATCTGCAGAATCTGGTCACCAAAGCGCAGCCCTGCCAGTGCTGCAGGAGTGTTAGCTTGCACTAATTGCACAAACACGCCCTGGAACACACATTTGGAAATGTTATTCAGAGATTACCATTATACTTTTGGGGTGCAATGATATTAAGTGAATGTGGATGTCATTAATTAAAAATAGAAGACTTGCAAAATATTCAAAAATCTAAATGTTTGATATATTAAAGCAAACAGACTATTGACAAGTATGCAACAGATGATCTTTTCTTGGATTGTTAGATTTATACATTTAAGTGTAAATTCAAGTTAACATTAACTAAATACATTATCTATGACTTTGAGGCGGAGGCCAATCTTCCCATCCATGTCTTTGCACAGCACCACCTCCCGCACACCCTGTCGAATCTCTGCCCGCTTCACCCCCAGGTCACTTCCTGTGATGGGGGCTGCCGCCCAGCTCATTCCATGTGTGCAGACACTAAGAGCCTAAAAATCATTGGGGAATATATTATACAATGACATATGAAGTTGTACAGTACTTAAGTCCGAAGTGTGATGTGCCTTCCGTTTTCTAGAACTCTTAGTTTGAAGCTTTCTTTAACTTTTTTTTCTTTTTTTCCTCCATTGAATTACAATTTCCTCTTGCTTGTTTTCTGCTTCCTTGGTTACAGAGTCATGTTCACCTGAATCTAGTTTTGTTTCTTGTTTTCTTTTGTGAATATACAACTGTGTTTAGATTTGTGTCAGTTCTTTTCTTAACACTGCCTATGTTTTATTAGCAAGTTAAACAGTGTTTTTTCTTCTTTTTTTTTTTGTGGATTTATGCTATCTCTTTTTTGATATTTAAGTCATGGATTGATTCACTTGTAAATAAAGTGCAAAATGTAAACCACAAGAGAATGTCTTGGTTTTTTGTGTGTTATTTTGAGCAGTTCTCGGGCACAAACACACTCACCCCGCTGGTTTGGTCAGGAACTGAAGAAGAAAGAGTTTGTTGAGCTTCTGCACTGAGGTTTAGACCCATAAACTCATTCAGCTCAGGGTACAACCTGCTAGAAGTAGCTAAAGAGAAAGACACACGACATAAAAAAGTTCTAAGCTAAGTGAGAAAAATATGATAATTCACATGTACTTCTTTCTACGAGTTTTCCGCAAGCTTCAGTTTAGAGACAGTTATAACTATTCACTTATTAGAATGCATATTATTAGTATATTGGCTGTTTATAAATAAGTTACAGCACATACAGTATGTCTTATGACTAAACATATTTTAGATAAATTAAACATAATTAACTACAACCTTACTGTTATAAAGCAGATTCATTAAAGCAAATTAGTTTATTGAGGCAAAAGTAATAGTTACTGGTTCCCAAACTAAAGTGTGAATATATGTTTGAAAGCCCCTTTTCTGTCACAAATTATACATACAGTAGGTACATTATCTGATTCTTACCCATCTCTTCGAATTTTGAATCATAGTAAGGCTCAAGTTCTGGAGGAGGTAAAGCCTTTAATGGGCTTGCAGTAGGAGTGTTCTGTGCCTACATAAAATGGGGAGTTAGCATTTTGGATACACACACACATACATACATAAACATAAATAAATAAATGTCCAACCTTCATGAACTTATCCACCTTCATGTCTTCTAGAGATGGATACAGTGACATGGTTATTCTGTCTTGTGCCCAACGGATGAATTTCCTGAAGAAATGTTAATGTTTAGTTATTGTTACAATGGAAATACAATTTAAAGTCAGAAATGTAGCCCAGATAATTATTATTATTATTATTATGATTATTAGGCCTAACGATGTTGTTGTTTATTTATTACTAGCCTAATTTATTTTTTAACATTTCCTTATTTCCACACTTGCATGTGTGTCTATCGCAGACGCATATTACAACACAATTTTGTCGAGGACAAGCTAATTTTCGCTGTATAAAGATACTATGACAACACACACAGGCTATTAGGTTACTGGTCGTTCGCGCAAGGAAGGTTAGTTTCTTGAATGCAGAAAATGCACGTCATTGGAATAGAAAAGACAACATCATTTAAGAGATGATAATTAATAGCGATGCTTAATATTTATACAGTACATACTAGCTGTTACCGTGACAAATCAACGTTAGCTCGTTATCTGCCGCTTTATAATGCGGCCAGGATGATGCGCACTCACCTCACGCTGCAGAAGTATACTGTAGAAACACGGATGAAGTATTATTCAGTGTTTTCGGTCCGCTTTATTTGATAGTAAACGTTTGACAGCTGGTTTAGTTCACTGGATCTCAGAGGTAATGAATGTTATGTCCTCTGGTGTGCTGCTGGATGAGGGAAATGCAGTCTCGAGCGCAAGTCAGCACATCTCCCTTGAGTGAGCGCCCTCGTTCGACTAAAAATAGCTTAACTCGCGGTACATCAGGAACAGCATTGGACTGTGCTTTTCTACTGGACTGCAACAGTTTTATATAATACAATTTTTAATAATAACAATCATAATAATAATAGGCAACGAGACAAGTGCTGCAATACACTACATCAAAACAGACAACATTACCAAATAAACAAGTCAAGTCAAAGACATGCATAATACATAGCAACCTGATACACAGAGAGAGATGTTTGTGTGTGTTTCTGTGAATTGTGGGGACTTTGAATAGACTTCTTTTATACTTACCAACAAATATTTTATATCCTCCCTAAACCCACCCTTACAGAAAATCAGCTTGCATTGTTACACTTTCTGATAAACATAATTTACTATGTTTAGTATTTCTCTTGTATCTAACTGCAGACATTTCTTGTAAACTCATAACTCTCTGTTAGTTGCTTGCCATTATTTTGACATGTTTTCATTTATCATGTTTCTGACAGGACTAGAAGTTTGAATATAATTGTGCAATGTCAAATAGCTAAAAAGGGTCATCAGTCAAACTTAAACAAAATTACAGCAATAAACTAACACATTTCTCAAATGGCACAGTTAAAGACAACTTTATAATGTGAATTTACAGTAAAAAAAAGAACAGTAAATTACTGTTATGTTTCACAGTAAATTTCTTACTGCAGTAATTTATTGTACAATAATTCTCTTTTTAATAGTAAGAGGTTCACCCACCTTTTTTCACACTTTTTGTTTACAATCATGCCCACCTGATCTATCTGAAAGAATGCATTTTAATGTATAGGCAAAGAGTAAAAAATACACATTTTCATCATACAGAAGCTGTATTATTTTACTATTTTACTACAAATAAAATCATCACTTAATATATAGAAACTAAAGGTTGCCATTTCACATGTGCTATATGACAAAGATCTTCATGTTCTATCTTGTATCTTATGCTTTCCATCCATTTCCTGTTCTGCGGTGGTGTTGGTTTTTCTTCTGTATCTGAGAAGGACATCTCGTGATGGTGGCAATATACCCAGGCCTGCACGAGTACTGTCTGGAACCAGAGTGGCATCAGGGTCACTGAGCTGTAGTTCATAATTCCACAGTGTCAGTGCAAGGAACTGTTTAATCTCGTTTACTGCAAAAAAACGGCCAGGGCACTCGCTAGCACCAGAACCAAACGGCAACAAGAAATGCTTTAGTCTTCGCTCATTTTTAAAGAAATTGCTCTTTCGTTGACCTTTTTCATCCAGGAAGCGGTTATATTTGAACTCCTGGGAAACAGAGAAACATTGCAGTATCAAAGTTACTGCTGAATAAAGTGTCTTTATAATTACATTAAACGCATAGTTTGAGAGAGCTCACTGGTTAATAAAAAATAATTGACATAATAAGTTTGAACACATACTGTAGGGTTGGGGTAGATTTCAGGATCCAAGTGTATAAGTTGGGGGTAAAGAGCAATGTAATCTCCTTTTCTCACAGCAGCTGTCTGACCTGAATCCAGTGTTAGTGTAAAGTCATCACTGGCAACACGTATCATCATGGAGGCACTAGACAGGCGAAGTGCTTCTTCAATAATACTTTCTGAAAACAAACAAAACATCAATATGTTATAAATATAAATTTTATGAAGCTTCAAAATAATGGCCACTATCCATATCCACATCATTCTGCAGCCCAAGCCTGTTTGTCCACTGAAGCTAAGCAGGGCTGAGCCTGGTCAGTAAACTAGGTTGCTGTTGGTAGAGATGTTAGTGAGGCCAGCAGGGGGTGCTAACCCAATGGTCTGTGTAAGTCCTAATACCCCAGTATAGTGTCGGGGACACTAGACTGTCAAAGAGCATCGTCTTTCAGAAGAGATGTTAAACCGAGGTGATGACACTCTGTAGTCTTTAAAAATCCCATGACAATCCCATGTGCAATCCCGGTGCCATATTCCCTCCACTGGCCCTTGTTTATTATAGCTTGCCAATAATCCCCATTGACTAGATTGGCTCTCTCTCTTCTCTCTACCTGCAGCTGGTGTGTGCCGTCACATTATACAAGTGGATGCTACACAATGATGGTGGTCAAGAGAGACCCCCTCACAAGATTGTAAAGTGCTTTGGGTGGAAATACGCTATAAAGCGCTATATGCGTATACATAAATGCTTCATTCATTCGTTCTTTCATCCACCAGCATTACCAAACGTGGAAGAGCCAGGATAAATTTTGTCTTTATTTGCCCTTATATAAGCCTCTAATACTTTGTACTTATACTTTTGGCTATTATTGCTGAAGCTGACATTTAACAAAAAGAAATGAAAAACGGCTATTGTTGCGCTTTCTTCTTCATGCAAGAATGACGTCGCTTGCTACTTTCCGGGTATACATGACACCTAAAAAATAAGGTGTACTATTGGCAGTGTAAAAGTAAGACGGATCAGGGTGTTCCGTCCCGAATCATACTGTACTGTACTGACCCATACCACTCAGTGGAAATTAACCATAAGTAATCACCTACCTAATACAGCCATAGAGTCCAGCTGCTCTCTGGAAAGGCAGATTGTTTGGTCCTGGTTGTTTATTAATTGACCTGAAAAAACCCTATTGACCTCTGTGCAGGCAGCAGTGAATGCATCAACAGACCTGAGGGTAAGAACGCGCAAACATACATGTACACAGATTCACACACTTTAAGATCACAATTCAAAAGCTGTGCTCTTGTACAGAGCATATTTAAGAATTTTCAGAGATACCAAATGTTTAGAGGTTTGACTGGGGTTTCAGAGCAGAATATGTCTTTCTGTTCTGAGACATGAATCAATTTCATACATAGGACATAGGCTCTCATGAGAATATATAAAAAAAAAAAAAAATGAACATAACATTTTAGAATGTGTAAATATCTTGTACCCTCAACTAAATGAGTGGAAACACAAATTACTCAGCTAAAGTGTATGCATGTGGTAACAAATAAGAAACACATTTGTATTTAACAGTCGTGCAAGCATGATAATTATAGTGTACATGTAGGCAAGTGTGGGTAAGAGTGGTCACTTACGGGTAATGCCTGTCCTTGCTAAATAATTGGATCATTTGGTAAAATTTGGTAAACATGGTAAATATGCATAGTACTTACAGACAAGTGAGTCCTTACAGTATTCGTAAATGGTAAATGAGACACTTTACTGTACATACACATTACGTAAAGCAGAATCTGATTTTGCAGAGTTCAACATGTTCCAAGGTCAACATCTTTGTTGTCCCTGAAACAACATTGTGATTTGCCAATCAGATTTGAAGAACCGGTTTATAGTTTTTGTTTTACAATCAGTGTTTGGTGCCTGTACATCAGTGTTATTCATCTATCATCAAATCTAAATTTAAGGGAATTACTCATGGATAAGATTACAGTAGGTTTAGGTGTAGAGGTATGGTTAAGACTAAATTTTAGGATTAAAATGTTGTTCCGGGGTCAAAATATGTTAAAAGAAAATGTGGTATTATGTGGTAACAAACAAGGCGCATACTGTACTTGGTATATACGGTAAAATGGTACACTTTATTTTACAGTCCTATTTCCATATACAGTATTTCTAAGTACGTATGTTGTGTATGTATGTATATGTTAATGTACAGAATAAGTTTTTCAATACTTAAGTTGAGGGGCATAAACTTGGATCAAGGTACTTACTGATTATTTGATGGCATTTGTCATTGCAGTTTGGAAACTTGGAATTTGTTTGGGAACATCGCAGTTACTGTGCAGCACTACACAGTATTAATACTTAGCAGGCACAGTCCTTCAAAATAGGGACTTTGACACATAACAATCAGTTTCAAGTGCAAATATGAGTCTGGTACCTACTTTATAATACCCCAACCCCCACATGTGTGTTACCACTCATTTACCTGTCAGTACAAAATATTTAACATGTATGTAACCAGGGACATGCACGTACTGTAAAATAAAGTGCTACCGCCTTGGTAGTGTGCCAACTTACCTCAGTGTGTAATACAGGCTCCAGAAAGCTGTTGGCAGAGTATTAGCCTGTGATGCCCATAGCATGCACACATGTGTCCTTGCTTTTCCAGTTTCATCCAAATGCATGCGGTCAAATGTGTCCATTCTGCGCTGAATCAGATCTGAGATGCATTTCCGGTGATGAAGCTTATCATGTAGCAGTTCCTCTGCTAAGGCTTCCCTTGCTCGCCATGCTTTTCCACACAGACCAATAGGAACCCCTGCAGCCAATACAGGCAAAGCATGATCAAATGCCAAGAAGTCCTGCACCACTTTCTGCATGGATGTTCTGGTGCCTGACATGTCATTGGCCTGTAGAAACCCTGCATCCTTTCCAAACAGAGTAAGAAACCCTGCCTCAAACATAATGCGGTTTGTGAAGCTCTGAAGACCCTCTTCAAGCCAGTCATGTTCATATGGCAGACCACGTTCCAAAACCATCTGCAGATTGCCTAGCATGGTCTCTGTTAGCTGATGAAGGGATAGGCCTTGAAGTGTCTGTCGAAAAATGCTGTGAACTTCCTTATAACTCTCACTGAACAGTGAAGAGCTAAAGTCAGCATGACCAAAGACCTGTGTGTGTGTGAAAGAGAAAGATAAAAAGACATATAAGAAATGGAGGCAGATAATCAGGATCAAACTCAGTTATCAGTCAATGTTTTACTTTTACATTTATTCCATTATATTCAATAATCAATCAATAATGAGGAACACCACAACACTTTGTCATAAATTCCCACAGTTTGTGAGTTCTCACATCTTCACTCCAAAGGGGTCAGTCATTGTTGGGAGATAAGCTGAGTCTTCTGAGCCTCTACTGAGAAAACCAGAACTGCACGTTCAGCAGAAACTTCTTGCTTTTTTTTTTATCATGTAACTCAGGTTTTCAGCTCTGGATAGCTGCAAAGTGCTTGTGTTTTTGCCCACATATTGCATTCAAGCGGAAATCACTGGGCTTTCCAAAAAAGTTTAAACATTATCCAGAGTCCATCAACAATACATTAAAATCCTTATGTGATTTTATGCGGCATGTCTGAGAACTCAGTTATCTCTGGAGTAAAGTGCTTCACACATCTGCCCTTCCTTTCTAAACAGATAAGGAAGACATCTGTTCTAGAGAGTATTCATAATCATAAAGTTCCATGACTTGTTCAGACATGCAGCTTCATCATGGATATCAACTTTATCAAGCTCAAGGTGCTACATAGCTCAGCTTTTGTTCTTGAGGTCAACGATTTGTCTGGTACCTGTACTGACTTGAAATGACATGCATGTCAGTTGAAGGAGAATAGGAAATTACTATCTGTGTCCATGCTTAACGCACTTGTAGTGTAGGCCTACTAAAAATGTAAAAGTGAATTTAAAAGAAAAAAAAATGCAAATACAGGAACGTTATGCAAGAACAAACTGGGCATCTCCTCATTCATTTTTTTGTAACTTTTATCAATTAAATGTCATAGTTAATGAAGAATCAACACTCTCTTGATAACCCTAACCCTGTTTCATAATGCCCCACCCCCTCATATTTAGTCACTTACCCTGTGTGAAAAACCAACAGCAAACTTCTGAAAGTCAAGATTTTTGCTTTGCCGCATCACAATGGAGAAAGAAAAAGGGTCTGTTACAAAAGTGAAGTACTTCCCAGCAATCTTACATGTGAAAACATTCCCGTATTTTTTCTGAATATCTCTTAAGAAACGTAAAGGGTTTGAAACATAATCCATCGTGACACCAATAAATGGCAGCCAACCAGTAATCAATGGAGGTTCCCCTTCTCTCCTGTAAATAGACACACAATGACAGAGAGCATGTGTAGCCATTAAACACACACACACACACACACACACACATATATATATATATATATATATATATATATATATAATCATATAGGACTTTTTTAAATAATAAACTTTTCACATATCCTGTATGCTATGAAGTAATGTTCTCATAGCCACATGCATCATGTCTGAATATCTGATTTCTAAGATCTCTATGATACAATGTATATTTTGAAATATCACAAGCAAACTTTTTTATTGGTTGTGATATTTCAAAATTAAAATTCAGCATATTTAACCAATATATACTGTAACACACCACATGATTGGGAAAAAAAAAAGTTTTTATGTTCTTGTTTTGTTGTATTACGTAGACTAATCCTTCTGTTGTAATAGTAATTACCAATTTACCAGGAGTAACATACGTGATATCAAACTTTAGCCTGTTTACTTGTTTTACTGCACGAACGTTAAGCGTGAAGATTGCGTTACTCAAGAGAGACTTCTGTTAAAGACCGCTAGTTCATCTCACCTTTTCCGTGAGTGGCCGCATATCCACACTATCCATAATGTAAGAAGAATCGTCGTAATAATCACTAGAAAGGTAGCCATTTCGGGTAATCTGCGTTTTGATTTCCCCCTAACTACATTTTTTTAGTTCCCTGACCTCGCCTTTAGACGCGCCCCACAGCAGGCTTGACGCAACACAGTGAACACACACACACACGCACGGTGGTATTTTATACTGTACAAATGGCATTTTCCATCAAAACTCCTTTACATATTGTATACGTTTTATAAGCTTGTTTCCTTATGGGACCAAATAATGTACCCACAAGGTCAAAACTGGCATTATTACTATTACACTTCTTTGCAGAAAGGGAAAAAAAAGACAATAGACAATGTAGCCTGTAACGTGCTAGTCTCACAGAGACGAAGGAGAACGCGGAGTCCAAAATACAAAACAAAAACACTTTAATAATAGAA
>JAUMHP010000052.1:21788239-21798518 GCA_032361065.1 Enteromius trimaculatus | reverse complement strand
TTTAATAAAAACTGCCTCTCCGAGGCATGACGTCACCCCCACTGTGTCTGTGTTGGCTCGCCCGTGACAATATATATATATATATTTCATTACTTTCTCTCGCAGTTATATCGCTAAGTAATTATACTGTATATAAATTGCGGGCATCAGGAGGCTGCTTGTAATGTGCATGGCATTAAAACTTATTTCGTATGCATGATCGCATTTCACTTTTAATCATGATGTTTCACTGTAGACTTTGTCTGATGACAATTTCAAAGACGTCGCCCAACCCTATTAACTATCATACTAAAAATATAACAGCGAATAAACCTGAGACAATGATCAATGAGAAACAATAATATTCGCAATAGCATACTGGTCTACTGAACAATTAAGTAAATATAATTCTTTGACTTACCTTTGTACAGAAACCTCATCGCTTGATTGGCTACTGTCAAGTGAACAGACGACCACATTTTTGTCCTGTGTCAGCTTCTGTAGCTTCTATATGCGTTTTGAAAGGGCGGGGTGAGTGAGGGACTTAGCCGTTTGTTGAAATTCGAATCCTAACCGGTAGATAAATAATAAAATCAACCAATCACCGCAGAATTAGTGTCACACAAATAAGGAGCTTTGAAAAATGAATCATTGAACGAATCGTTTGGGAGTTGTTGAGCAAATAAGGTAAAAAATAATACATAATTATAAAAATTGTAATAATTAAATTATAATATTCCATATTATAAGTACATTTTGACTTATCCCAAAACCAAAATATATACACCTTTCATAACCCATAATAGGGGCATCAAATTGGCTTTGAAAATCTCCTCATCTACAGTGCTTAACATCATCAAAACATTCAGAGAAACTGAAGAAAAAGAAAACCATACCTAAACATGGTCCAGAAGTCGTATTCTGTAGGCCAAGGCTCATTTAAAATGGACTGATTCAAATTAGAAAAGTGTTATATGGTCAGACGAGTTCAAATTTGACATTCTTGTTTGAAATTATGGATGCTGTGTCCTCCAGGCTTAAGAGGAGGGAGACCTTCTATTGTTTCATCAATGTTCAGTTCAAAAGACAGTATCTCTGATGGTATGGGCGTCTTGCATGTTTTTGAAAGGCATTATGAATGCTGAAAGGTATATAAAGGTTTTAGAATAACGTATGCTCCCCTCTAGATGACGCCTATTTCAGGAAAGGCCTTTTGCATTTCAACAGGACACCATGGTAAACATGCCCCTGTTCCAACTATTTTGAGACCTGTAAGCTTTGAAAATTTGAAAAAAGCTAAATTCTGGTTGTAGATTCATCAGCACTAAAGAACCGTGCTAATGCACAAACCACATAAAGATGATACCACAAACAGACATGACAACAAAGAGACAAGCAGCTTTAATCAGCAAAAAGATGTTGTTCCCTCAGCATAAGTTCTAAAGGCCATTACTTCACACACATAACCATGATAAGGATGTCATTACCTGGATAATATGTGCTGGCAAAATAAGTCACCATCAAAATACCATCTAAATGATGTATGATTTGATGGAATTGGACTGAGCTACACCTGTTTGAAGTCAACAGACAATAGTCAAGTTTTCTGAAGGTTCCATAGTAAATGTAGCATTTTTTGTTTTTTTTTAGCATTTTTATTATAAATGAGAATAAAAAAAATAAATAAAAACAGTATAACAAATGTAAGAAAAATAACGCATTACTGTTTTAAGTGTGTTCATTACAAATAAATAAATAAAACAAATATGCAAAAGAAATTCAATCAAGCTTGTTAACAATGTTAACATTACGATCCTGCGGAATGTAAATGAATGGGGGAACAACTAATTGATTTATTTGTTCATTTAACAAAACACCCTGTTTTGTCCCACTTCTGAAGAATCGGTTAACAGTTATTGATTAATGTTATTGATTATAAGGGACACTTCCATTAATCAATGGAAAATCTCAGATACGTTTTCTTGCATTCATTTTCTTGTTCATTTTTACAGTATTTAATTACGTACTATATTGCAAGGTTTGTTGCACTTTATTTTACAGTCTGTGTACTTACAGTGTACGTACCTACAAACGCACTGGGTAATATGCAACAAAACTAAATGACATAAAAAGATTAAGATAAAAAGAAGATAAAAAGAAAAGTATCTCCACTCTGTTTATTTAGTCGAATTAACACAAATAAAACAAACTCTATCCACTAGATGGCGTCATGGACCAATGGTTCCCAATCACGTTTCTCGTGTACCCCAAGTACCACATTGTACATGACTCCTTTGTTTCACACACCTGTTCTGGGTCTTATAGTGTTTCAGCTGTTTGGTTAAGGAGATTGCAAAATGTAAAAATAAATGAATAAAATGGTTAAATTAATTTGATGAGTTACAGGGAAACAATTGACTTGATTTTACTCTCTCTCTCTCTCTTTTTCTCCATATGGTTCTTGTAAAAGTTTTGCTGAACTGTTTAGTATAACTGTCTGTCAAAATTCCTTCCACCTTTTGAGTGTTCCAAATAGACATTTTAAATTAAATATCGACCTTTTCCATTTATTACTCATAAATTTATCATTTACAACCCCTGGATCAATGTTGACCTCTGAATCCTGTGTGTGCAATTTCCTGACTGACCCCATATATCAGACATCCCATAATTATAATGCATTTTATTATAAAACTCTCAAATGAATTGTTTGTCTCTTACATCTTGTGCCTGCTTTATTTAGATAAAGAGAGAGAGAGAGAGAGAACACAATGACAGTGCAGTACCGAACATGGCAGTACCTCATTATCCCAGTAGGAGGGTATTGAAGAGTTTTAGTGCACGTGGGTCATCTGCTTTCACTGATGATAGGAACCAAAGAGCATGACGAACATATGAAAACCAACACCAAATGCTCTAAACCAATAAAGACCTCCGTGGTACATTAACTTTATTGCTCACACAACCACAAGCAATTTAAGATTATCAGCTGCAGAGATATGCCCCCAAATGAAGAAATGTGTCATTTGCAGCATTTTCCGTAGATGTTAGTTTACCAAAAAGCAAAACAAAACAAAAACATAATTTTAGGGCACTAATGGTGAAAATCAAATAAAACACACAGACACACACACACACACACACACGCACACACACACACACACACACACACAGTCTCAAAAAGACATGTATTTCATGTCTCCCCACAGTCTTAAGAAATACAAATAGAGAGAGAGAGAGAGGGAGAGAGAAAGATGGTGGGGGGGATATTAGAGCGGGAGAGATTGGATTGCTTGTGATAACTCTGAATCACCCAATACTTATGGTATATCCCTCCACACACATAAAACACCTCCAAACACTCAACATCAGCATGATTCAGGGTTGCCAAGCAACCATTTGGATTTCTCTCTTTCTCAATCCCTTTTTCATTCTAATTTTCAGGATACACATCTGCTCAAAGTCATTTAACATCAATTCCAAAAGTCCACCTTTTGAAAATCATTCATTCCTCTTAAACTACCTATGAATTTCTTTGTGATTGTAGAAATAAACTTAAAAACACATATTTCGCCCTTAGTTGTAGATGTAGATGTGCATTGGTATACATTAATACCAATATAAGACAACATAAGATAAGATGACACATAAGATATAAGATATATTTTTAAGATATACAAGATATATTTTTATTATAAACATCCCAACAGACATTTAGCATTTAGTTAGAGGGATTTCAAATAAGGCAGATTATAATAATTATTGTAATGGACAACATATTCCCAGTTTTATCTTAGGACCCCTCTCCGACTGCAACTGTGGAGATAATTTTTCTATTCAGCACAATTTAACTATGTCAAACAACGTAAAATAAAAAAAAAAAATCTTCAACTGCATCAGAAAAATAAAACATATAATTTCACAAAGATATTAAAAACAACATACCATATAGAGAGAGAAGCAGTGTATAAAAATGATCTATTATAAATATTCTTATCTGCCCTAGGCATTCCAGAAGGCAGTAGAACAAACTGATCATATACACGGGATGAGTAGTATCTTTAGAATACACTATGCTTTTTCCAACACATATTAAGATTTACACTCCCCCTAGATTTATGTGACTTGCCAATGATTTTGCAAGCTATATTAATAACCCATGACAGGGTATTGTTCTGTTTACAGTTAACATTTCCATACCAAGATATTATACAGTGGGTCCGGAAAGTATTCAGACCACCTTAAATGTTTTACTCTTTGTGATATTGCAGCCATTTGCTGCAATATAACAGTGTGTACATTAATGGGCCATTCCCTCATTAATGTACACACAGCACCCGATATTGACAGAAAAACACAGAATTGTTGCCGTTTTTGCAGATGTATTAAAAAAGAAAAACTGAAATATCACATGGTCCTGTGACACTCCTTGACCATCCTATGACCATCCTTGAAATGGTTGTACACCTTCATCTGGGTCCAGCTGTGTTTGATTATACTGATTGAACTTGATTAGTGCTGAGTTCGACGTGTCCCTAGGTCAACATATTTTGTTGACCCTTGAACAACGTTTTAATCCCAAAAATGTTTTTGACCATGTCTCTACACCTTAACCCAACCTTACCCATGATTAATGCCTAAAATCATATTTAATGATTAGGGGTGTAACTGTAACGAAGAGTCAGAGACATTCGGATCCATCTGCAAGGCTTTTAATGGATAGTTCACAGGCATAGTCAGAATATGAACGACAGGGCTTTCACAGGAAATCCAATACAAAGTCAGAGTCCGGGCAAAGTTTGGGGCAGGCGGCAGAGATCGTAAACGGTTAAACAAGGCAAGGTCATACACAGAGAATACGATAGAGAGGGGAGTAAACTCTTGGAATTGCTGCATTAAGGCAAACAAGACTTTGCGAAGTGTTCAGATAAGAGGGGTAATTTTATACTGTCCGGAATGAGGAACACCTGGGGCCGATCAAGGTTCCGAACGAGCCATCTGAAGCGGCTCCTGAAGCGAGGGCGATTTTGATTGGGTCTTATTCGCCATCGAGGTCTTCCCCTAAGGCGGTGTCTGGGTCTATCTGGGTTGTTTCGGTGGAAATCCTCAATCAGTGGGGGATCCAGAATGTCTGGGGCATTTACCCAGGACCGTTCTTCTAGACCGAAACCGAATCTGCCAGTTGATGAGGTACTGGATGAAGCGACCCGATGCCGAGAATCCAGGATCTCGTTGACCCGGTACGCCTCCTCGCCGTCGATGATCAGGGGAGGGATGTTGGCAGCCACGACCTCGTCTTGGTCCCTCATCCCTCTCGGGCCACCAGCGGGTTTGAGGAGTGACATATGAAAGGTAAGAGAGATACGGTAGGTATTAGGTAATTGCGAACGGAATGATACAGGGGTTATTTGCCTTAGAATTTTAAAGGGACCCACGTACCACGGATTAAGTTTTCTACAGGGTTGCCGGAGACGAAGATCCTTGGTCGATAGCCAGACCCACTGTCCTGGTTCGAAGACGGGTCCTGGTCGTTGTCGACGGTCCGCTTGCTCTCTCCCTCATCGTATAGCCTGAGCCAGATGCACATGTGCAGAGTTCCAGGTGTCCTCGCTGCGTTGGAGCCAAGAGTTAACTGCAGGGAGCTGGGTAGGTTCTTCTGACCAGGGGAACAGAGGTGGTTGGTAGCCTAGTATGACTTGAAATGGGGTTAAGCCAGTTGAAGGTTTGCGGAGAGAATTTTGTTCGTACTCTGCCCAGATAAAGAACTTGCTCCAGTCTTCCTGGTTGTTATGACAGTAGGTGCGGAGGAATTTGATTAACTCTTGGTTTTGTCTCTCTGCTTGGCCGTTTGACTGCGGATGATAACCAGAGGTTAAGCTGACACTGAAGTTGAGGCTTGAAAACATAAGGCGCACCATACCTGTGAAGTGAACTGAGGTCCTCGGTCGGTCACAATGTCCTCCGGTAGGCCATAGAAACGGAACACTTGATCCGTGATCACTTCAGCTGTCTCCCAGGTGGTAGGCAGTTTCTGGAGGGGAAAGAAGTGGCAGGCCTTGGAGAATCTATCTACTATGGTGAGTATTGTGGGAAAGTGATTAGATGGAGGTAAGTCTGTTACAAAATCCATAGCAATATGAGACCATGGTCGTTCTGGAATCGGTAGGGGTTGTAAAAGGCCGGAGGGGCATTGTCGGGATGACTTGACTATGTTGCATGTGTTGCAGGCCTGAACGAACTGATGAGTATCTTGGTTACAAGTTGGCCACCAGAAACGGTTGTTGATAAGTTCCAGGGTAGCAGTAATTCCAGGGTGACCAGAGCTCGGGGTATCATGGACCTGATGGAGTATTTGATTCCGGTGGGTTTCTGGCACATAGATTTTCCCCTCGGGGCAGTTAGCTGGTGGTGGATGCTCGATAGGGGCTCTTTCTAACTCCCATCGGACCGGAGCTGTGAGTACAGTGGACGGCAGAATGGGTTCTGGATCTGGTTGAGTTGTTTGGTCCTCATGGATGCGAGACAGAGCATCGGCCTTGCCGTTGTTAGATCCTGGGCGATAAGTGATTCTGAACTGATTGGACCACCTTGCCTGACATGCGTTTAACCTCTTAGCAGACTTGAGGTACTCCAAATTTGATGATCGGTGAGTACTAAGAATGGTTAGTTAGCCCCCTCCAGCCAGTGCCTCCATTCTTCGAGAGCTGCTTTGAGAGCTAAAAGTTCTTTGTCACCCACATCATAACTTCTTTCAGCGGTGTATAGCTTTCGGGAATACTAGGCACATGGATAGAGTCGGTTGTTCTCACCGTGACGTTGGGATAGAATTGCCCCGATGCCGTTGCTGGAAGCATCGACTTCAACTATGAATTCTTCGTTGGGGTCTGGATGTTTAAGTATGGGTGCTGATGTGAATCTTTTCTTGAGTTCTTGAAATGCCTCTAGTGCCTCTGATGTCCAGTGTAGCTTAGATGGCCCCTTGCGTGTCATATCTGTTAGCGGTGCAGCAACTTGACTGAACCCATGAATGAAGCGTCAGTAAAAGTTTGAGAACCCCAGAAACCTCTGCATATCTTTCAGTGTACGTGGTTGGGGCCAATTGATCACTGCCTGAACTTTGTCATTGTCGTTTGTGATTACATCTTGGCTAATGATGTAACCAAGGAAGGCGAATTTGCTTTGGTGGAACTCACATTTCGGAAGCTTTACGTATAACTGATGGTCGATTAACCGTTTGAGAACAGCTCGGATGTGTTGAACGTGAGAGTTATAGTCTTTGGAGTAGATTAAGATGTCATCTATGTAAACAATGATGTATTGATTGAGCAGGTCTCGGAAGATGTCGTTAACGAATGCCTGGAAAATCGAAGGACTATTGGAAAGCCCGAAAGGCATAACTTGATACTCATAGTGGCCTGACGGGGTAGAGAAGGCCGTCTTCCACTCATCACCCTCTTTGATACGGATTATGTTATAGGCACTACGGAGGTCTAGCTTAGTGAAATACTTTTCCTGCCGAAGGGCTTCTAGAGGGAACGAGAGGTAAGGGGTAACTGTACTTTACTGTGATTTCGTTCAGGCTCCTGTAGTCAATGCAGGGTCTCAATACGCCATCTTTCTTCTTTACAAAAAAGAATCCTGCTGAGGCCTGTGAGGTGGATGGATGGATGAACCCTTTCTCCAGTTCCTCCTTGATATATTGGTCCATAGATCTGCCCCCTGGTGGGCATGGTTTCAGGTAGCAAGTTGATGGCACAGTCGTTAGAGCAGTGAGGTGGCTGGTGAGTAGCTTTTTCTTTACTGAAGGCCTCTTTGAGATCGTGATATTCAGGTGACAGGTGCACGTTACCCTCCTGGATGAAAACTGGGTGAGGAATGTTGACTTTCGGGTGAGTTGTGTAGGTGAGACAGTTTACTTGGCAGTATGGTGACTGAGTGATTTCCTTGGTGCTCCAAGATATAGTGGGATCGTGAATCTCCAGCCAAGGCATCCCGAGGATCAGTGGGCAAGTTGGTGAGTGGATGACGTGGAAGTGCAGGTTTTCCTGGTGCAGGATGCCAACCTGCAACAGGAGATCTTCGGTCTTGGTGGTGATTTTACCAGAGCCCTGCCACCCGGGAATCACATGCAACAAGAGGAACAGAATTGGTTTTAGCGAAAGTTTCATCTATGAAATTTCCAGATGCACTTGAATCGATCAAGGCCATGGCAGAAACATTAATTTTGTCATTACTCAATTCCACCATAACTTTAAGGGTTCTATTAGAATAACTTTCACTCACCCGGGAGTTTTCTTGACGCTCTCGCCGAGTGGGACAGTTCAGGCGTACATGTACGGGCTGGCCGCAGTATAAGCACATTCTGTCTTGAATACGATGGTTACGTTCCTCCTGCGTCAGCTGCGTGTAGCCCACTTGCATGGGTTCAACAGTGCTGGGTGATGCTAGTGGCTGGGGATAACGAACTGGTCGCTGTCCGCATTGAGATCGGATCATATTGTCAAGGGAGATGGCTAGATTCATATAGGCTTCCAGTGTGAGTCCCTCGTCCCGACATGCTAACTTGGACTGAAGCTCATCATTGAGTGCTCGGCGGTATAGAGTCCTGAGTGGCTCCGGTGCCCATCCTGTTTGTGGTGCTAGAGTTCGAAAGGTTAGAGTGAAGTCCGCCACTGTGGAATTTCCCTGTCTCAGAGACATCAATTCATCCTCCGGAGAGTCTGAGAGTGATATTCGGGGTCGTGTTGGCGGGAAAGAGCATCCGCTTTACCGTTCTTGGAGCCTGGCCTATAGGTAATACGGAAATCAAATCGGGTAAAGAAGTTAGTGAGTTAAGGCGCTTGGCGCTGCGAATATATTCCAGGTTGCGGTGATCAGTGAGGACTTGGAACGATACCTTAGAACCCTCCACCCTAGAACCGTCCACCTCTTCCTTTTCAGGATCGGGGTGCTTTAAGATGGGTACTGAAGTGAACCTGGATTTCAACTTGGTTCTTCTTGGTTGTAAGTGGAGCTGCTACCTGGCTGAAACCTCTGATAAAGCGACGGTAGAAGTTGGCAAATCCTAAAAATCTCTGCAGATCCTTTATGGTGCGGGGTCGACTGCCGTGACTTTGTTATCCTCCATAGTGACTCCCTCATTATTGATGACATAACCCAGGAATGAGATACTAGTCTGGTGAAAATCACACTTGGTCAATTTTGCGTACAGTTGATTCTGGATAAGGCGACGTAAGACATTACTGACATGTTGTACATGGTCATGGAGGTTCTCTGAGTAAATTAAAATGTCGTTGATGTAGACAATGACATGACGATTGAGTTCTGCCTGAAATACATCATTCACCAAGGCCTGGAAGACAGATGGACTGTTAGAGAGACCGAACGGCATTACCAGATATTCGCAGTGCCCCCTCCTTTTTCCTGACGAGGTTGTACTCGCTCCTTAAGTCCAGCTTGGTAAAGTAACAGGCTTTGCGGAGCTGTTCCAGGGTGGCAGGAACCAGAGGGAGCTGATATCTGTACTTGAGTGTTATTTTGTTGAGACCTCTGTAGTCGATGCAGGGCCGAAGGCTGCCAACTTGTGTCTTGACAAAAAAAAATCCCGCCGAGGCGGGAGAGGTTGAAGGTCGAATGAACCCCTTAGCTAGTTCCTCTTTGATGTAGGCCATCATGCATTCGCTCTCTGGGTTCGACAGTGGAAAGATACGCCTCTTGGAAGGTGTAGCTCCTGGTAGGAGGTTGATGGAGCAGTCATATGAACGATGAGGGGGTAGACGAGTGGCCTGTTCCTTACTGAAAGCCTCCTTGAGATCCAGGTACTCTGGTGGGAGATGATCCAGAACCTCCCCTGCAGTGGGTTGATTGTGGCAGGTGCTGGGTGTACTTGAACCTCCTGCAGGCAGTGTTTCTGGCAATGAGACGACCATTTCTTTATTTGTCGTTCTGTCCATGAGATGATAGGGTTGTGTTGTTCGAGCCAGGGGAGTCCCAGGATGATGGGGTGGTCGGGTGAATGGATGGTGAAAAACTGTATGAATTTAGTGTGCAGAGGCCCAACGAGACGTTTCAGGTCCTGGGGACTTCTCCTGACTCTTTAATGCTTTACTGGGTGGTTGTTCTGCACGCTTGATAGATAGAATACAGCTAGTTCAAAATGCAGCAGCTAGAGTCCTTACTAGAACCAGGAAGTATGAGCATATGAGACACATCTCTTTACTCTAGCTTACACATAACACACTGATGCACATTTATTAATCAAATCCGTTAAAGGATTGTTAGGCTGCATTAATTAGATCAG
>JAUMHP010000052.1:21744750-21755747 GCA_032361065.1 Enteromius trimaculatus | reverse complement strand
ATAGATAGATAGATAGATAGATAGATAGATAGATAGATAGATAGATAGATAGATAGATAAGTTAGAAATAGTCAGAGGATAGATAGATAGATAGATAGATAGATAGATAAAGGAGGGTCCCCACCAAATCAGGTCCATTTCTTTTTAGTCATAACTGAACCAAAACAGTATATTGTTATTTTATGAGTTCTGTTGGCCGTTGGCCCTTAAGTGGCCCACATGTTTCTTTTAGAGCAAGGTATTATTTAACCATATAGACCAATTTGGAGTAGACGTCAGAGTTACATCACTTGCAGCTGTACTTTGTGGTGGCAGAAAAACACTGGTAACAAGTGGAAGAAGAATAAAAGAGAAAATGTATTGTATGTTTTCGGAATACAAATCTGAAGATTTTTTTTATAGAAAACTGTCATCCAAGATGCCATTTGAAGTTAAACACAGATGTTTAAAAGGACAGACTATGGATGAAACCTGCTATGATGACTAGGTATGATAGGTATACATAATATTATATTATATATAATATTATATCTACATATATGCAGTTCATAGAGGACATAATATATTAGTCCTGCATTTACAGTGTTACATATTCTGTGTGTTCTGTTTTGTTTTTTCACCAAGTGTCTGTCCTTGCCCATATTTGGAATTCCTGTCCTCGTTATGAGTTTATTAGTTAATTAGTCTCCTGTTGTGTTCCTCGGGTGTTTTCAGTTCTACCCATTATGTCCTAGTGTTTATTTCATGTGTTTGTTCTAGTCTCCCTTGTTGGTCCTTCATGTTGTTTAAATGGATACTGTGTGTTGATGAATTAAAAAGCTTTTGTTTACAACTTTGTTCAAGACTGTTCACTACAACCACGACACATAACATACAGAGTAAAATATTTAGCATTTCACATAACATATTTTATCTCTGTCACAAGCCGCACCTCTGTGGCTCCCTCCGGAACTCAGCAGCGGGAACCTTCGCCGGAATTTTAGTTCCTACCCGGACCCTTTTACCCCACGTACCTTGCCTCCTTCCTTTTCACTCTCCCGCCATTCGGCTGGCTTTATAAGCTGCGTTTGGGCGTTCGCTAGACGCGAAGTTTTGTTTTGCCTAGCGAGCAATCCTGAGCGTTTTTCCCCGTGGACTTATTTGGTTTCTCTTGGACTGTTTATCTGGACTTACGATCGATCTCTGCCTGCCCCGACCCTCTGCCTGTTTATTGTTTGTGAGTATTGGATTACCCTCGTTGTTACTGTCTGCCTGGTTTTGACGCACGCCTGTACGACTACGATTATAAATAAAAGCCTGCTTATGGATACATCTTCATCGTCACAATCTCACAGTTCTGACCATACGTCTATATCTCCTATAGTTTGAAATGTATAACTTGATTTGACTAATCAACATTGAGTTTGTCAATTCTGAGTAAAAAAGGCAGACGTCTGTGACATAAACTCAGCATTCTGAACCAAGGAGAAAATAGAAAATTATGAGTTTTTCTTATCAGAATTTTGACATGTAATCTCAGAATTGCAAAAATGAAGTCAGAATTTTGAAACATCAAATTTACCTCTTTTTGCTTATTTTTCTCCATCGCTTCCATATTCTGCTACTTAAAAACTTTACCTTTTTGCCAGCAGATTTTTGCCCACAAAAATGTCATCACTGTTTGCAAACACTAATAGTGGTCTTTACAAAGCTGGTCAGAGCACTCCCCCCAGATACTCCCCCCTCCCCATCTACCTGGCCCATCTACCCTTGTTTCTTTTTGCTTTTCTTTTTCAATCAGATAAGTTGTCATTTAAAGTATGCTCAAGGTACATTCTGTATCTTTTTATCAACATTTACTGCTATTAAGAACTGATTCTAGCAAAGTTTTTGTTCACTGAGAGAATTTGACTCTCTTCTCTTTTGACAGATGAAGTTCAGTGAAATTGTTCCTAGTTTCTGTGTCTGAAGCACATGTTGGACTGTCATCATGATCTAGATCAGATCACAGATTTTCAAAGACTGCTTCTCATCAGCATCATTTTAATTGTAACCTTTTACATAATTTTATTGATTTATTTATTTATTTTTAACATAGATCTTATTTCCTCTTCAGGAACTTGAGCCACGTCGAGGGGACACTATGGGAATGCCTCCAGCATGACGGCTCTGAATCCTGTGTGAAATCAGCCAATGAATAGTTGGGACGTCATAGGCAGGTGACGTCACTGGCCAGGAAGCATAAAAGCATGTGGAATTCTGCTGACAGAAAGCTTTCTCTCATGCAGCGTAGTGTTATGTGTTGTGTGTGTGTCTAGTTTAAAAGTGTCGCCGTCAAAAAAAAAAGAATTTAATAAACAGGATCTTGATAGGATACAAATAACACATGAGGGTTTGACACTTAAAGACTGGACACCAAGACTAGGACACAGGCACTATAAATACACATACAGACAAGCCCGAACTAAACACACATGGGGAACACGGCTGGACACTAATTAACATAATCAACTAAACTAGGACAGGAACAACAAATAATTGTAAAGAAGACACAAGGGGAGCAAAAACACAAAGTACACTAAACACAGAATCTGACAAAAGCAAAGGATAAAAAGAGGGCGAGGGCAGCTCACAGTTCAGAGTGTGTGTGCGTCCGGTTTTGTCATCTTGCCAGTTTGTGTAGCTTGCCTGAGAGTGAAGCACGCAGAAGCAGGTCTCCAAGAGACTGAAGAGAGCTGCAGGCATTGTGAGGGGATGCCGCTGCGTGTGCTTCGCTCCCGCAGGGCTCTTTTCAGTGATGAAGTAGCCTTCATAAGCAATCCTCATGGTGCGGGTCATGCTCTAGCCTAGGCAGAGCGGTGGTGCCATTCGTGGGGATCGCAGGTTTCTGTAATCGCGGTCGCCAGCTCCAAGACGGAAGTCTTGGAGGTGCGTCCCTGCATCTAATTGCTACAGCAATGTAGTGGGAATGAATGAGAGTGTATATAGGACGATGCCACTGGATCTCTCTCCCGATGCAGCATCGTCCTTAAAGGCTCCATCCCTGCCCTCCATGCCGCTTAGAACTACATCTGCGCTGGTGGGCAGGGGGTACTCGGCAGCAGGTCAAGCTGGTGCATGTCTGCACACGATGGCAGTGCTACAGGTGTACCAGGCAGACCTGCTGAAAGATCTGGATGAAGGCGAACAAGTGAGCTCTGATGAAATCAAAGAGCTCAGAAAAACCGTTGAGGTTGGTTCCCTTAGTAGACTATTTTGCAGCGTGGAAACTACTGCCAAATGTGTCTCAATGGGTCCTGCGTACTGTAGAAGGTAGGTACAGAATCTAGTTCAGACGATCCCTGCCACAATTTGCGGGTGTCATTCCTATGTTAGTACGTACACAGCAGACTCTGGTGATGGAACAAGAAGTAGAAACCATCGAGGTGGTCCCTCCTCACGAGTTAGTTCGGGTTCTACAGCCACTACTTCATAGTTCCAATGAAGTATGGGGGGCTGAGGCCCATTTTAGATCTCAGGCTACTGAACCACTCAGTGATGAAGCTGAAGTTCAGGATGCTCACTGTAGGTCGTGACACAAATCAGGTCCGAGGTTTGTCACCATAGATCTAAAAGACGCATACTTTCATTTACTGTCACTTACTGTCATGCAGTTTCAAAGATTGCTGGGCCTGATGGTAGCTGCATCCATCATTATACCTATTGCTCTGCTGTACATGAGGCCCCTACAGTGGTGGCTAAGGAAAAAAGGCGTATCCTTGAGTGGAAATCCCCTTAGCATGGTCAAAGTGTCACACCGAGCAGTACGTGCCTTGAAAATGTGGAGGAAACCTTGGTTCCTGGATCAGGGCCCAGTGCTAGGAGCTCCGACTTGCCGCATAACACTAGCGACAGAAGCGTCCCTCACTTGGTGGGGAGCTGTCATGGATGGCCGCTCGGCCTGAGGTCTGTGGGGAGGTCGCCATCTCACATGGAAAATCAACTGCCTAGAAATGCTGGCCGTGTTTCGAGCACTCAAACACTTTTTCACAGACGTAAGAAATCAACACGTGTTGTCGCACACCGACAACAAGTCAGTTGTCTCTTACATTAACCACCAAGGAGGTCTGCATTTGCGCCCCTTGTACAAGCTGGTGCACCAGATCCTTGTGTGGTCTGGGGACAGATCTCTCTTGCTGAGAGCCATCTATATTCCCAGGCATCAAAACATAGGAGCAGACATCCTGTCGAGACAGAGGCTGAGGCCTGGGGAGTGGTGGAGCACACCTAGAGAGTATTGTTTAGCAGAGGTAGACCTCTCCGTGACAAGAGAGAATGCGCAATGTCCACTCTGGTACTCTCTAGCTCATCTAGCTCCACTGGGGCTGGATGCCATGGTACAAATATGGCCGAGGCTTCGTCTGTATGTTTTTTCCCCGATCACTCTGCTCCTAGGAGTTCTAGAGAGAGTGTGCCAGGACGCGGTCAGTCTACTACTGGTAGCTCCATTCTGGCCGGACCGAGTATGGTTCTCGGACCTGATGGACCTCCTAGATGGCTCTACATGGGAAATTCCAATCAGGAGGGATCTCCTCTCACAAGCAAGAGGCACCATAGTGCACCCTTGTCCGGAGTTGTGGAAACTGAGAGTGTGGCCTCTGAGGGGGCACCACTTTTAGTCACAGGTCTCTCAGTCGAGGTTGAGACCAACCTCCAATCCAGAGCTCCATCTACGAGGAAACTATATGCCCTAAAGTGGAAGTTGTTCACTTCCTGGTGTAGAGAGCGTCAGCAAGATCCTGTTAACTGCCCAGTCGGTACAGTTCTGGAAATTCTGCAGGCTAGATTCTCTACTGGGGTCACTCACTCCACCCTGAAGGTTTACGTGGCGGCAATATCGGCTTACTACGCCTCTCTCGGTGGACATACAGTTGGTAAAGAACCCCTGGTCATACGTTTCCTACACGCTGCGCTGAGGTTGAAGCCACCAGTACATTCTCGGGTGACGACCTGGGGCTGTCGTGTTAGAGGCTCTCTGTGGGCCACCCTTCAAGCCCATAGAGGAGATCTCTGATCGTCTGCTGACGATCAAGACCACACTTTTGCTAGAATTGTGTTCTCTGAGGAGAGTAGGTGACCTTCAGGCCCTGTCAGTGGCCCTTTCATATCTGGACTTTGCGCTTGGCATGGCCAAAGCCTTCCTGTACCCGCGAACAGGTTACAGTCCTAAGGTACCTACGGTCACACCTCAGCCAGTTGTACTACAGGCCTTCAACCCCCCTCCCTTAAGGGGGCCTGGTCAACAGAAGCTAAATTGTATGTGTACATTGCGAGCGCTGGACCGATACGTCCACAGAGCTGCGCAGTGGAGAAAGTCAGAGCAGTTGGTCGTACTAGACACACTAGATTTGAAAGTCTGGGGGCGTGGGCCTGTCGTCCCCATAGCATCTCATCGACGCGGCTCGAGCTCCTGAAGAGGAACATCTCTATGTTACGTATGTAATCGTAGTTCCTCGAAGAAACAAGAGGCCGCGTCTCAATACTATACTTTCGGCATCCTCTGTTGGTGCTCCACTGCATGACAGGAGCTATCTGCTGACAGCATTCCACATGCTTTTATGCATCCTGGCCAGTGATGTCGCCCGCCTATGACGTTCCAACTGTTCATTTGCTGATTCTACACATGATTCAGAGCCGTCATGCTGGAGGTGTTCCCATAGCGTCTCGTCGACACTGCGTCTCGTTCCTTCGAGGAACTAGGGTTACATACGTAACCTAGAGACGTTTTGCTGTTTTATATCTTTATTGATAAGACAGTAAGTGGACAGGAAATGAAGTGCCAATCCAATTCCAGTTACATTTGGTTTGTTTCCATTTCTCATTAAGGAGATTTAACTGGGAGGGTGACAGCAGAAGATTTTAAAAGTCCAAAAATAAGGGCCACCCTAACCTGAGACCTTGCGGTTTGTATTCTGCATGTTCATAGATGATGCCATCAACCTTGTACATACTTAGAGAATCTGGACATCCTCTATGGTATCACATTAACAGTCACTGCTTGAATATTACCATCTTTAACAGTCAGGACAAAAATTCTACTAAACAAGGACAATTGGAGAGTGTGCATATTTCTTTCTCACACACACACACACACACATACAGAAATTGCACTGAATACATATAATGCAGGTTCTGTATACATTATACATTTTGTTTTTTTATTAGGCAAACTGAATATAATTGTTTTCTTCTTTTTCTTTATATTTTACATTTTTATTATTATTATCTTCATCACATGTGTATGTCTTTTATTAATTTTTTTTTTACCCTGTTTGTCATTGCACTGTCAGATGAGGAATAATGGAAAAACACATTTCACCACATAACAACATATGTATGTAATATTTATGTGACCAAATGTCTCCCCTACTGAAAAATCTAGGGCTTAAATTCAAGGGTTCAGTTACTCCCCACTCTGAATGGTTAATCCATGATGTGAAGTATGAAAAACATAAAATAATAACATAAAACTGTTTGTGTTATTAATTGAGTTTAATTATGTTTGTTCATTTGTGAGCATAATGGAAACCAACTATTTTTTTATTAGTAAACAATTCATAAATATTGCAGACCTTTTGACAACCTTACTGCAGACATAAATGTGTTTTGATAAAGAGAGATAAACCACTGTCAAGCACTGCACGTTGTGCATGCAGTCTTAAGAAAAAAATATACCATTAGGAATTTGGTTCAGCATTTACACAACAGTTAACAATAAATGTATTTGAAAAGTCATAAGACATCACTCCGTGACTTCCACAGTCAATCGCTATTTTTCACGCATAATATTGTTATATTTGGTTAGGAAATATATCAGGAAGTGTTAGAATTTTACTTAATAAATTAGCTTATTTTATGTAGTGCATATTGGTTTTGTAAGCAGAAATCCGCAGCTATTCTCTCTCTCTCTCTCTCTCTCTCTCTCACTCACTCTCTCTCTCTGCCCCCACTCTCTCCCCAAACACTCGATCCACTCTAGGGAGTAACGCACACTTGTACGTTTAGTATTGACGAGATTTTACATGCACCAAGCAGACAGGAGTAACTGGCACCGTCATGAAGGTTAGTAAACCTGCTTAAATAGACTAAATGTTTTTGTTTTGTTTTGTTTTTGGAATTAGGAAAACTAGTTGTTTCTTGTGTTTTAATGGCACTAATTTGAAGGAAACGTCAAGAAAGCATTAAACTGAGTGTAATCTGTAATTTATTTCCCCCATTAAGACCCTGACAGTTCCCGTAAGCTCCAGGTGGACACTGTTGCTGAGCGCATATCTGACGCTGACTGCGAGCGCGGACTGTGGCGAAGACTGCGCGTACTGCTCACAGCACCTGCCTCTTCAACTCACAAAAATACACTCAATAGTAAGTCTACTGTTTTAATGCACATGCATATATACATAAATATGTGATATGTGTGCATATGTGAAGAAAACGGGATGAAGGTAGGCTACTTATCTGAAATTCAATTCCGTAGAAATACAAAATTATATAGCTATATTGAATATATCAAAAGTATCAATGTCTCGTGATTTGAAGCGCCCTTTTGACAAATAAATTCATATTATTTTAAAGTTACATAGGCTTAATCTTTTTATCCTATATTTGTTTAAAGAAAACAAACTAGGTTACTATAATTTCATTAATTTCTACAACACTGGAAAAAATTAATTATCAGATATTCATTGTAAAGCATTATTAAATTAATTTATCAACTAATTCGTCTAAGGAAGCATCAATTACGGCTTAGGTCGAATAGACAGTCGTTTTTATCTAAGAACAGTTCAAATAGGCCTATTCATATGTTTATATGTACGACAGGATCCGTGGTAGTTATTCATTTTTAGCAGTGGAAATATTGTGAATATAAAATCTTACAGCGATTTACATTGGTCGGGTAGAAATTTCTAGATTTTGTAGTCATGGTCTATTAATGCGATCAAGAACTGATCTGAGAAAAAAAGGCTGAAATCGTGAAATGCACCAGAATGTTGTGGGACAGACCACCACTAGGCTGCACTAATCGACTCCTAGCGAGTTGAGTCCAAACTGCGTAGTCGGAACAGAAAGATGTTTTCTGTTGTTAATAACCTATTGCTCAAAAAAATAATGGCGTAATCAAGAAACTTAAGTATTAAGTATTTAAATAAATGTCATTAATTGTAAAATTTTTTGCCAAAATACATTATGGTGAAAATATTTATTGTTTTTCTAGAAAAAAAAACGATGATTGAAAACACTGAAATAATGTTTGGTTGAACATATCATGGATGTGTTATTGTCAATGTGTGAAAATGTAGGCTAATGTAAACAGAATTATACATTTGTTGTCCTGCTATTTGTGATTGCTATGGACTTTGTTAGTTTCAACTTGTTCTTGTTTCCTCTCATTGTTTCCTGATTTTGCTTCTGTGTCTTGTTAATTTAATGTTATTGTTAGTTAATTGTTAGTTCATTTGTGTCCATTTCTTTTAGCAGTTTGTTTTTTGTTTTTTATTTATATTAATTTTGCCTTGTTTTGCTCTGTTCTGTTTCTGTGTTTCTTTGTTCCAATGTTTTGATGTACTTTTGTTATTTTATTATAGTTTTAACATTAAATCTGAAATTGGACTCTAAATGCTGAAATCTGGCATTCTCCATGTTGCTGAGTTCACCAAACTTGACCTGATGAATACTGAAAGCAGCAGAACTCTTGCGCTTTCGGCAAGCTATATGAAAACCATCGTGGTCTACACCGAATCGTTCTGTGATCTGGCTGGCAATGTGAACTTGGAAGGACTGTGTGCTTTAAAACTCACTGTAGTGGTCTGTTTCTCTGCTGTGGTGCTCTGATCAGCCAACACCCCTTGGGATCTCATTCTCTGCTGAGGGGATCTTCTTCTCAGTCATAGTGGTGTCTGGCTTTGCTGTGGTGTTCTGGTGTTTTGGCCAGCACCTCCGTAGTCTCTTGCACTGCAGGGGTGATCTCTGCTCCACTGTGCTGGTCTCCTGCTCCCCAATGGTCTCCAGTTTCTCCACCGCCCCAGAGCCCAGGTCCACGTTTACCTCAAAATCCTGGCCCATTGTCCTGTGATCCATTGGCTGAAATGTATTATATGGCATATTATATTACCATATTATTATTATATCTTGACAATGTGTCTGGTCTTGTTCTTACACGGAGGTTAAATTTCAGCTCACGTCGGCCTTTATATGTTTCCTGGTTCCGACATTAAATAACATTAAAGAATGAACAACCGGATCCTGCTCTCTCCATGCTTCTGAGTTCGCTATGTTATATTGATTAAAAATTATGTTTGTTTGTTGTTAAGACTATTTTATAGGGTATTTGTGTATTTTGTTCAAATTCAGTATGTCACTCTGCATTAGTGTTTCCATGGTTTCCTACAAGCTTAGCACACACTCCACACCTACTCATCCCCATATCACCCAAAACACACTCATTCATTTGCATATTGCCCAGTTATGAATTGGGACATGAAGGCTGAGGGAGCAAAAAATGTATGTTTGAGCAACTGTTTCATATCCTCTTTTAACATTTTCCGGGCAAAAGAGACATCCAGTCTTTTCTTAGAATTTTCTGTATGTCTCATTGACTGTATTTTCACGTTTTTCACAGGAATGTGTGGTGGAGTGTGAGGAGCATCTGAATGCAGGAAGCTCTTGGAGTTTGTGCAAACGTTTTATGCAGAATGCTGATAATATTCCTGAGGGTAACCAGGCATCCACAGAAACGGAACATTTGGACACCCAACAGCACCCAGTAGACAAAAAATATGGTGGCTTCATGAAGCGGTATGGGGGTTTTATGAAGCGTTATGGAGGCTTCATGAAGCGTTATGGAGGATTCATGAAGAAGACCGCAGAGCTCTATGGGCATGAGCCAGAGGACGTTGACCATGGCAGAGCAATCCTGACTAATCATGAGGTTGAAATGCTGGCCCATCAAGTTGAGTCTGATGGCGAGAGAGAGGAGGAGGCTCTGACAGACATCCTTGATTCAAAGGGAGAAGCACAGGGTGTAAAGGGTATGGCAAAACGTTATGGGGGCTTTATGAAGAGGGGACAGCTTTATGACCTGGAGAGTGGGGTTAAGGCACTACAAAAACGATATGGTGGCTTTATGAGGCGTGTAGGCCAACCACAGTGGTGGCAGGAGTCTAAACGCTATGGAGGCTTCTTAAAACGCTCCCAAGAGGAAGATCAAGATGAAAATTCATCAGAGATAGAAAAGAGGTATGGTGGATTCATGGGATATTAAGATGGTGTTTTCTGCTATGCCCTAGTTCATTTCCTCTCTAGTCCCTTAGATACCACCTGAGAACCTGAAAGAGGAAAAACGCTTTAAATGCGCTCATAATGTTTTAAAAGTGTTTATGTCTTTATTGTGGTGTATAATTTAATGTAAATGAGACCTATTAAAGACCTCAAAGACCATGGATCTACTGTCTTAACAATGCATATTGAACCTGAATTCAAATTTAAATTTACAAGTTGTGTAGCATATAATAATCAGTATGACCTACTTCTGACAAATGCTGTATCACAACCATTTTCCTTTTTAATCAACACTACAATTCTAGTTTGCATGAGACATTCATTCAGCCTTAAAAGAGGGAAATTTTAGAGAAAACAAGACAGCCATTTACTTCTCCATTACATTGTGATTATTTCTTTATGACACTTGTCTTTTACACAGATGTATATTTTTTGGGTACCCGTCTGAATATTGTCATTTGCTGTATAGCTTGAATAAACTGCTCGAAACTGCACTAGAATGTGCGTCATGAATAGAAATGCCTTTTTTTTTTTTTGTCTACGGGAAATCAGCATTTTCTGTCTGAGGTTTGTGCCTCTGGAACAAACATGTATTTTAAAGTGGTAGTGTAATGGGATATTTTATAATGGGAGTATAAAGTGAAACAACCTGATCTCACAGAATTGCGTGAAATAACCACAAACTCTTAATGCATAATTCCGTG
>JAUMHP010000052.1:21722897-21744650 GCA_032361065.1 Enteromius trimaculatus | reverse complement strand
TGTAATCTTTTACGTGAGCCCATCACGCAATTTTCGATGATTACGTGACACTAACACAGAATTATGCATTAAGAGTTTGTGGTTATTTTACGCAATTCTGTGAGATCAGGTTGGTGAAAAGCACTTCTGCAAATGACATGACTATCATAAAACTCATACAATCCAGGCAAGAGGTAGTATGCTTTCAGGGGGATTTGTGAAGCCATTTTCAAAAATATAATTCTCCATGCAAGGTCTCTATTATTCAGATTACAGATTAAGCACCGCTAGTGTGAGGCAGCAATAAATACAGCATGCTATCACTGTCTCTGAATCTGTTTTACACGTGGCATAACCAAGTAGTGGCAGTTCTACATTGAATTACTCCCTGGGTGAGACCCCCTCTTAGCGCCCCCTTCCCTTTTTTCTCCCTTTTTAAATTTCAAATAACAGAAAAGCATTTATTTTGTGTAAAGTTGAAAGAAATAATCAAGAAAATTTAAAATAAAGTATTGGATAGGGTAAGGGAGGGCTTTATTGTCCCAATAAAGGTGTCAACCATGGCATCTATTTAATGATGTGAATTTAAAAAAAACGAAACAAAAAAAATGTACACTCAATAAGTTGCATTCTTTAATGCACTTCAATACTGAGGTGCAGATAATTGTCACTTGCAATAAGTGGTATAAATATCAGAAAATGCTATGTGTACTCGGTGTAAATAGCCGCTATATTGATCCCAAAACTTATCCATATGTCAGATATGAAAATTATGTAGCAATAATTGATTGATGTTTGACGCCGTGAAGGATAGAGTATCCCGTTATGTTATTTTTTAAAGATTGGCTTAAATGTGTTATATGAAGAGATAATTTTAAAAAATGATTTATAGTATTCTAAATTGATTCTCAATTATTGAAATGACTAGACTATTCATCATTTTTTATGTTTTATACCTGTTTTTATATTCTGCTGCAAATATGTATTGGTGTAGTATTGTTGTTTATAAAGGATTAATTATTAATTAAAAAACACCCACACACACACTATTCCTAAAGCCATGATAAGCGGTATGTGTTGAAAATTACCAATCACAAGAGCGGAGAGATCTGACCTTTGATCCCCGCCTCCAAAGTCTCAAAAGTGTACTTGACGAGCGAGCAGGGGTTGAGCAGTTGAGAGAGCGCAGAGGCTCGAGCGAGCTCTACTTAGACTGTACTCACACTAGGCATTACGATTGTCCCCCCTCCCCCTCTGGCCTGCACTCACATAAGGTTTCAGCATTCGTGCCGGAGCAGACTTACGTCATTATGCTGAGACGGTTTCAGGCTAAACAGTCCATCGCTCTGTTTACTTTGTGGATAGTAATTTTGAGTTGTTTGGTCCGCGGTGGTTCACAGCCCTCTCACAGCCTGTTGTTAAACAAACATTGCACCTTTGCCGTGGACCGAAGCGACGGCATGTTGGTTTTGGAGCGATGCAAAAACGTGACGGCGTGCTTCCTGTTCCATGGTCCAGCATGGTTAGTGCTTGCACTACATGCGTACCGCACCCGAGTCCAACTGAACCGTGCTCTGGCACACCCCTTCCAAGCGGTTAAAGGAACCGGGCATGGTTTGGAGAACTCACACTAGTCAAATGAACTGTGCTTTGGTGGTCAAATGCACTCGGGAACGGTTCAAACTGACTAGTGTGAGTACACCCTTAGCACCATTCTCGTGAGAGCACATTTTTGCATGCGCATAGTGTTCTGTGCTCTCGCAGTGCAGAAACACTCCCTCACGAGAATGGTTTTCTGCGCACATCTTGTTTTTATGTGGGCTAGATATGAAACTAGGCTATTTAAACGCCATAGTCAAAGGTAGGCTATGATAGATAATAGAAAATCACTTAGGGGGGCAGATGATTCTTTTCCTCAATTAGTGCTTGTGCCGCCCCCCACGTGTCATTAAATTAAAAGTCTTGTACCTGGTATTAAACATGGCATAAAAAAATCATTAAAAAATCAAAGGGGTTTCAAGAAAGCTGTAGGTTCTCCATAGTTCACCCAGTAAAATCAGTAATGAGAAATCATAGTAGAACCAAATCCCACTTTTATTGCACTAATTGTCACTTAAGGGCTATGAAATGCATGATACAGGCTAACCACTGTTCTTTGAAAGTGAAAAGTTGTTCAAGGTTCAAGGCAGACTTTATTATCATTTCACCGTATACATGTATACAGGGAGACGAAATGGCGAGAGCTCTGGATCTACAGTGCAGCCATACAATAGTGCAATTTTTTAAATAAATAAAAATGAAAATAGATAAAATAACAATAAGACAAAGACAAAACATTGTACAAGACAAGAACAGTGCAATCAGACAATATGTAGTGATGTAAATTTGCATGGGTATCTTTTATACACTGTTTATTTGGATTGCAACCAAATAACTAAATGCATTTTCAAACCAAGGAGGAGGCAAACTGTAATGAAACAGCCTATTTCAACATCCACCAGACGAAAGCATTTACCAAGATCTTCACTTTAGAATACAGACCCAAACAATTAGTAATTCCTTTAGAATGATGTAGTAACAATTGAGTAACGAGTAATTGGTTACATGATTCTTATAGTAGTTATTAATGAAAAGGTAATCCTAAAGTGTAGAATCTTAAAACCATACACAAGAAACACACAGTCAATAATGGTTAGATTCAGACTTGTAACCCAAACTGGGATTGCAGGTGGGGGAGTGAATGGCAGCACCCTCTTCCACCCTCAATTCCACAACTGAGGTGGAAATCGGGTCCAAGTCAGCTATTAGGTAATGTAAACAGTCAAATTTGTTTATAGCAGCAGATACAATGTTAATATAGCTAATGCTAGTAATTTTTCCAGCCTACTTATAGTTTTGCATAAATTATTAAACGTTCTCTTTTGTCTCTGTGAAGAATGAAAAAAATATGAAGTTACCGATTAGTTAATAGTAGCCTACTACTAGTGTCATCTCTGTGCTATTACTTAATCGGAGTTTCCTATTAGTTAACAGTAGTTATTTGATTGTTAATATTACGTTTCTTTTTTTCTTTTGTAGTTATTGATTAATGACGGAACCGTTTTCTAAAGTGTTACCGATTTGCAGCCTAAACGACTTCCACCACCATAATAAAACGAGCTGCCTGTAACTTTCACTTTACTAATTTATTCACGGCAAACGATGAAGGTTAAATTCAATAGTAGACGCCAGTTTATTGTCTCCTATGTGCGCGTTGTTAAGGAAACTCGCGGGCATCAAATGGTTAAACATATGCCGCGCCCATCACATCCTGTCCCGTTAGTAGTCTACTCTCGCTACACAAATACTGAACTTTGTCATTCGGTAAACACGAAGTGTAATAATTGTACAGCCAGAGCGAAGGTCGATAATCCATCCACTCGGTTAAATGCATGTAGTAAACCTGTTGTTGTATTAGTGAGCGCTAATCGAAACGAGTGAGGTAAGCCATCAGTTGTTGTATATAGACAAATACTATTAAATACGACTACATGATACATTTCGCCTAAATTATTAATTTGTGCTGGCATCATAAATGTACTATTGTTAAAAAAAATGAATAAACTTGCTAAGCATAACTATTATCTCTAGGATCTATTCATCATCATCATGAACTTTATCTTGGAGACTCTTTGGGTGCTTTTGATGTCACTGGTCTACAACTTAGAAGCATTCGTTAGGTTGTTCATACCGCCTCGAAAGAAGAATGTGTCCGGTGAGATTGTGTTGCTGACCGGGGCGGGCAGCGGCATAGGTCGCCTCATGGCCTTAGAGTTCGCGCGCCTGGGCGCGCTCCTTGTGCTGTGGGATATTAACGAGGACGGCAATAAAGAGACTGCTCGTATGATTAAAGAAACGCACGGAGCGCGAGCGTACACGTATACCTGCGACTGTAGCGACCGGGAGGAAGTATACAGAATCGCAAACCAGGTAGAATACACGGTTGCACTTAAGTAAAAAGACCTATAGTACATACTTGTGTAGGTAACTACAGTTTGCATAGTTGACAATTGGACATAGACCTAGAAACAGTATACTTTATTTATTTAGGCCTATATATATTTCACATTCATGTGTAGGTGTATTAGGATTTATATGTATCTGTACATTTTTATTGAGATTTACCTTTTTGTTTATCCGGGGTCAGGAAAATAATATTTGTGTGCCACAGGACCTACACAGGTGCCAGATTTGTGACCATAAACATTATTACTACAAACATTAACTCTCTTATGCAATGTTTATTTTCAGTACACTGTAAAATGTTTTACCATTATAACAGTGCCTATTAATGATTTTAGTATCGAAATGGTTGAGAAACCACAATGAACTTCTGTGACTCAGTTTTTGCACTTTTTTTGATACTTTAAACTTTAAGGCAACAGTAATCCCTAGTAAATTTATAATAAAGTGCAAGGCTAGTAAGTTTACATTGTGACAGTCTAATAAGATCTTGTGTAATTAATGACCTAATCCCTTTGTTTTATTAAGGTAAAGCGTGAGGTTGGTGATATCACAATTTTGATAAATAATGCAGGAATAGTTACTGGGAAGAAGTTCATGGAATCTCCTGATTCGCTCATAGAGAAGTCTATGGAGGTCAATAGTCTGGCACATTTCTGGGTGTGTATACCTATCTATCTGTCTGTTTGTCTGACTCTCTATTTGCCTCTAAATTATGCTAAAATAATGCATGCATGATTGCCTATATCTGCTCTTAGATGTACAAGGCTTTTTTGCCGGCAATGATTGCTGCTAATCATGGCCATTTGGTCAGTATTGCAAGCTCCGCTGGACTTATTGGAGTAAATGGACTGGCAGGTAGATTTTTTCAGTTAACAATGTAAATCCCTCACTTAGAAAGGAGTACGCATTTCATGAAAATTGTGCTTTGAAATGTTTTGTACAGATTATTGTGCAAGTAAGTTTGCTGCAGTTGGCTTTGCTGAGTCTATGGGACTAGAGCTGCTGGCCATGGGCTGTGATGGAGTGAAGACCACCATAGTCTGCCCGTTTTTCATCAACACTGGCATGTTTGATGGTGCCTTCACAAAGTAAGAAACATACTATTTAAAAAAAATAAGCATAACCTACATTTCATGACTAGGGTTACTCCACTCCAAAATGAAAATTTTGTCATTAGTCACTTACGGCCATGTCGTTCCAAACCTGTAAAACTATTTTTATCTTCTGATAACAATTTAAGATATTTTGGATGAAAATTGGGGGCTTGTGACTGTCCAATTTACCACCAAAGTAAATAACACTGCCCAGAAAAGTATTAAAAACATAGTCAGAATAGTCCACTTGCCATCAGTGATTCAACCATAGCGTTATGAATGTTTGGTCTTGTAGATAATACTGCTGCACATACAAACCTCACCCTCAAGCCAGGTGCGTAATTGAACATGCCTCACGCAGCTCCGGGGCATGAATAAAGGACTCCTGTAGCCAATCCATGCATTTTTTCACAGAAAAATATCCATATTTCAAATGTAACAAATAATAATTATTTTCTTTTTTTCTAAAAAACGCATACATTCATAGGAGTCCTTTATTCACTCCCCAGAGCTGTGTGAGTAACTTTTTTTTTAAAAAGCGACTGTTAAAGAACGCTGCAATGATATAGCTTAGAAGTGCCAGGACAGTTATTAATATAACTTGGATTGGATTCGTCTGAAAGAGAAAAGTCCTATACACCTAGGATGGCTTAAGGGTGAGTAAAACACAGGCTATCATTTTCATTTTAGGGTGGCATAACCATTTAACCTGTAGCAGATCTACACAGATACTGGGACTAGGTGGAGGGTTTCTGAGCTGCAACTGCTACAGCAAGCATTAGCCACATATTTGAATGTTGAGCAGCTTTTTTTTTTCAGGTTGTTTTAGAAGCTATTTTATATTTCTTGAATAATATAAGACACTCATCTGTCTTTAAGGTTAGTAAGAGCATTCTACCAGTGAGAGACAATGTACATGGAATTCGTGAATACACGGGAAAGTGTGATAATGTGTCTTTTTGTGCTGGTATGAGTCACAGCTCATTTTATAACTGCAGGGTTTTGGAGGGGATGTAAATTTGTATAAGTGGAGGTAAGAGAGTGCCATGTCAGTGGCTGTTCTTCACACAGACATCAAACATACAGTGCACTTAAACATGAGTTACATTGTTATATAATATGTCGAAAAACGTATTTCTGCTTATATATGTGCATTAAGCAATTAGAATCATTAACTGCATGACAAAAGGTCATGTGATTCTCCGAGTGCTCTCTAAGATCTGTGTTTGGTTGTGTGTGTTTCTCTTATTCCCAGCATGCAAGAGTGTTTTTATGTTTGGAATTTATTGCTGGTAGGGAAAAACCAATGCTAAATGCAACATTATTTCTCACAACCAAATGGTGGGCTGCAGGTAGGTTCAGTGCTTGAAAACACTGAAATTCAATGGTCAGTTTGAATCATGTCATTTTGCATATTGTAGGGTCTGTGAAGTTCACCGCAATATTAATATGTTTTATTGTTGGATTCTAATGAGTACTTTTGTGCATTTGTTCAAACTACTATGTGTTCAGCAAAGAGTGCTATTGGTAACAATTATTTTCAAATGTAGATCAAATATCTCAGATAAACAGAAGGAGCTAGAGAACGTGTAGAATGTTTCTGAAAGATGGATATACAAATATTTTGGAATCGAATGTGGGAAAAGTTAATTGCCACTTGTGAGTAATATTTGTTCTTGTTGGGGTGTCTTATTATTCCTGTAATTCCTCTCATCTGCTTTATAAATGTCTTTAAAAAAGTGCTTATACTGGTGTGTATGTGTGTTTTTTGCAGATGGCCCAAACTCATGCCTATTCTTGAGCCAGAGTATGCATGTAGAAAAATTGTGGATGCCGTTAGAAGGGAACAGAGTTTTCTTTATATGCCTCGAATCATGTACATTGTCGTCGCTTTAAAGAGGTAAGCCATGGTTGACCTACATGTTTATCTGTTATAATAACAGTATTTTAAGCTGTTATAAAACCATGCCTTGCTTAAACTAAACAACTTAAAGGGTGGTATCACTGTTGAGATGATGGGGTTTTTAACAAAAATGAGCTATATATACAGTAAAAAGGTGTGTGTCTATGTGTTCATGTGTTTCTTTTAGTTTGCATGTATAACATTTTCCATCTCTGTCTTGCTTTTACTCTGTCATAGTCTTTTACCCACTAAAATGGGTGTGCTGCTTGGTGAATATCTAGGAGCATTCAACCTTATGGATAAGTTCAAAGGCCGTGGAAAAAAGAGCAATTAATTTCCACCACCAGAAGAATTCGGAACCAACCAGTGGACCAGATGGACAAATCACAGAGAGATGTTTCAGGAAAAAAAGCATTGTCCTGCCACAAAGTACCAAGAAAGTCAATGGAATAGTTAGACAAAATAAGCTTAAAAGCACTTACATACCGAACTGTTTTAACCTTTAGAATTTACCATTTTACCAATTTACCAGAGTTTTTATTTTTTTTAAATAATACTGACTGATTGTATTATGGAAGCAACTGACTTATTATTATAGCTCCTAATAAATCTATATTAATAATGATAAAATTGGTGTCACAAATCATCTGTTCTATGACCCTTATTTTGTTCATTGTTCATATTTTGTTTTGTTCTTATGTTCATTGCTTTCCATTGTCCCTGTGTTCTAGTTCCTGTGCTTAGTTTCTGTGTCCTTGGTTGTTAGTGCTCCTTTCCATAGTTAATCATTGTTGTGTTTGAAATCGCCCCCTATAACCATTCCCTACATTAGTCCACTAATATAGTCTACTTGAAGGAGTGAATGAAAACAAGTGAACAATTCAGACACTGAGTGCACTGCAAGGGCTGCTGCTTTTGCACAGTTTGTGGTACCAGTTTATAATCATACATTTGGGAAATTTGCTCTTGTATGATATTACACTGTATCCACATTGGACAAGCGTTTGAAAAATGCATTGACAGATGATTCAGTGTCAAGAGTCATCTTCTGGTGAGATGCAGGAATTCATTTGGCATGACGCTTGTTTACCTTTGCCTGTGTTTTGATACGTATGTCTTAAAGTTTGTTTGTTTGTTTTTATTTATTTATTGAATAAATCTACTTTATGCAGTAGTCCTCACCCTTGGCCTGCTGCACATTACAGGATAATCGGCCACAACAAAGACATGGATCTGCCAGCAGCAGTACATTTCCTCCACACCCTTGTATTAGGTTTGCAGGATTCCTTCTAGGCATTTCTTTTGTCTGGGTTGAGTGCACTGAACAGAGCACACCTGCCTGGTGAACCTCTACAAATTTCATATGTGTGCTGTTCAACTGTAGAACCCCAGAGTGGTTGAGAAGAATGGATCAGCCATGGACCCAGAGCCAGTGTTGTCACCAGTCAATGTAAGGACTTTTATTTTAATGTTCTTTTCTGTCTATTTTTGTCTTATTTTGATCATTGCTTCTCCAACTTCTCGTCTGCATGTTACAATTATAGTTCCTGAGAACTGTTTTTTTTTTTTTTGTTCTACTATGAAAAACAAAACAAACAAAAAACAGCAGCATAAAACACTAAAACATTATTTATACAGTAGGATCTGTGTACATTTAGCATGACTACATTAGAGCAGTAAATTGATCTTGGCTTACAATTTTGGTCTCAGTGGAATCTTTACCATAATATTATATACATTTATTAATGTATTTTATTATATATAATTATATCTTAATAATTAATGTCAAATTTAAATGTAAACGCATATATACTTGATATTATAAAAGACAAAACATGAGTGATTCAAACATAACTGAAAACAACATTAATTTGTGTTTGCAATTGATTTATTTTTTATTTGATTTAAATTAATTGAAATGTTGAAAGTGGGTATACATTACACCAGAACGGAGGCAGACCTGGAGTGCCATGCACTTTTGGTATAGTGCTTTAGAAAACTGCAGTCTTGTGACACTTTAGGGAAAGAAAATTATCATAATTTCTTTAAAGCACTAGCTTTGTTTTAAAGAACATTTGTTTCAAACGTGAATTTTCTGCCGTTTTTCTTTTCTTTTTTTTCTTTTTTTTTCTTTTAATACCTGCTAATATGACACTACTAAGCTTTTTACATGAATGAGTCATTTCGTTGAATCTTGAGACCTGTCTTTGATGACATTGTCTCTTTGATCTTATGTAATCGTGTTTCATCGCGGAGTTAACAATGTTTAAAATGCAGTAGGGTCTGACTCATCTGTAAATGACTAACAAATTAGTCATTAGGGATCATGACATGAGTAGGAGTGTACAATGCCAGTATATTCCAATTAAGTAACACTGAAAGCTTTCTATTATCTTTACCTAGGACAAGTTATTAAATGTTGAAAACAAATAAAAATAAATTAGACTTCTAAATGTAGAATCAGACTGTCCTTTGGCCTTGTGACGAGAACATTAAAGCTGTCTAAACTAGCTGGGGCATTACATTGCAGTATCTGTGAACACAAATATTTAGGACAGTGCAAACCCCACAAGTTCACATATGATTGATGATTTAATTACAACCAGGTAGATTAATAACGACTGTACAAGTGGCAAAACAATTAATTTAAGTGTCAGCAATAGAGGTATGAATATATAGAGTATGTAGAGTAAATCAGAGTAAAATAGAGCGTGAGTAGCTTTGGGCTTGCAATAGGCTCTCTGTGAAGCCTGTTACAGTAATAAAGATTTTGTGGGGAGTTTCTTCTTTACCACTTGGGGGCTTTGGGTTTCCTCAAGTAAACCCGTGTGGTAGGGAGAATTAGCAATAGCATCTTGTTTTTTAGTCAGTGTGAACCAGAGGTTTGCAACCGATTTTACTTGTGTATGTTAATGTACTTCAGAGAGAAATAGAATATTGAATGAGTAAACTAGAGTGTGTGTGTGTTTTCTACTGCAAATTGATTGGAGGCGTTTCATTCAGAAATGAACACAGACAGTTGGAGGGGTGTGGTTAAGGATGTTACACTGACTTTAATGGGGAAAGGAAAGAATGAGAATAGTGATAACAGTGGGCTTAAAGAAAATTCTGGGTGGGTTTGGAATCAGTTAGGGATATTAGGAACAGAAGGAGAGGGAGAGGGGATAAGGATCAAGCATTATTTAAATTCCTTAACCAGGTTAATAATCAGAATATGAGCACACTTAACATAACATGATGTTACACGCTCTTGTACAGGTGACGTTATGCACCTAAAGGTTGTTTGCATTCCACCAAGAGAAGAAGAAGAAGTGGATTAGCAATAGCAAAAAGCAGTAGCCAGCATGGCTCACCTGCTGAACAAATGTGTTGTCCTTGTTGGAAAATATGTCACTTCAAGCCCTATTTAAAGGAGTTTTTTTTTTTTTTTTTTTGGCAGAGATGGAACATGTATGCATGGCTTATGTTTGGATTGATGTTAAGAGTTTAAGACAATGTATTTGAATGCATTTTAAAATGACTCTTAAGGTAACTACATGGTCCAGTGTGAATTTGGATTTAAAGTTATTTTCGATGTCTGGACTATTTTTTGACTGTTCCTGTTTTTTTTTGTTTTTTTTTTTGTTTTTTTTTTCATTTTAGCTCTTTTAACCTTAATTTTATGTTTTTTTTTATTTTGTATTTAATAAATCATAAATAATTATAAATTTAATAAATTGATTTGACAATAGTTATGTGAGGAATGCATCCATTTCGGATGTATAATAATGGTTTTCCCCGAAGACTTAAGTTATACCTGAAATGTATAAGCAAAACAGATGCATCCTGCTCCTTGAGATCTACCTTCCTACACAGTTCAGTTCCAACCTTGATTAAACAAACCTGTCTGTAAATATCAAGTTCTCCTTTAGATCCTAACTAGTTGGTTCAGATGTGTTTGATGTGTGTGGACTAAGTCAGGGCTGCCCATACAGGGCCAAAATCTAAGAGGCCCTGTGCTGGAATCCCACTGCTGGGGCCCTTAGGCAAGCCCTAGTGGGTCAGTACAGGGCAAATGCAGACTTGTTTGCAAGGTATGCTAGTTTAACTTAAATGCACAGTAAAATGTTCATGAAGTGACTCTCAAAGTCGTTCTGGAGATGTTGTTCATATATTTATGTCCTAGTGAGACTGACGCTGAAATTAACACAAGCTTCACGAATAAAATTATTAAAGAAAAACTGTGCTTCTGAGCCGTTCATTTATAAAGATACATGCAGGTGTCACGTATCGGCAGCAGCTAATCGCGCTCTCGCTCCTGGAGCGGACAGGCAGGACTTGGATGAATAACAAGGACATTCATTTAACGAAAACAAAACACAGGCTTCAAAACACAAAGCTTCAAACTTCAAACTGACATGCAACGTTATCGATCCACAAGGACACATGACATGGGGTGTGAATTTATACAAAGACTAATACAAAACACCTGGACAAAACACGGCTGGCACTGAACACTGAAGGTGGGGTTACAAATGAGGGACAACAAGAGGATACAAAAGGTAAACACAGGTAGGTACAGAACACGCCTACGGCGTGACAGCAGGATTCATATTTAAATAGTACTTTTGCATCTAAATATTTAATAATACTATCTCGATTTTATAAAGACCATTTGATTAATTCAGCCAAAATTCTGCAATTTTCATTTTTATAACTGAATTCTGCAATTTCGTCCATGTTTTTCGTATCTTATAAATCATAGGGACCCACTACTCTGGGTCCCAAAGATGGTGCGCATGTCATTTATTCTAACTCTATCAGAAAACCACACTGCAATGCCTACATGGTCTGTTCCATTTGGAAATTGACAGTGCCTATCATGCCTCACCAATGACAACGGAGGAGCAACACGAACATGTTTACTACAGAAGCCAAACGCTGTGACCTCAACAAGTCTGTAAGGGGGGCATAAACATTTTAAGGCACACCTCCTCTACACCTAACTTACTCTACAGCTCTATCAGCAAGCAACAACTGTGATGGCTTTTTCATTGTAACTGATAACTTCGACCAAGTATAGCCAATTTTGTAGAATACCTAACAATATTGCCAAAAAGGCAAACACATTGAACTTGGTGTACACAACCAAAACTAAAGACAAATACTGCATACAAAGCTCTCCCCTGCCCCCACCTCTCAGGTAAGGTATACTCTGATCACATCTTTGTCATGCTAATTTCAGCATAAAGCCTTTGCCTGAAGCTTGCCAAACCGGTTCATATCACAGTATGGCCAGGTGATGCTACCTCAGCACTACAGGACTTCTTACAGGACACTGGAACTGGAACATTTAAGGACTCAACCTAAAACTATCATACAAACCTGCAAAAGTACACTGAAACAGTGACTGCTTACATCAAGAAATACATTGATGATGTGGCATTAAATGATTGCATGTAAATGTAATACACATGTAGAATACCAACAGATGTGATCACATTATTCAGTAACCATGGTGGTCTACGAATGGCAGGACAACATGTCTAGTATGATCTTATCACATATCTAGTGATGATACAGGAGACACATTAGATGGACCGGCACCATCATCATACACAGCTCACATGTGAACAACATTAAAGAGTAAAAACATGTTACAGTTTTTTATGATTGCTTAAGCACAATTTTGAAAACAGGACCCGGTTTTCAGAACACTAAACACAGTTAACACATCAATTGCAAAATGGAACAATTTTGTCAAAACTATACACACCTTTTTAAAAACTATATTTTGTTACCATACGAAACACACACACATTTCATATGACTGTAATCTTTTGGATGCAGTTACACACAGCTGACAATGTGCTTACAGTTCTGAAAATCTAGACTGGTGTTTTGCTCATTGAGTGTAAGGTTTTGTTAATTGTGGGGAAGTTTTAATTTTAGTGTGTAAGCAATTGAAAAAAACTGTAATTAAATTAAAGTGTGACATTTTTATTTTTTGATTTTTTTGATTTGCAGAATATGGGGTATCCCATATTCTGCAAATCAAAAAAATACAAAAAACCATATAATCTTGATTTTTTTTACTGTGACATATTATACCTAATCAAGCATTGCTTAGTTGGTTGACCTAAGTTGGTATTGTCTAATTGTGTACTTAACTGTGATAATGTCAGAAATTATATATATTTCTGCACAATTACAATGACATATTAAATATGCTAATTAACACATACATTAATTAGTGAAACTAATAAAATTTATAGTAGCTACTTTATTATTATGCTACAGATTTTCAAACTAACTGAAAAAGCATAGGCACAGGGGGAATAAAGGGCTGAAAAAGCATTTTTTATTTTTTTATTTCACCTGGTACAACATCTAGCAAATAAGTTACTAAACATCAGTTCTGTAACAAGACGCACAATAAAAGGAATGTCTCAGAGAGTAAAGATGAGCAGAGGCTCTCCAATCTGTAAAAAATTGTGTAAAAAGATTTATAAATAATGTTCCTCAAATGTCAAATTGCAAAGACCTTTTGAAAATCTCATCATCTCCAGTGAACAACATCGTCAAAAGATTCTGAGAAACTAGACAAATCTGTGTGTGTAAGAGACCTTTGCTGGATGCTGGTGGTCTTTGGGCCCTCAGACAACATCTGCATGATTCTGTCATTGACATTACTAAATGGGCCCAGCAATACTTCCAGAAACCACTGTCAGTAAACACAATCTGCCGTGCCATGTGCAGATGCTATTTTCTCAGTATAAACATTTGTTTGTTATGTTCTGTTTGAATAAAATATTGGCTCATTGTATTTAAATTCTTTTAGTTTTCATTTTATTAAAAAAAAAACACGTCCTTACATTTCCGGGATTTGGTTTGTAATAGTGAGAATTCTCCCTTGTTGTAGCAAGGAACACAAGCTTCCAGCATATATAAGCAGTGCACTCAAATATGCATACAGTACATAAACACACACTGCTTAACTGTTTGTATCCTCACCATATGTAAACATACCCATCACCCATCTCTCAACTGCCACATGTCAGTCATTAAGGTGCGCATTAACATTACGAATTTCTGTAAAACTGCTTTGATACAATATGCATTGTGAAAAGTGCTATGCAAATAAAACGGATATCACACCACATTTTAAAAATTGTTCTATTTTAATAATTAAATACATAATAGCCTGCATTGACAGTATCGTACATACAAACACAGCACGAGTTGTCACAAAACTACATCATTTTGTGAGTTGCTGTTTAACTTTGTGCCCTACAGGACTGAAATACATTTTCATAAATCCAGTGGACAGATTCATAGTGTGTCTTCTCTGCGAAGAAATTTCTGCTTTATTGAGTCCAAAACACTTATGTTGTAAGTGCTCCTGTGTCTTAGTAGGGCTTCCCTCCAAGGGCTGTGATGATCTGCTCTCGCTCCTCAGCGGTTGGCATATCAGGCTTTACTCCGTCACGCCTACGCTGCAGCATCACACCATGCTAAGAATGGGAAATACAGCATTTTAGAGCAGCATTACAGAAAATAAAATTATACCAACAAGCCCCCAGTAAAGCCAACGTGACTGTAGTGAGGGGAAAAACCAAACTTAGGGGAGCCCATACTCCTCAAAATAACATCTGTTTTGATTTACAAAGTATACTGTGGTCTTTTACTTTTGGTAAAATGGATCAAAATGTGCTATGTCCTGCCAAATATGGTTTTATTTATTATTTTTTTATTAGAATTTTTTAATCCAATAACAATGCTCTTAAGTAGAACATCTAGGTGAACGGGTCAGAGTTTGGTTTAATGGCCCTTGCTGGTAGATGCCATAACAACAACATTAGGTAGAAAAAGAACGTGAGAAGAAAAGAGAGTAACGATTTAGCTTTACGTCTTCAATACTGTTCATATAAGAGCTATTTAGTTGTGTAGTTATATTTAATATTTGTTTACTTTACATAACAACTACAAGATGTTATTAATGCAATGCAGATTAGTATTGGAGTATCCAAGTATTGGATTGGGACAAGGTTTCAGTATGATAGAGATCAGATTGGGATATGGGTAGGGCTGTACAGTATGGCCAAATATATCTTTTTCATATCACTTAACATGAAAATTGTCTCTCTTTGTTGACGGTTACTTTGTCCAAAATTGCTTAATTGTTCAGCATTTCTGTTATCATTATATAGTGCATAACAGCTTATACGTGCATTAACAATGTTGTAGCAAACAATAAAATAAATATGTATTATTATTACTTTTTATTGTATTGTTTCAATTGCATTCCGTGAAACTTATAACCAAGCCTCAAAAAAAGAACCACAACAATTGACTCTTCTATGTAGTTTTTGAAGAAATGTAATCTCTGGTCAGATGAGTACTTCCTGGTTTAGGGTAGATTTGACTATCCTTACCCAGAGGTTTATGCAGAAATCTATGGTAAACCCAGAGAATTACAAACATAAACAAACAATTTTAGCCCTAAACGAATCCTACATTTAGAGAGTCCCATGCAGGGCTAATTGTATTATTATTATTTTTAATACAGTTCTATATAGTCCTACAGTCTCTGTATACTTACCCAGTACTTCCTGCAGTTTCTATACCTCAAGAAGTATGCAGAACACATGTTCTTATCATAGTTGTATGCATCCAAACATTTTTGAGAACCATCACTCTCCTATGCCAACACAAACACAGACGAAATAAAGTTCTAAAATACAAATCGCATTTTACAACATGTCATGATATAACTGACAATGTAGTTAGTTAAACTAAAACATACTATAATTGCAATACTACCTCTTCACTTTACCAAGCACACAATTTCACATTCAATTAAAATATATTCAGACAAAAGACTAAACAAAACACATATTTCACAATAAATGTATCATGTTTTTAGCCTCACACTCCACTGACTGACCTCAATGCATGGGTTGCTGTCCACATTCCGAACTTTGCATACATTTGATTTGCCAGCCATTCTCCAACTGCATCTGTGTCACAGCTGGAATGTCAGAGAGCTTCAGTTACATATTTTTCCTTTTGAGTACATGACAGATCAGTAAAACATGTACTCAACTACTGGGATCATGATTCATCATGATCATCCAATCCTGCCTGCTGGAAAGCCAGTGTGCTGCAAGCATAAGCCCGACCAGTTCCACTACACTAGCCTGGAAATTTCTAGTTGCCCCCTATACCCCTCCTTCATTAGTTCACTAATATAGTCTAGTTGAAAGAGCGAGTGAAAACACAAGTGAGCGAATTCAGAGGCTTAGTGTGCCGAAAGGGCTGCTGCTTTTGCATAGTTTGAGTTCGCGGTTTAATAATAATTTAAATCTTAGCAAACTCGTACCTCCACTAGTAAAGAACATAACTAACTAGTTTTCATGAATGTAAACCTTAATTAAACTATAAAATCTAATAAAACAATTAGACCTATATGACATTACACTGTACCCACACTGGACAAAAAGGTTTGACAATGGATGGAGGGATAATTAAGCTTCATGCGCCATCTTCTGGCGAGACATGGGAACTCATTCAGCATGTTCACCACATTGCATTGTATGTGCTATGATTAACACTGGTTGTGCAGTCATTATTGCAGTCGATTGCGGAATTGAATTAGTGCATTTGACAATGTCCTCTATGGTTTTAGGTCCCACAACACATTGCTGCCTCCTCATTTTTACTTTACTATTTGTTTAAGTACTCATTTAAAAGTATAAGGGGTGATTTCGGGCACAGTCTGATAATCATGCATACCTTGATGATTTGATTCAGGTGTGTTTAATTAGGATTGGAGCTAATGCTGCATTCCAGGCAACCCGTAACCTGTGTTTTTCCAATCTTTTACTCATGAAAGTGCACTGGAACGGCAAATAAGCAAGGAGCAAGCACCTTTGGTGATCGAAATTGCTGTAAATGAGAATAACCCCTGTATGGGATCATCAATCATAATCAATGTTGTGCATTAACATGTGGTACTGCATGAATTAAAGTTAGTGAATAAACACTGAAGTGCTTTGAAAGATGGTTAATAAACTCAAACCTATATGGCATTATTCTCAAACTCAATCCCTGGAGCGCTTCGTCCGTTTACCTCCAACCCTAATCAAACATATCTGATCCAGCTAATCAAGCTCTTCAGGATAACAGGTGTGTTCTACTTGAAACAGCGCTGCGCAGAATGAACAGTGCATGACATCAAAGTATCTCGAGAGCGGTATGAGAGCAGGCAGATCCTTATGCTTTCTAATCGCTCTCGCTGTACTTTGATGTCATACAATGATCATTCTGTGCAGTGAACGCACCTTATAACTTTCAAGAAGGTGTAAGTTGTAACTGGTTTTAGCTATCCAGGAATTTAGAGACAACTGCTATATGTGATTAATCAGATAGATGAACAACTCCTTTAACCATCACCATGTTTCACACCACGACTGACAGCTCTGTGTCAAGATAATACATCTTGTATTCTGTTTAAAAAAAAAAAAACCTACGCTTGACCTACGCAGCAACATAAAACGGCCTGGATGTTCACAGTACATGATTGGAGGATCCTCTCCACAGTAAAGAAAAACCCTCTCACAACATCCAGCCAAGTGAAGAACACTCTCCAGGAGGAAGGTGTATCACTGTCAAAGTCTACAATTAAAAGAGAAGACTGCACAAGAGCATACTCCGAGGGCTCACCACAAGGTACAAACAAGGCCAGATTAGACTTTGCCAAAACATCTCAAAAAAAAAAACCAGGCAACATCTGGAAAAGCATTCTTTGGATGGCTGAAATTAAGATCAACCCATGTCAGAATGACAGGAGGAAAAAAGTATGAAGAAGGCTTGGAAAAGCATCTTCCGGGAAACATGGTGGAGCAGTGTGATGGCATGAGCATGCATGGCTTACCGTGGCACTGGGTTACTGGTGTTTACCGAAAGAAGACAGAAGCAGCTGGATGATTTCTGAAGTGTATAGGGATATATTGTTGATTAGACAGCATTTCATAAACAAAACAAAAGGCAGAAAGACCCACAATGTCATTTCTAAGCATTTTATGCAATGTTTTTGCTCAACCCCTTGCATTAAAGCTTACAGTCTGCACTACAATTTCATTTGATTGTTTCATAATAATTCTAATCTGGTGGCACAAATCCAAAATTATGAAAATTGTGTCAGTGTCCAAATATATATTTGTGTGTGTGTGTGTGTGTGTTTGCATTGCAGGGTTTCAGAAGGTTTTCTGAAGGTAATTTTAAAACCTATAAATTAAAAAAGTATAAATAAATAATAAAATAATTAACTAAAAAGGAACATACATACGACAAAGGTAATACTACTTAAAAGAACTTCAATTCAGTTAAAATATGCAAATAAATACTAATTCAAAATATTTCTATAAATTCTAATACTTTAATCTTATTAACCGATGCTAAATAACCACAAATTAATCATGGTTTTATAACCATGTTTTTTTGGGGGGGGGAAACTGTGGTTATACAACTAGTAATAAATACATCAAAACCCATGGTTACTACATTTTTACTACAATAAAACCATAGTTCATTTTCTTAAAGGATCTTTGCTAGACTTTTTTGTCAGACCTAACTGTTAACTGGTTTAGCTCATCAGTTGAGAGACAATTGCAAAATAAACAAATGATAATATAATAATGAGCTACTAGTCGTGCCATAACTCCCTTTAAAACAAAGCGGGAGAGCATGAAAAACAACAGGAACTTTCAGTCATTTAAATGAGTGGACAGAATACCGGTGACAGCAACCAAGCCGAATACACAGTGACATACACATCTACAAATTCTACTGGTAAATTACAATAAAAAGGAACACGTTCAATAGCAAAAAGCAAATCAAATGTACTTGCCACTGAACAATAAGTTTATTGCTGCAAGTAGGCTACTTACAGTTTGAGTGTTGCACATGAACACTTAACCTTCCCTCGTCACGTCAAAACAGAGCGTATGTCACAACGTAACACAACTTAACTTACTTGTAGGTGAGTGACAGGCATGGATGGCCAATCAACCAGCAAGTTGCATGAACTGTCACCTCGTTCAGCCAATGGAATAAGGATGATAACTGTTTTACCCTCCTACTGACTAAACAGAAATTAAACGAAGTAGTAACGATTGACAGAATTACCGACGAGTCCTAAATGTTAGATTTTCTTAAAGGGAAGTCAGTGGCAGTAAAATCGGAAAATGACAGTTTATTACACAAATCACAACAGCATGGAAGGAGGGTTTCGTGATGGGCGTGGCCAAATCTTGGTTTGGTTGCATCGCAGCGCATACACAATGGCTGCTGGAAAGAGGGGAAAGCAAACAATTTTTAGGCCCGCCGCGTCCAGCAAAAAATATGAGAAAAAAATTATTAAAAATCCCGGAAATAGTTGAAAGTCAAGAAAAATACCATAGAAAGGATGTTAACGCTTCCACGGTGAGTTTTATGCATATTTAGAAAATTGTTACGACGTTCTTTAATTAAAATATCGGGGTTATTCAAATTATGAGAGAGGGGTGAGCTAGAGAAAAAAGTTTTGGGTTAATCAGCGCCTAGTTTGGGACCTGGGAGAAAGGCAACGAAAGACTGAATTATATAGAAAATCTAACATAATTCTGTTATTTCTTTCTGTCAAGTCAGGTTGCGCTCAGGCGAATGTCAATAAACAGAGAAACGCGTGAAGTTGTAAAAAGTTGAAAAAAAGTTTTAGAAAAATTTATTTTGAGATCTTCTCGAAATATACGTGTCGACATGGCTACGGTGATAGCCGTAGCAAACTAACGAGTATTTAAATATTAAAAAAGCACGCTGCATACATGGTGCGAAAATTTTGACACAAACATGCAAGCGAATCGGACGCAAACACGGAGTTTGTAATAGAAGCACCTTTCCGTGCTTGTAGTCACATTTAAAAGCGAAAATGTAACAAATTAGCGACGTAATTCTACCCAGTTTGGCACAATTTACAAAGTTAGTTGTTTGGGAGTCACGGTCAGTGACTATATTAGGGGTGTCAATGAGTTATAGAAAGTTGCACTATGGGTCATTATGGGAAGAGAAAGCTGCTTGTCAATATCGAAAACAACCAAAATGGTGGGAGAAGTAAAGGGGGACTAATTAGGAGATGCTGAGCAGAGCTCTTCAGTGTTCATCTGTCTAGATTCTACTCCGAGATAAAGTCCCACTTAAGACCAGGATAAGTGATTGATGAAGGGCCATTGGATCTTAAATCTTAAATGACAGAATCTGTAATGATGCTAGTAATAGTTTGATTTTACTCTCGACACTGCGAAGTCAACAATAATTTCAAAGTTTTTAGTTGCTACGATGCGGGGTGTGGTGTATGTCTATAGAATTTCAGCGTAAATGTATTGTATTGATTGCAATAATATATAGATTCATGTGAAATATGTATATGTGATGGCGCTGCGTGTGATAACGCTAGAGCATCAAGCGGCGTTGTGCGCAAATTGCTTTGTTGAGCTGTTAAATCGGCGCTTGTGCGGTGTGCGCGTGTGTTATAAGGTTTAGCCTATAGAAACATGTAGCATAGGCTACACGGCATGTCGCCAGATGGGGTGGGAGGTTGGAGGTTAAGATTCTCCATTTGGGCTATGAAACACCTCCATCCGTACTGATCCTGTGTGCTCTTAAAAAATAGCCTTTCAGTTGAAGGGGGTCATCGGGTTTACCGCGCAGTTGTTGTGAATGTGAGGTTCGGACTTCTTTAAAAACTTACAAACTGTCTAACCGTCACCTGTAGCCCGCTATATTAGTAGTGGATAAGTTTCGCAGTAGTGTTTGTATATTTAGTCCTAGTAATTTATTTCGGTAGACTAGTCAAAATGATCAAATAATTGTTGGACAGCATAATGACGTTAAGGTTTGGTGCATGCAGCGAGCATTGTTTTGAAATATGAATAATTAAATAATTTAAACATTTTTGTTCTGCTAAACTGGTTCATGCAGTTCGCACTCCTACAGGAGGTTTTATTCCTATGTTTTTTTGTTGTTGTTGTAGACTTCCTGCAGCTCAAACAGAGCAAAAACAAAAAGTCGTGGTTTTGATTCCTAAGGAAAGATGGAACCTTTCCCTCTAAATTGTGTGCCTTGAATGCAATATAAATCGCTTTGGATAAGCGTTTGCTTAATAATTTGTGTTATGCAGCCTAGAATCTGAATGAATGGATGAAGCTTATTTAATCAGAGTAGAATGTTTTATGCTTTATTTTTGTTTGTTAAAGCTACATGTTTCATTGGTTTTCATAGTCTCAACTAGGCTTATGACTGTCACAATTTATATATTGTCCTTTATGATGTTTTGTGTTAAAATGTCTTACTGTATTACAAAAAAAGTGTGCATTAAAGCTACACATGTAGCCTAACTAATGAAACTCTGCAGACATTGGTAATTTGTTTTGCCAATTAAGGAGACTTAAGATATGTTATTTTTTCCCTTGGAAGATTTTGTTTAATATCAAACCATATTTGTTAAATATTCTTGTTTTTGTTGTTGTTGTACTTCTGTCAAAAAAAAAAAAAAAAACCCACAAAAAACTGAACTTGCTTGCTTGTAAAATATATTGGACAGCCTAGTGATTATTAAAAAGTTTGCATGTTTTGTGTTTTGCTCATTTTAGTTATTATAATTAATATTTTTATTTGTCATTAAATTGCAATGCTAAATTTTTCAGTGCAAATCTTTATGTAACGAACCATTCTGTCCTAAATAATTGTAATTTA
>JAUMHP010000052.1:21703052-21722797 GCA_032361065.1 Enteromius trimaculatus | reverse complement strand
TTTTTGAAAAAATCAATACAGTATGGAAAGGACAATGTAATGATAATTTTAAGTAATTTTACTAAAAGCTTTAACCCAATTGGAAAACAGAAACGGGTTTAATGATAAGCTATACATTTTCACACTTCCTCATCTTTGTCTTTTGATTGAAAATATTCCACTAAAATAGCTGAATATTTTATAAGTTGAAAAGACCATGGAATGCCTTGATGAGATTGCATAGCACTAAAACCAAACCAAAACAACAACAACAAAAACATGGGATATATAGTTGGACAAACGTTTGTTTAAAAAATAAGAGAAAGAGAAAAAAGTGACAAAGTGATGTTGGCAGAGTTAATGTAGCCTACTCTTTGAATATAGCAGTCACCAGCTCAAAACACAAAGTAAAGAACGGCAGCTGAAGTTATCAAAAAGCTTTATCAAAGTTTAGAGAATCTGTACTTCTGTGTTGAAATATATTTAGTGAACCTTTTACACAGTTCTTTATATAATCTGCATGTTCTCTATGTTTGTACACCAAAAAGTATAGTTTGCAACTTTGTATTTATTGCAAGTTTCCTATATTTTTAATATGTATGTAGTGTGCCCCTTTGTATACACGTTTTTTTTTTTATTGTTTCAACAGCATTTACACTTTACAGTTAAATCTACTCAAATGGCTTCTGTGTGATGCTGCATATGATGGCATTGCCATAAATAAAATTATTTTATTAAAGGAAAGCAAATATTATATGACTTTTTAGCTAAAGTTTTTTTCATCAAGCATTCATCATTTTTTCATCAAGCATTCATCATTTTGCCTGTCTACAGATTATTGAATCCTGTTATTATTGACTAGTTAATGTTCTGTGGTATGAACACCATCAGTGGTACACGGAGTGTCGCATGGTTAAACAACAGAAACATTTTTTTAAAAATATTAAAGGGTATTCTGTAATCAACTGAAATTGCAACAGTAATTTTTAATAATAAAATAGGAATAATTTTTCTTTGTTTTTTATTTATTATTTTTTTGGGGGCTTCAGAAATATTTCAACTGCTGTGCACTATTGCAGTGTATTTAACACAGTAAAAAAAAAGTAGATAGTTCATTCATCAAGTTAATTCACTGTCTGCTGTATTTTTCTTAGGGCCTTGCGTCTCTGCTGTGTTGAAGATTTAGGTTGTCACACTCTCTCTGTGCTGGGACATATCACTCGTGTCCACCACATGGCTTGCTGTCGCTAAGTTGCCATGGCAACGGTATCTCCAAACGACTGCCCCACCACGGCAGAACACTGTCGAGTGCGGAAGAGGAGAGTAGAGGGTAAAGTGAGGAAGAACTTCTCCTGTCAGTTGTGTGAGAAGGCCTTCAATAGCTTGGAGAAGCTGAAGGTACACTCATATTCCCACACAGGGGAAAGGCCGTATCACTGCACACACACTGACTGTACCAAGGCCTTCGTCTCCAAGTATAAACTCTTACGGTAGGTACTTAAACTTTCACAAGCCATTCCATGGTCATCTCTGATGCAAACCCACTGTTTTTGACTTAGTCAAAAAAACATTTACAAATAGGTGAGTGGTCTTAAGTCATGTGGTAATTGTTATTTTGCATAATAAAGTGTTCTTAGTATAGTGGTCTTGGAATAACATTCTTACCTGCATCTTAATATTGACCATTAAAAGAATAAATCACTTAAAATTAAACATTCTCTCATTTTACTCTCCCTCATGTTGTTTCAAATGGTATTTCTGAAACTAAATGGGGTCGAAACCACATCACCACACTTGTGGGTAAACTTTCCCTTTAACTACCGCAAGATTCAGAGGTAAATAAGTTTATTATATTGTTGAAGCCTTAATCCCAATTTACACCTAATATCAAAAGCCCCAAATCCTAATTCCACCTTCTAAGATAAAACAAAATATCTAATTGACCAATTGATAAGAATGTTGGTACTGTAACTTGATGCAATCTTACTAAGCGAGACCAGTTGTACTCAGTTTTGTTTTATGACATTTGGACATTAATAGTTTCTAGTCTGGTCAATGTACACTTATGTGTTTGTGTCTATAGGCACATGGCCACACACTCTCCAGAAAAGACACACAAGTGCAGCTACTGCGAGAAGATGTTTCACCGTAAAGATCACCTGAAGAACCACCTTCACACACACGACCCCAACAAGGAGGCTTTCAGCTGCACAGAATGCGGCAAGAGCTACAATACCAAACTAGGCTTTCGAAGGCACCAAGCCCTTCACGCCGCACACCGTGGAGACCTCACCTGCCAGGTGTGTCTGCAGTCATACCCAAGCACTCCCCTACTGCTGGAGCACCTACGTGGGCACGCAGGGAAAAGCGCTACGGCAACTAAGGAGAAGCGCCATCAGTGTGAGCACTGTGAAAGGCGTTTTTACACCCGTAAGGACGTGCGACGCCACTTGGTTGTGCATACAGGACGCAAGGACTTCCTTTGCCAGTACTGCGCACAACGATTCGGACGTAAGGACCACCTTACCCGGCATGTTAAGAAAAGCCACGCTCACGAGCTGCTGAGGGTTAAGGCAGAGCCCGTAGATTTGATGGAGTCACAATCCTCGCCAACATCTGGGCCTCTCTCTCTAAGGTATCCAATAGGTCATGCTTCTTATTCACCACCACCGCCATTGAGGGCAGAGCTTGAAAGTTATCTCTTAGAGCTACAGGCTGAAGATACACCCAAGCTGAGTGCTTCTGCAACGGTGACTGGAGAGACAACATCGTCCCTGGACTTTCTGTCTCCATTGTTCAATTTTCTGCCTTACAACCAAGGGGCAGGGCCTACTTTGGGAATGGCCTACAGCCAGGAGGAGGGGCTACTGACCACCCCCATGCAGGACACCCCAGAGCCTCTTAGCCTCCTTCACACAATCACACATACACACACACTGTCACAAACCAATGCAATCACTCCGAGTTATACACATCCACCATCTCTGAATACAACCACCACCCTGCCTCGCTTCCACCAAGCCTTTCAGTAACCCAAATACATTCACACACTTACAGTTTTTGTAGCACTTATTAAAACACACTTATGTTTATTATCAACTTAGCCCTTAATGAGATTCGTGCAAGCATAGAGTCTCTGAATTCTCTCCAAGGCAACAATCTGCTTCCTCAAGCCAATGCTACAAGTCTTGAGGACAGTATCACACTTTTGAAAATGCAATAGTCATTTTATTTTCTGTCTAAATGTGATTTGGGCAATCATTTTAACAATGGAAGATGCCAATCAGCTGAAAAAATATAAGTGAACATTAAATACATATATGATTTGTAGGAGAAGAGTTCCATTTGCAGTGACGTTTCACTCTCTAAATGCTGACAGAGAAAGAGAGAGCTTAACACTTTTAACTCATTAACACTTTAAACTTCTAGCAGTGTTAAAGTTCCATCAAAGCTAAAAGATATTGTCTAAAGTTGTATTCATCTTCTTTTTTGATACATATAGCTCTGTTGGGTACTGAACTACCACCTTTTTAGTGATTATGTCACAACTATTTACAGCCAAAGGCAACCAAAACCTTCATATCTAAAAGAAATAAAATGAAGGTTCATCTCTTTGTTTTTTTTTTTATGGCTGTTTGCCATCATGCTGCTGCTCGTTGTAAGGGCCTCAAAGGATACCAGTGCAGGAATGCTTCACAATTCACATCAACAAAGGGAAAGAAAGACGAAGACTATCTCTCTCACCCACATACACGCTCACATCTTTTTACTCTCTTACTTCATTCAACCTCATCCACCAGAATGCTGGCTATTGCACTGATCAAGCTGTCAATGAAAGAAACGTTCATATAAGTTTTTGCTGACTTGGTTTAAGCACACAGCTTATATAACTCCAAAATACAAAATACAGTCTGTGACAGAGTCATTATATTGACTTTTCTACAGTTTACCTGAATATAAGCTGAGGATGTAGTTGATCTCTGTATCAAATTCATTGAAGTTTGCAATGAACATGAAGGTTATTCACATTGACAGTGATTTGAAAATCAACCGTTTGATTTTTTTCTTTAATTAGACTTGGCAATTTGAGGCAACACAGTGACAGACCTCAACTTTATGTAAATGGCCAGTGAAGCAATGTGATGCTTATTAAAGGAAGTCTGCACACATTAAGAGATCACTAATTTTATCTGTCAGTGAATAAAGAAGTTGAGTAGGAATGCCTGCTAGTAACTCACAGTACAGCAAGTGGTTGATCTCCAGCAATGTAACTGCTGTTAGTGAGAATGCATCTTCCTTTATAGACATCTCCTAGAGATGGATCTCTGTCTGTGTGTGTTTATTGGTATTTGAACAGAGTATTGGCTAAATATCTATTTGATGGGTTATGATTTACTTCCTTGGAAGCTAAAGTTTTTTAAAGCTTAAACATTCAGAGAACCTCCATTTGGGGCATATATTTCATAAAAGCACTTTCAGAAAAAAAAATAGTATGCCTTTTTTGTGAAAGTAAATAGTATAGATGTCATATATAGCTTTTAGAAGATTTTAAACATACAAACACAATGCTATATGTGTGATATTTTTACAGGTACACTTAATACAGTGTTTTTTTTTTATTGTTGTTTTGCTTTATTGCACAAAATATCTAATTGTCAGTGTCTCTTAATTGGGGCTTCAGCCAAATTAAGAAAAAAAGGTCAATTACAGCAAGATTCCTTTAGCAAATACTAATGACATTTAAGGTTTCTGGTAGCTTCATTATTGACAAAATTGAGTAGATCTCGGTGACCCACTATCATGAGGTCATCTGAATGAGTGATGTCATTCATTTATATTGCTGCTGAATCATGGACTAATATTGCTCATCTTTAGGATTACTCGAAAAGACAACTTTATCATTGGGAGCCACAAACTCTCCTGTTCATTGTCATTGGTACAATCACAACACAAGAGTGTGTGAGTGACACTCCTGCAATAAATCTGATGGATAATGCTGCTAATGGACAGTGTATAGCCCCTGGTGGTGCAACCGACTTTCTCTCCTCTTTTTACCCCCCCCCAACATTTCAAACTGTGTTTTAAAGTAGGAGTGTGTATATGTTTGTGTATGTGTGTGAGAGAGAGAGAGAGAGAGAGAGAGAATGTGTGTGTGTGTGTGTGTGTGTGTCATGGGTTGGGGGTTACGTGAGCCATATTGTTAATGTGTTTGTAATATGGTGCATATGACACAAACCATTTAGAGGATGGAACGACACCACAGCATGGGAAAGGCCGTGGAGGTACTGACCTATGATCCAAGATAGATGATATGGATAGATGAAAAGGACAGACAGCATTCCAGCCATAATTATGTGTGTCATGGTGTTCTTTTGTTTTAATGCCATTCTGTGTTAATGGCCTGCTATTGCTAATCATGTATATTTTACTTTAATGTATTTTACAAACTACTGTTGTACATGTATAGCCTAAGACAGACAGAATCCTATATATCTATGTGTATGAATGTGTGTTATGCATTTGTCTCCATCATGAGAGCCTGCTGCCACAGCTGACAATTAATTTGTCTTCTACTGATAACATCATCCAAAGAGAAAGTTATTTATTCACTGACTAGCTGAGTCAGGTGTGTGTTAAGGAAGGCAGGCTGTTGGCAGTTGTGCATGTTTCTGATGAAAAATGTGTGTTTCTATGTATGTTCAGACGACCTTTGCTGCTATGTGAGGAGAGGAGAGATTTTGGTCCAGTGTTAATACTGTCCACAGTAATGAGTGATCAATAAACACAAGAAAGACTCACTCTACCAGATATCTGTGTCATCTGTGTTTGCATAAATGAACCTGCACACACACTGGTTTCCATTTTTATTGGGACATTTTATAAACATAATGATTTTTATACTTTGCAATCTGTAAATAAATAAATAATTAAATGAAATAAACAATTAGCAAATAATACTCAAAACGTCCCAACAAAGTACTGAGTTAAGGGTTTTGTCAGGGTGTGTTGTTTCTTTAATAACATAAAAAATAATAATTGTGGTAATCTCTTATTATTTAGCCATTGCTTCTATAATTAAATTGTAATCTATATACCTATATGATATTTATTTAGTTTTATTTTAATTGCGACATTTATTGTATTTAATAATTCCCTGTTAATTTTTTGTTCGTTGTATTTGCCATTATCCCCAGTGATTCTTTTCTTTTTTTTTTGTTCCGGCGGAAATGTTGACGTGATGTTGCTGTCACACAAGTACCCGGATGCAAGTTATAAATAAACGAGCAGGCCTTCAAGCCTTCCTTTCGTGAAGGACCGTAGCGAGGTCGTGTAGCGCGCTTCCTGGCTCACCGCTGTTCGCGTTTCAAGAATTTTCACGAATAAGTCGGTCAGGAATTATTAATCATGGTAATTTACATTTTTACTAATATTCTACGAACATCGCGAAGTTGTCTTTTATATCCCTATTTAACGTTAGGTATTAAATATCTAGTGTAAAGTTAAACACGTGCCACCATGTTTGTAAATCGTCCGGCGTTGTGTTTGCAGGGTTTGAGTTTGAACAATTTTCGATCAATGAAAATAATTTTATGCCCAGAGAGTTCTTATCATCTGTCGATAAATTATGACAGCGTTTACTAGGTGTTTTGTGTTTTAAGTTATTGAATACTGTTGCAAGATTGCACATTTTATCTTCCACCTTATTAAATTGGAAGTTGTGAGTAGTAACGAAGAAAAAAAGTATTCTCTAGAACTTAACGTACATTCCTATATTTAAGGTTATTAGAGGTTTTTTTTTTTTTTTACGGGGGAAACGTTAGAGCATAACTCGGACGTTTCATAGCATTTCGGCTTACTTATGTGTTACCCATAAATATACGTGTACATGGCATGGTCTAGGAAGAACTAGGGACATTTGACATTAAGTGTAAATATTTCGTAAATGTGGAGTTACTGATATTCGTACACAATCCGATTTCTAGGCATCTAAGTTAAATATTTGAGTTTTGTAGTTAATGTGTGCCCTAGACGGTTTAAGGGGTGGGGGGGATTAAATTGTGTAGGTTTGTTTTAAATAAAAATGCAGCTTTTTACTTTATTTGTGCTCTCTGATATCCTGACTTGCCTAGTTTGACCTGTGTAAATGTAGTGAGTGGGTCCGCTCTCGGAGTTCTAATATAAAAGTGATTAAAAAAAGGAGCAGGTACCATCAGTTGCATTAAGAGGTTTATTAACATGTTTTGCAGGCATTTAAAGACACTGGTAAAGCTCCTGTTGAGGCTGAGGTGGCTATTCACCGTATCCGCATCACTCTGACCAGCCGCAATGTCAAGTCTTTGGAAAAAGGTGCGTTTGTGCCTCAGTGCTCTGGTAGTGCTAAATTGATGGCAGTGAGGATAATAATATATGAACGACACAAGCATGAGCTATATTATACGCTATTCTGAGCCTTTTCACAAAACTCTGATTTTTGTGTCTGAATAGGTCAGGCATGTTTAACTTTTTTTTTTTTTTTTTTTTTGGTCATCTCTTTAGTATGTGCTGATTTGATTCGAGGTGCCAAGGAGAAGAGTCTGAAGGTGAAAGGACCTGTGCGTATGCCCACCAAGGTGAGTACCAGTTTTATTGGTATTCTCATATCTAAACAAATGGAAGTTTCAAAAAACATTGGTTGAATAATAAACTTGTATAGGTGTTTGTGTCCCTGTTTTTAAGATGCTTGTTATCAATTCTAGATTTTATTTTATTTTTTTTTCTCTCGGTCAATAAGACTCTTCGCATAACTACTCGCAAGACACCCTGTGGTGAAGGTTCCAAGACCTGGGACAGATTCCAGATGCGGATCCACAAGCGCCTCATTGATCTACATAGTCCATCTGAGATCGTCAAGCAGATCACCAGCATAAGCATTGAGCCTGGTGTTGAGGTGGAAGTCACCATTGCAGATGCATAATTGCTGTCTTCCTGCTTAATCAGTTGTGCGTTTGCCATCCGCTCAATAAAACTGAGATTTTGAAATTTCTGCCTATTTTATTTTTTCCCCCACTGACCTCAGACTAATTAGGTCTTCCATAAAATTAATTTGTCTACTCATTCACGTTGCTAGATGCCTGTATGCATTTTTCATTGTTGATCAAAGTGACATTTAAAAGTGTTGCAATATTGTTGGAGTTCCAAGATTCTTAAATCTCGTGTTCCGTTAAATGGAAAAACATACAGATTTGCAGCTACGTGAGGGTGTGTCAGAAGAATGAGTACTTGCACAAATCAAGATGTTAAGTTAAATTATATCAGACCTTCTGCAGTGCCTTCACTAAAGTACCATGAAAAGGTCTTGGTCATTAGACTAGTATATTTTACTGAGATGCGTATGGCAGTGCTGTCCACTCTTGGTCCTGGAGGGCTGGTGTCTTGCAGAGTTTAGCTCTAACTTGCCTCACACCTGCATGGAAGTTTCTAACATGCCCGGTAAGAGCTGTATTAGCTGCTTCAGGTGCGTTTAATTAGGGTTGGAGTAAAACAAGGTTTGGACAGCCTTGGGGTAAGGATTAACAAACCGGTAACTTCTATAAAACAAGTTCACCAAATAAGCCTGGGTTATATCAGTAAGTCTGACTTGTCTGTTGATTCAAATGGGTCATGTGGTTCAGAATAACTGAAATAAGCCTGTCTTAAGTGGTAAAGATGTTTTATGAAACGCAACCCCTCACAGCACCTGAAATGAATTTGAGCTTTTAGGTACATGTTTATACAACACTATTGTCTTAATGTTAAATTACTGTGTGTGTATGTATGTATATATATATATATATATATATATACATACATATTTATGCACACATAAATACACGTTTTGATCGGACCTAATTAAAAATTAGGCCAAGAACAAGAGGTCATCCAAAATTGCAGCAGCAATTTATGATTGTGTGACAGTCAATATACTTCTAAATAGAATTTACAGGTGTGCTGAATGTCTTCTAATGAACTGATCGTTAAGTAATGATTGTTGACCAGGTGTGACAATAGGTAAAATCATGTCTTGCCTGTGTTAGCCAAAGCAACTTTATTTAATTGTTATAATAGTTATTGCAAGATGTGTTGATTTTGTTGTTCTGTGTGAATCTCAGACTTATGCTAGTGTCAAGTTGATGATTATAGATTTTAACTTTTTAACTGGTTTAAGCACCAAAAGATTTTATTACAGTATAATTATGACAACAGTAATTGACATGACAAGTGAGGACACTCTGTTAGTGGCTATGGAGTCAACTGCTTGTGAACCTCATCATGTAGCTCTACCTGAACTTTCTGGAGTTTCTTCCATAACATCACAGGTCATAGCAAGTATTAATATTGTCATAATCTCTTTTAATAATGTGGATTTTTATGTATGTAGTATAGCTCCGTATGGTGTCTTGCTGTGTGCAGGGTGATATTGCTGAAGTTTCTGAAAAACAGCAACTTCGAGTTTACTTGAAGGTGCGCCCTTTCAGTGAAGAGGAACTCAAAACCAATGAGGATCAGGTATTGTAGAACTTAGGCTAAGGCTGCTAGCACTCCGGGAGATTTTTCTGAGCAATGTTGCTTGAGTACTTTACCACTAAGAATGGGTAATAAACTTATCTGGTTTCTTTAGATAGATTTTGGGCATACCTGGTTTTCTCCTATGGTGTTCCATTGACCGCAACATTACCCAGAGTTGCCCATGTATCAGACTTCTGTTAATCAAGTTTTGCGTTTGCTTTAGCAGGTGTTGTACTTCTGTGAGCATCCTTTTTCTTCCAGGGTTGTGTTGTATTGGAAGACTGTGAGACCATTGCCCTTCATGCTCCTAAAGGATCTGCCACCATGAAAAGCAGCGAGAAAGGAATAGGTCAACAGGTTTATAAATTCACCTTTAGCCAGGTACAATGACACTTTAAAAATGAAGAATTTGTTTAAATCTTAATTCTAAGATATAGCACATGTGTAGTATGTGTGTGAATGTTTATTATTTTTGCAAATGCAGATCTTTGGGCCCACATGCACTCAGGCAGAGTTTTTTGAAGGCACAATCAGTTCGCAGGTGCATGACTTTGTTCATGGCAAAAATACATTGGTTTTCAGTTATGGTGTAACCAATGCTGGAAAAACATACACCGTACAAGGTAAATTTAACCTTCACATGGCATATGCATTTTATGATATCGTCCCTATTGTTGGGTGTTTGTAATCGTTACATGTCTCTTTTAAGGTTCTCAGAAAGAACCTGGCATTTTGCCACGTGCTTTAGAGGTTGTGTTTAAGCACATTGCTGGCCGCCAGTATGAGCATATGGACTTAAAGCCATATTTGAGCTCAAATGTGCAAAAATTGGACTCAGAACAGCTAAAAGTAGAAAAGAATGCAAAGGCAGCACTCTTCAGTTTGCTCAAAGAGGTAAGACCGGATAACAAATGTTATGTTTTGTTTTAAATATGTCATTCTTTGATTTTTATAGCTGAAGTCACTATTCAACCCCCTCTCCCCCCATTTTTTTTTTTTTTTTTTTTGGGGGGGGTCAGGAGCCTGAACCCACAAAATCTAGTAGAAACCGAAGCTCAACATCCTCTGTCAGTAGTTTGTCATTTTCCAGTGTTTCATATGACCACACAGGTAATAAGCATTATGATCAATAAAACACGTGGAAAAAGACCATATGCAAGTATCTAGTTTCAATTCTCTTCTCACGCCCTTCAGCCGACAGTGTTGATGGAATGGTTGAAAGGCAATGCCTGTACTCTGTTTGGGTGGCGTTCTATGAAATCTACAATGAACACGTTTATGACCTGCTTCAGCTGTCCCACACCAATAAGTCCAAAAGACGTCTTGCACTGCGAGTTTGTGAGGACAGCACAGGGAGCTCTTATATTAGAGGTAGTGTGTGTGTGTGGGGTTTTTTTTTTTTTTTTTTCCCTTCTTGCTTTTTTTTTAAAGGCAGTTTGTCTTTTGTAGATTTAAGATGGGTTAATGTACAGAATGCAGAAGAAGCTAGTAAGATCCTGCGTGTTGGCAATAAGAACCGCAGTGCGGCAGCAACCAAGATGAACCAGTCATCCAGCAGAAGGTAAAAAAAAAAAAACCTGCCCAAATAAAGGTGCTCAAGATAAGTTCACCCAGAAATGAAAATTCTGTCAGTTACTCGCCCTTGAGTAGTTCCAAATTAGTATAGATTTCTGTTCTGCCAAATGCGGAGATATTTTGAATAACATTTGAAACCAGGCTGTTCACCATTGACTTCAATAGCATTTTGTTTCCCTAATATGGAAGTCAATGGTGACCCCAAAAATGCTTTCACACTTTCTTCAAAATATCTTCCTTTGTGTTCTCCAGAACAAAGAAACTCAAATAAATTTGGAACTACTTGAGGGTAAGTAAATGACAGAATTTCCTTTGTATTTTTAGGAACAGTTCACACACACAAAAAGTGTATGTACTCTGCAATTTAGTGCAGTCTGCACTAAATGCAAATGAAACTGCCAAAAAAAATCAAACCCTTTGGTCTGTTTGCAGTCATAGCATCTTTACCATCAAACTGATACGAATGGAAGGAGGAGATATTCAGGGACTGTCGGAGTAGGTGAAATGGCTTGTTTTGAAACTCATGATGTTTTGAAAGTGTAACACCCCTCCTCTCCTTGCATTAGTCTCTCACTTTGTGACTTAGCGGGATCTGAAAGGTGTAACAAAACCAAAACATTTGGAGAGCGTCTGAAAGAAGCTGGTAATATAAACAATTCCTTGCTGATTCTAGGCAAGTGTATTGCCGCACTCCGGAATAACCAAGGTTGCAGGTACATATAAATGGTAATGGGTGTCTGTTTTATGTGCCGTGTCTTCAAAACTGTGTTCCTGTTTGCTTCTCTAGGGTGAAGATGAGTTACATCCCGTTCCGAGAAAGCAAATTGACAAGGCTCTTTCAAGGAATGTTTTGTGGGCGTGGCAAGGCTTCCATGATTGTGAATATTAATCAGTGTGCCTCAACTTACGATGAGACCCTCCATGTGATGAAGTTCTCTGCTGTTGCCAGACAAGTTGGTGTTCTATCGGTCTCATCCATGTTCAGCCTTTTTTAAAAAAATTTATTTATTTTTATTTTTTTAAACACTGCTTTAATATTGAAAATTGGTGCATCTTACGAAATTAATGAATTATCTTAATGAAAATACTGGTCTGTAGTGCAAACACTTTATGGTTTATTTGCATGTTATTCTACTCTTCACTTACCTATAGCATCTAACAAACTGGAAGTCTTACCCATAGGCTTACTTCAGCATTAAAAAGGAAAAGTGGATTTTTTTTTTTTTCTTTTTTTTTTTTTATATATGTGTGTGTGTGTGTGTGTGTGTATGGTTGCATGATTCGTATGACCACACAACTGAAGTTTACCATCTGCTGTCTCTGTATATTTTAGGTGTTACAGGTCATGCCTCAAAGATCTCTTGAGTCTCTGGCACCACGCCTCGTTGGCCTGGATGGTAAGCCATTGCTGAAAAATGGAGTTATTGATGACCAGGCTGTGGATGACTACTTGTCAGAGGAAGAGCTGCTGGATGGAGAGGAGGCTGATATGTCTATATTGCCTCAAGAGGTGCATCAGCTTTGCTGCTGCTTAACTACTGTAAATTGATAAGAGGCTCACTGCTCAAATAAGAATTATTATTTTTTTTTTTAATTAGGAGTTGTTAAGCTTAGTTGAAAGCTTGCGCGTAAAACTGTTGGCCGAGCGCAGAAAAAATCTGCTGCAGGAGATTCAGATACGAAAGGAGATGGGAGATGCAATGTTGCAACAAATCACAGAGGCCGAAGAACTGCACAGGTATGTTCTTGTGAATGCAGAAGCAACAGAAAGGCAAGTCACGGGACATAAACTTGTAAAAGGTTTTCAATGTGTTGAATTAAGTCGTCAGATGGTGGACCTAAAGGAGAGTTATGAAGAGAAGATGGACAGCACATTTGAGATGTATAAAGAGGCACTGAAAGAGCATGCATACCAATGTGCTCTGGAGAGACTAGAAGAGGATTACATCCCTATAGAGGAATACAATGAAGAGCAAGAGCGACTCAAGGTATATACCCAACTGTTCAAATGTAACCCACAACTATTTAGTGCGTAAAAGTGCTGGGCTAATTTGGAGATGTTTTTTTGCTAGAAAAAGAGCAGGAGAAATAACCCTAAAGTATCTCAAACCAGACTTTGAAAAGAATGACCCTTTACCTCGCAGAGTATGACTCTGCCTGCAGAAGTGACATGCATGGTTGTCACCACTAGAATTACCTACTCTAGCCAAAGCAAAATAAACCCATTTAATCTCTTCCAAGGCCCATATTTAGAAAATGGAGACTTCTGGGAATCCATACTCTGGCCAAGTCAATCCCTTCAGACCCTGTATGAATTTTGCTGAATTCACAGATATTTTGGAAAAAGTTTGTAACCAGGATGTTCTGGGTAACCATTGACTAGTACCCAAAACCTGGTTACAAACTTTTTTGCAAAATATCTTCGCTTGTGTTGGGCAGAACAAAGAAATTCATGCAGGTTTGGAACTACTTGAGGGTGAGGAAATGCATTTTTAATTTTGGGTGAACTATTCTTTTAGGGAGCTTAACGGCACAGATGTGAACATTTGTCATGAATGTGTATACCCTGTGCCAAGAACAGTCAGAGCCGTATACTTGAAGCTCTGGAGGACCGTACATTTGCTAAAATAAATCTACTAATATACTGTACTAATTTCTGCAGTCCTTCATTTAAACAAAGTTGAGTAGTTATTTTTACAGAGAATATTGGAATGTGGTGATGATGATGATGATGATAAAAATGATTATTATTATTATTATTATTTATTATTATTAACAATAGATTAAATAAAGTGTATTTTTAAAAAAATGCATCTTTTGTGTTCACAGGGGGTGTACTGTATGAGAATATAGTAGGCCGTCAGTTTAGCTTTGCAATTGCACAAAAACTGTTAACCTTGCTGCCTTTTCATATTAATCAATTGATTGTCTAAAATTGGTTGTTTTGTGTAGTATGTTAGTCTAACATTGTTAATATAGGAGCTAGAGAAACGTGTTCGAGATTTGGAACAGAAATGCCAGCAGTGCGGTCCTCCACCACTCATGCAGGACAACTCCATGCAAACAAATCCAGTTCCTGCTACAGAAGAGTCAGGTATTCTCTATTTCGGGTGATTGGACTGGAAGTTACCTTTTTATTTACACTGCTCACAAAAATAAAGGGCACATTAAAACACCTCCTAGATCTGAATGAATGAAATATTCTTATTCAATACTTTGTTCTTTACATTGTTCAATGTGCTGACAACAAAATTCCACAGAAATTATGGAAATCAAATTTATTAACCCATGGAGGTCTGGGTTTGGAGTTGCACTCAAAATGAAGTGGAAAAACTCACTACAGGCTGATCCAACATTGATGTAATGCCCTTTAAAACAAGTCAGAATGAGGTTCAGAAGTGTGAGTGTGTATGTTTGGTCTCCATGTGCCTGTATGACCTCCCTACAATGCCTGGGCATGAGGTGGTGGATGGTCTCCTGAGGGATCTCCTTCCAGACCTGGTTCAAAGCATCTGCCAGCTCCTGGACAGTCTGTGGGACAGTCTGTGGCATTGGTGGATGTAGTGATACATGATGTGCTACATTGGATTCATGTCTGGCCAATGGGCGGGCCAGTCCACAGCATCAATGCCTTCGTCTTGCCGGAGCTGCTGACACATTGGCAAATGCCAAATGTCCTGCACGGTTTTGGCTAGAAGCACAACCCCCACCACCTGTGGACGTCAGACCCTCATACATGGAGTTTGTTTCTGACCGTTTGAGCAGACACATGCACATTTGTGGTCTGCTGGATGTCATTATGCAGTGCTGCTCCTCCTAGCACAAAGGTTGAGGTAGCGGTCCTGCTGCTGGCCACCATGCTCTGGACACTATGCTGATGGACACAGCAAGCCTTCTTGCCACTGCTAGAATATACTGAGCCACATGTGTAGATTGTAGCGCGTAAGCACCTCCAGCATTCAAAAGTGACCAAAACCTTAGTCAGAACGCAAAGGAATAATATAATTTATGCCTATAATTTCCACCTCTTGTCTATTTCATTCGCACAACAGCATGTCAAATTGTCAGTGTTGCTTCCAGTGGGAAGTTTGATGTCACCGTGTGATTTGACTTGGAGTTACATTGTGGTGTTTGTGTTCCCTTTATTTTTTTGAGCAGTGTATTTTTATCATACAGTCATGTGTACTCATCCATCCACTGAATTAACTTCATGCGTTGCAGAAAGGTTTAAAATGCTTTATAAGGAAAAGTGTGCGGTGGAGAAACTGTGTGTTGACAAGCAAGAGGTAAATGGACTAAACTGAATTTTTACTTGACCCCCTTTTTTTTTTTTTTTTTTTTTTTTTTTTTAAATCTTAATATGACACCGATCAAATCTTAACACTGATTTTGTTTTAAAGCTAATTGTAGCTTATGAGCAGCGAATCAGTGAGTTGAATGAGACTCTACAGGAAGCTGGGGAGAGCTACATGGAAAAACTTGCAGAGGTCCAAAATCTACAAAACAGACTCACAAATCAAGTAAGAACATAAACCGACAAAACCTACTGTATGAACATATGCTCGTTATCAAACCTTTTTTTATTTGATAGGAGCAAAAAATGGAGTGCTTACGAAGTGATATCATGGCCAAAGAGGAGGAGATAAACGGTTTGCGTCAGGAAATTGCAAAACTAGCTAATGATTCTGTAGGACCGCCTCGTCCAAGGTGTGGTCTGCTGGTCAACATTAAGGAATCAATGACGCCACAATCTACAGGAAGTCTATGTCGCACAATCAGAAAGTCCGTAAGGGCAACAACATCTCTAAGGAAAAAGCCGAGCTAATTACATGCTTTGTAAAGATACCGTAGCACTATTTGTTTAATGCATTTTTCATTTGTGTAATAAAACTGTTTTTAATAAGTGTTAATGTTGGAGTCTTTTGGAGTTCTAACAAAAATTATGATTGACATTCTGGTACAGTGCTCTCTGCTTGAAAGATTCTGAAACTCGTAAAGTGTCTTTTATCTTTAATAAAAAAAAAAAAGAATAAAAAAAAAAAAAGAATTGTCTTCTAAAAATATCCTACATCTCATTAAAATTTAGCATTGTTTAACCAAGTTCCAGACTTAGTTGGAGAGTGTGGAATTGCTGATATATTTGCCCTTTAACGATCCTTATCCAGTTGTCCCTTTTCGTAGGTTAATTTTATTAGCTTAGTCTTATTTTAAAACAATTTTAAACCTCGGTTACAGTTCAGAATAAGTGTACTTTGATTAGTTAAAGTTTACTATCAGAATGGTTTAATCTACAATTTCTTCTTCGGGCAAGCTTGTGATCATGTTGCTCTAAAAGAGTTTGCAATTATGGCTGACGCAGGGGCATATTTTATTTTTTTTCTCCTTTTGTCACTTACTTGTGGTGGAGAACTCAATACATGCAAACAAAAGAAAACGACTCTGTTTACTCATTAGACCTCAGAAACCCCCTTCCTCGAAATACTGAAGCCTGATGGAATCACTCTATTGCTTTGCAATAGCTAATGGTGTCCGAGCATTCACTTGATTGTCTATCACAACCACTATATAAGCAATGCTTGGCGCCAAATTATTTTTAGAGCTTTTTACTGAACAAGCGCTATTGAGGTTGCGAGGAGGATTTTCTACATGGCAATCTACGTAATGTCTCGTTCCCTCCTCTCAGGGAACTGAGGTTACATGAGTAACCGGAGTCATTCCCTTATCAAGTTGGTTCCTTGACATTACGTATGGGGAACGTATAAAAATGTGAAAAACACTCATCCAGTCAAAAAGCTGAGGTAATAATAGAACAGTTAACGTGGTTGCCCCTCCCCTTTATGTTGGGTATAGAACCTAGTTGAAACACTTAACTGCAGCTTTGGCAGCGAGCCAGCATGGTGCCGTTGCATTCAGTGTCTCCCTACCCACATACAAACAACACTGAGATGGTGTGATATGGTTGGAAATGAGGCAGCAAAACATCTTGGTGCTTAAAAACATAACTGGTTTGAGAAAGTGGGCATAGATAGGGGAATAATATTTAATTTTATAACTTGGTGATTAACTCATAGACATAATAGAACAAACATGTTGTCAAACAGTCACACTAGACGACCTAGTCGAAACCATGCATTTAAGCACGCACCAGGCTGGGGCGTGTCTTTAAGTGACTCAAACATGAAATGACTGCTCAGCCTTCTCCTCATGCACTGACAGAACGTGAGGTGCAAACGAGGGAATTTGCCAAATTCTAAAATTTCGCAAAAGTATCGTAAGATGACCAGCCTGCCGCGAAGCAAATGTCTTGAATCTGTGTGGGAGGGCAGAACGCTTGAATAGTGATAACCTGGGCTCTGAATGGTGTTGAGAGCACTTTAGGTGTGTAGCCGAGTTTAGGCGTAAGTCTTACCATACAATCGTTTGTGCGGAATTGCATACACGCACTACTAACTGATAGGGCATGCAAATCACTGACTTGTTTTAAACACGTGAGCGCAACTAGCTGCACCGTCTTACATGAGAGCACTTTGATGTCACTAGAATCAGCCGGCTCGAACGGTGGGTTAGACAGCGCTCTGAGCACTAATGGCATTTGGCGAGGGCAGAAAGGCTTCAGCTGCCTAGCCCCACGAAGAAAGCATGACATTAGGGGGTCCTTACTTACTGGGCAACCATCCAGCATGTTGTGAGAGACAGCGATAGCGGCCATATAAACTTTTAGTTTAGTTTAGAAGGAGAACTGCCAGCATCTAAGCGTTCTTGTAAGAAAGTTAGAACGATGGGGATATCACACCAGTTCACAAACACTTTCCATTTATTTCCAGCATCTGCCATGGAAGGCGCTTCGTCCCTTCTCTTCATTCTGGTGGGAGGATTCGGCTCTAACCACAGCTGCAGTGGTCTCATATGCAACAAGCCCAGCAATCTTTGAAAAGTTTTCAAGGGAACTGCCCTGCCCAGGACGAAAGTGACCAGTGCGCATTCCACTGAGTTTCAGGGGCAAAAGCGCTGCATTCAAGCACATCGTAAAAGTGAGGGGGGGCCAGGGCCAGCCCAAAGGGTAAAACTTTAAACTGGTAATGCAACTCCCTCGAACGCAAAACGCAGGAAGCGTCTGTGATGAGGGGCTATCGGTATGTGAAAATAAGCATCTTTCAGATCCACTGCTATGAAATGGTCCCTGGGGTGAATGTGCGCGAGGAGCGCTTTGTTTAGAAGTCTCAAATCTAGAATGGGGCGCATTGCCCCCGTCTTTTTTCGTGACTAGGAAATAACGGCTGTATAGCCCGCACTTCCTCTGCTCTTCGAGGACTATCTCTACTGCCTGTTTGGCTAGGAGGGAGGAGATCTCTGCCGGTAGCAGCGAGGCACTCTGTTCTGACACCTCTGACATAATCACTCCGCTGAAGTGGGGTGGTCTGCGAGCGAACTGAAGAGTGTAGCCATGCTTTATAGTGCTTAAGACCCAATATGACACCGACGGGAGTGCTGCCCACACGTTTAGGTGGATCACTATGGAGACGCCGTTATTTGCTGCGGCGAGGGCTGTGACAGGCATAAGTGAGCAACAGGAGGTGGCCACGCGTAGCCCCTTTTCACAGCCTCTTCCACTGTGGTGAGGAGCTGAGATCTTTGCGAGTGGGCTCGGAGATGCAGGATCCAGCGGCCCACCGTTTCGCACAACGGCCAGCCTCGTGTGAAGAATCTTGATTGACAAATCCTCGCAGACTTGACAATCCGATCTTTCCAGTGCCGCCTCTGCATGGGCGCGGCCCAAACACAACACACAATCCTTGTGCACTTCTGGAAAATTAATGGGCCCCCCACACATGGAAAGAGACATTTTTCCAAATTCTTGAAGTCCGCCGGAATGCACGAGGGGATCGTTATCCACGTTTTCCACTCTAGTTGCGTAAGTCAACGGTAAAACAGGCTTAGGTGAAGGAAAAAGATTCTAAAAATTATTTGGTGCCCAGCATCGCTTATATAGTGGTTGTGACAGCCAATCAACCGAACGCTCGGACGCCATTGGCTATTGCAAAGCAATAGAGTGATTCTATCAGGCTTCAGTATTTTGAGGAAAGGGGTTTCCCCATATGTAATGTTGCGGAACCGACTCGATAAGGGAACGCATGCAAACAATGTTGTCAAATGGATGAAGATGTTTTCTTAATGTGTTGTCGTTTTTTGTTGTCGTTTTTGTTGCAGCGCACTGAGCTCTCTCGGCCACCGTACTTACTAGATCTTTAAACAAACAAACAAACAAATAAAAAATGCTTCACCAGTGGTGGGGGAAAGTGCAGTAAAATAGGTTTAAGTAAACTTTACAACACTGGTCTCAAATTCAATTCCTGAAGGGCCACAGCTCTGCACAGTTTATCTCCAACCCTAATCAAACACAGCTGATCCAGGTAATCAGCTAATCAAGGTCATTAGGATCACTAGAAACTCAAAGCAGGTGTGATTTGGAGCTGGTTGGACCTAAACTGTCCAGAGCTGTGGCCCTCCAGGAACTGAGTTTGAGACCCCTCCTTTACAACATCCAAATGTACTCCATTTTGCAATAGTCAAGTCACTTTTATTTATATGGCGCTTTTAACAATACAGATTGTAGCAAAGCACTGAACATTATCAAATAGAACAACAGAGTGATGGTAATGTATAAT
>JAUMHP010000052.1:21683410-21696548 GCA_032361065.1 Enteromius trimaculatus | reverse complement strand
TTTGTTAAATAGTTTATCTCTATATATATATATATATATATATATATATATATATATATGCCCTATGCACCTATGCAGACATAATTGTGTCACATAATAATAATAATAATACATGACAGTGTTTTTAAAAAGGTGTGCTGAGTTGTTCAACATTTAAAAAAACATCTTGAGTCATTTTCGAAAATAATTAGTGGCATACATGATTATTGACACACATGATTTACCGAATACTTTTCAGAATATATATATATATATATATATATATTAAACTGCTAATCAATTTTAAAGAATGGGGCAGTGCTGTCCACAAAACATATATAGAATCTCCAACGCATCAGGTTCTACAGAGTGTCTTGCGACTTGCGCACTTTGTCCTTTGGTTGGCTGAGTAATTACAGGAGGTGTAGTTTCTATTATTGGATGCACCTTATTAGCTGCTTTTTTGATGTCCATTTGATGTGTGAAGACCGTTACAATGCTGTGTTTGTCAGTCCTACATTTTGGAGGCTCTGTTGAAGGAGTCACTTTGTTTTCTGTTTTCCTTTGTGGAGTGTCAGGTTTTTGGTCATCTTGCTGTGTCTCAGAATCATTGGCATTTGGAAGGTGAAAGTAGGTGATTGTCCTCCCTGGGCACTCCTCTAGTTCTGAGAAAGAAGAATCCTTGTCAGGCACAATAGAAGAATGGCCAAATAAGGAATACGGAATATCCTCTTTTCCAGAATACTGCTCTGAGTCAGCTAACACATCTGTGTCTTCTATATTCCTGGATGTGTCTTCAGTCTCCAAACAAGATTTCAGACTCATTTGATTTTCCCTAAGTAACCAACGACCCTTATCAATTAAGACTGCATCTTTGGGTCTCACCCTAGCATTCAGAGTGACACAGTTCATTGGCTCATTTAAACTATCTACTGAACTTGTAGCATTAAAGTATGACAAATCTGGAATGGCATTTTTGTGAACCTCATGAAGGGAAGGCAGACTTGAGGCATTTGCACCTCTAAGACCTTCTCTCTTCTCACCTTTTTCAGTTGAAGGACATCTCTTCTCATCAGAACTACATCCTTTAGAGCCTTTTCCATAAAGCTGCTCAATAGTTCTTTTTACATAACCCTTTGCAATGGACATCCTGCATGTGTTTTTCTCTTCTCTTGACAGCTCTGAGGATGTTAATAATTGGTAGTCTTTTTTGTGAGAAGATTCAAGTTGGTAATTTGACAGTTCGGAACCTGGGCTGCTCAGCTGTGCCTGTCCATGCAGCATCTCTGTATTGCTCTTGGCAAGAAACATGTCTCTGATAGATTTCACTCTGTTGGTCTGAATGTGTGCCTCTGAATCTTTTGCCAAATCACTGTTTTTAGAATCATAACTGAAAGCTAATGATGATGAGACAGAATCCATTGATCCACTTTCTGTGGTTTTGATAATCTTTGATGCCTCTTGATTAGTTTCGCTAATGTGGTTCAAGAGCCTTTTGCCAGTTGTCTGTTCTGTATTATAGGTTCTCTTACCCACTGATTTCTCACCGATAGCAGTACTTGCTCTTGCCTCCTTAAAATTATTCTCTTGTTCTTCATACTCAAAGTTTTCTTCAGGAATCTCCACACAGTTCTCCTGATAGATGGTGTAGCATTCTGGTGCTTCTAGGATTACATGTTCCTCCTCAGAATAAGTCTTACTTTCCAAACAAAAGTCCTGGTGAGTTATTGAATGTTGCATTTCATTCACCTCTATATTAGATTTAATATGAGTATGAGGGATATCTTGCACCTCAGATAATTCCCTTTTTCTTCTTGGTGTTTTATTGTGTAACTGATCTTGAATTTTATTGGCCTGAAACTCATTTTGCCAATGCCCTGATATTGTCTCTGTTGAAAATATCTGTTCTGCTCCATCATTTAGCTCAGGATTTTTCACTTTAAGATCCTTTTCCTTACTGAAATAATTATCTTTAGGAAATGTCTCATCACTGTATCTTCCATTATCCTCCTGTTGTTTGACCCTTTCTTTTGCAGAGAAAGTTTCTTCTTCTTTTCTTTCTTCTCGTACTTTCTCCAACTCTCTGTACGTTTCTGCCACAACGCAAGATTCATCAGGTGGAATTTCCTTGCAGGTATTAGAATTAGGTTTGGTATCCCCTTTAATGTCTTTCTTTATGTTGAAAAAATTGTCATTTCTCAAATCCTGTTGACATTTATATTCAATTACAAGATTGCTTTCAGGTTTTTCCAGGGAGTCTACTATGAAAACCTGTGTATTGTCAGTATCTTTAAGATGTGCAGTTATAGCTCTATCAATAACTGAATTAACATACATGTTCACCCAATCTTCCAGCACAAAATCTGATAAACTATCCATTTTCTCCTTAGAGGAGAGCTTGGAAAATCTTTTCATTTTCATTGCTGGGAATGAATCACTAACTTTGCCGTTGTCTTCTATCTGGTTGCATATTATGCTCTCTTCTAAATGATTTATGGCTGCCAACTCTTCTCTGATTCTCTCTGGAACACCTAAATGTGCCATCAGCACCTGGATAGCATGTTCTTCCTCCTCTGAACATGAACTTTGATTGGATTCATTCACTGTGGTCTCTGGTGTGGCACTGCTACACCTTGCTTCATTAATTAGTACTTGGAAGCCCTTCCACCTCTGTAACAGCTGAACAGAAGCTGAGTTGTGAAGGTGGGATAGACTTAACCTTAGATGCTCTGCATCTTGTATTGCTGCCAATTCTTTTAGAGATTGCATCATGCGCATAGCCTCAGAACAGCTTAGGTTGGCATCAGCCTGACCACATGCATTTAAATGGCTTAAGGCATCCTTTAAAGCCATAACACAAAGAAAGGCAAGAAGAACAATAGAGGAAGAGCTAAATGTAGACTCCACATGTGAAGAAAAATCTGGCACACATTTTGAATATGGCCAATTGTGTTGTGTGATCTCACGAAGTGACTCAATGTAATAACAAAGCTGATCAAGAACTGGCTTCATATCTGGCCTTACAGCCATTTTTACTGTATAGAATTTATGTGCTTGCAAATCTATCAGTTCTGTTGCAGGCTTTGATTGGATGTCAAGTGGTTTCCTCGACATTTGTGTGTCATTTGAGTCAGTTTTACTTATTGGCTTAGGTGTCTGTTGATTTTCCCTTGTTTTTTTTAAGTGATCGCTGTTTATTTGTTCAGGCTTTTTTGTCTTTGGTGGATAGTCACAAATCACTTTCTCTTCAAAAGCTTCATTTGTTGATGGTTGTATTGTATTACAAGATTGATAATTGAACAGAGATGCTTTTGCCATTGTGTTATTTTTGGGTATAGTTTCTAAAGAGGGCTGACTAAGCAGTGGTGGTTTTACATTGGTGCTTCTCTGTAGCCAGAGTTCAACATATTCTGTTGTTTGCTGTCTCAGTGTGCCTTTGATGAGTGCTGCTTTTCGCATTTTTGTCTTTGGCAAAGTGTAACTTCCAGCTTGCGCTTGGATGTTGTTTTGATAGTTTTCAACTAAAAAAGAGCTTAGGTCATCTGTTAACTGCTCCGCTTGGGGTTTTACAGGCACGTTTCTATTTCCATTATTATTTATCCTTTTTAGTTGTTTTTGAGCAGCTTTTGTTGTGGAATTCTTTTTTAGTTTCACAGCTCCTTTCTGGCTCGATATATCAAGTCTTTTTTTCTTTATTTTTTTCACAATGTCAGCTTTATTTGCCCTTTGTTTTCTTTTTGGAATATCAGACTTAAACAAGTGATTCTTCTTTACTACTACTCTAACTGCCTTCCTCTTTGTAATTGTACCAAGTGTAACAAATCTTTTAGATGCTGAAGCTTTTGAGGATGCAGTAAATTGTGTCACTGTCATCTTGACGCTCTTTGTTGAGTCTTTGCTTGTTTTGTCAGTGGAAGTACAAGGTTTAGCAATTGGGGAAAGTACACCTTGTTTCCCAACTGACTGACATTTGATGGCTGCCAAATTCTCAGATTTTCTATCTTCATTAAAGGAATGGAAGTTTTTATCTGTGGTTGCTGGAAAAGTGGTGTCAGAAGATGCTGCATAGTCATGTGGGGAACTGCCAAAGAATTGCAAATGATGTTGCATTTTACCTGAGACGTTCTCTTGACAAGTCTGCTTTTCATAAACATGTAAAGGTGTCTCATATATCTGATTGTCCTGAAACTGGAGATTTTCTGAACATCTGTAGTTGCTCAGTTGTAGCCGTGTTGCTGTATGAATTTCAGAGGACAGGTTACATCGAGGCTTGGGTATAGGGTGTTTACAACGCTGAACCATACAGCGCTGTACCTGCATCACATCTCCACTGTCCAGCTCTTCCATGTCAGAGTATGAGTGATTGTTTTGATATTCTGTATCACTTACTGTCTTTATGCTCTCAATGGATTTATGTTTGTGTTGTACCTTGTGCAACCCTGGAAAGTCGGAAAGTGGTGAGGTTATTTCCTCTAACTCCATGCTTGCTGCACCTCCGCTTGTCTCAGTCTCTTTATTTACCTTACAGCCATCCTCAGGGCAGAAATGGTTGCTGTCATTAGGGTCATTCTCGCTGACCTCTATGCTAAGACTGTCACTTTGAGGGGGTAAGTTGTCAGGTAAATTAGCATCCAGGTCAGGATAGGAAATAGTGGCTGCTTTAAATTGATTGCACACACTGGACCGACTGACTGTGGTTGTCCAATGAATTGTTTCCTCTTCTTTAATAGTGAGGCGTACCTTCATTTCTACTGTCATACTTCCATCTTGATTGACTCTGAAAGCTTTCTCTATGTCATCATCAGAAGGCATGTATGTGTCACCATCCCGACTGGTAATTACTTCTGTTTCAGCGACTGACTCAAGATGCTGTCCAGATTCTACTTCCACAGAACCATTTGGGTTGCTTGGAAAATCGTACATACTTTCTGACATACTGTTTTGTATTTGATTCAGAAGGTAGTGTTCAGAAGATGGGGAGAATGGACGGGATTTGGTCCTGCTGTACTTCTTTTTTCCTTTAGAATGTTGGTGATATGTAGAAAAAAATAAGATTTCACAGTGAGGTAAGTTGTGTGGTCAAGTCAGGACAGCAGAAAAGCATGGTAAGTGTTTTCAAAATAAAGAGCATACAGAAACAGATTTGAGGAAGCATGTACGCTATAATCCATACTGAAGGATGTAGGTCACTGTAGGTATTACAGTAGATATGAATGTCTCAGCACTTGCTTAAAGCTAGTCTTAATAGATTATCCTGACATGCATTGTAATGTATAAAGCATTTCTAAATAGAAATTGCAAACAATTATTGAATTTATATTACTTGTCCTCATTATTATAAAATAAATGAATAAACTTACTGGTTGCTGGATGTCGCCGTCCCAGTCTTTTAACTGGCAGCCACATTGGTGGAGATGACTTCTGAACATCATAGTTTATTTTTTTGAAAGGTTCTCTTCCAGCGGCCACCAATACCCCAGAGCATAATATCAATGCAGGAAGCCCATCCACCTATGGTAATGTGAAAACATTTTTATAGCACACCAACAAATCTTCTATGTACTATTCAACAAAGCAGGGATATAGTATTAGAATGTTCAGTAGTTATCCTATATTACATAGCAATTCATTTAAATTAATCAATTGTCCATAAAAGCATTTTTCCCTCCCTGGGCAGGGGAAATCCAACAAAGTTTACTTTACTTCAGAACATTTATTCACAGATTATTCAGCATTTTCAGTCATTTGCACTCAGTGTTCCTTCAGTGTTATTACTCATTTTTGTATTGTTCACTTCTTAACATATTTTTGCTCATTGTATAAACAAAATATAAACATTGTTTTTTATTTGCTGTAAGGTTGTGCAAGGTAGCATCTGACATGGCTTTTGTGTTGTTGTAACAGTATGTTGAATAAACTACATTTGTTTAAACACTAATCTTACTCAAGATTTTGAGTGAAAACATGAAACATACATTTTAGATTTCTCTCTGTTTGGACATAGCAATATATATTTAATATTTAGCAATATATGTGCAAGTGTTGATCTTGTAGTTTTTTCCTACCAAAAGATGGTGTATTAGGACTAAAACATTAAAATGTGGCATACAGTGTCATAGATCTTGTCTATATATACCAACTTTTGAGAACTTATGCACACAACATATTAGTCATAATACATCCTTCAAGAAAAATGCTAGCAAAGTATAACTGATTTAGTTTGATTCATTTAGTTCTTAAAACATGCAGACAGGTGCATCTCTAATAAATTAGAATGTTGTGGAAAAGGTCATTTATTTCAGTAATTCAACTCAAATTAAGAAACTTGTGCATTAAATACATTCAATGTACACAGACTGAAGTAGTTTAAGTCTTTTGTTCTTTTAATTGTGATGATTTAGGCTCACATTTAACAAAACCCCACCAATTCAATCTCAACAAATTAAAATATGATTACATGCCAGTCAGCTAATCCACTCACAACAACTGCAAAAGTTTCCTGAGCCTTCAAAATGGTCTCTGTTTAGTTCACTAGGCTACACAATCATGGGGAAGGCTGCTGATCTGACAGTTGTCCAGAACACAATAATTGATAATTGGTTGTTCATAGAGTGCTGTATCCAAGCATGGTAACTAAAAGTTAAATGGAAGGATAAAGTGTGGAAGAAAAAGATGCACAATCAACTGAGAGAACTGCAGCATTATGAGGATTGTCAAGCAAAATCGATTTAAGAATTTAGGTGAACTTCACAAGGAATGGATTGAGGCTGGGGCATCAAGGCATTAAAAGCCACCACACACATGTCAAGGAATGTGGCTACAGTTGTTTTATTCCTCTTGTTAAGCCACTCCTGAACCACTGACAACATCAGAGGCATTTTACCTGGGCTAAGGAGAAGAGGAATTGAACTGTTGCCCAGTGGTCCAAAAGAGCAAGTTTTTTTATTTCATTTCGAAAACAAGGTCCTACAGTCTGTGGAGATTTAGGGTGCAATGTCATCTGCTGGTGTTGGTCCATTGTGGTTTTTTTTTTGGTTTTTTTTCAAAACCAACATCACTGCACCTGTTTACCAATACATTTTGGAGCACTTCATGCTTCCCTCTGCTGACCAGCTTTTTAAAGATGCTGATTTCATTTCTCTGCAGGATTTGGCCCACACTGCCAAAAGCACCAAAAGTTGGTTAAATGACCATGGTGTTGGTGTGCTTGACTGGCCAGCAAACTCACCAGACCTGAACCTTATAGACAAGCAAGAGACCAAAAAATTCAGATGAGCTAAAGGCCACTGTCAACGAAACCTGGGCTTCCATACAGTGCCACAAACTAATCGCTGAATTGAAACTCATTCTAGATAGTGAATTGGTGGGTTTTTGTTAAATGTGAGCCTAAATCATCACAATTAAAAGAACCAAAGACTTAAAGTACTACAGCCAGTGGGCATTGAAACTATTTAATACACAAGATTCACAATTTGATTTGAATTACTGAAATAAATGAACTTTTCCACGACATTCTAATTTATTGAGATGCAATAAATTACCTGATGTATTTTTCAGAATGTTAAAACTAAAAACACATTCCACCTTTTTTTTCACACAGATTACAACATGCTCATTTTGCAGGACTTGTTTTAGCCATATGGTTCCAGAGTTATGATGCAAAACTCAAATATCCTTGTTAGAGCACCAACCAGTGGACAGATTTGTGTCTGCATGAGCTGTGGTGCATGATGGAATCATTTTGCCCAACACAGTCTGATTCCAACTCGTCACATTTTGACGCTTGGTCAAGACCCTTTTGCGTCGCTTTCTGAAGCCCTTTTTAGTCACTTTTCAATGTGAAGGGTCCTCCACTGCTTTCAGTTGTTTTGCTTAATGGTTTGCATGCATATGTAAATTTATTATTTAATAAATAATTCACCAAACCCCACCACCAAACTCTGAACAATAAAAAACACACGAAATGCAGTCACAGGTCATAAACAAACTAATCACAAGCAAGCAGTATAAATTCATTACAAACAAGTTGTGTCACATTCCAAGTCTTCGGAAGCCATACAAAGTCTTTATGTGAAGAAGAGAGTAAAACACTGGGTTTTAATCACTAAAAATGATCTCGCTCCATTCACGCGCTGTCATCTCATTCAGAAAACATACTTCCGTCCCGTAGCATGATGCAGTCGATCACGATATACACAAGAGCCAAAAGTATTTCACAAGAGCATGATGCAATCGATCATAAGACAAACAAGAGCCAATGGCATTTCACAACCAATGCTGACGTAAGGATTCTTGTAGCGGCATTTTTTGAAATTGCGCTCAGACTGCAGCAGTGCACAGGAAGTAAACGGAAGATGGAACCAGTGACACATCTATTCCTCTTACGAATAAATCGTTTTGCCTCAAAAGACTTGGAATATTAATATCTGTCAAATAAATTATAAGGGTGGTTGTATCTCCCTACAATATCTTGTGTTTTATTGACAGATGATTTAGGGGCAGGGGTTGGGTTATGTGCTCAAAAATGTGTAAATAATATCATTTAAATAAAACGGTTTGTTTACATTGAAAAATCACACCCCAACATATACAGTATGCAATAATGCCATTGTTTTTACCCAATATATATTTTAATTATGACAGCTTTTTTTGCCAGCATGGTCTTATGGTGATCTGTTCTAGGTTTTGGGGTTTTGACCTAAATTAAAATGGACGACCGTTAAAAAACATATATCAATTAAAGTTTCTAGGATTCAAGTAAATGACAAAAAATTAGATTCAAGAACATCGGGCAAAATTCACTAAAGCTGTATAAGTAGTTGTAAAATGTATTATATCTTGCATTTTGGTGCTGAACTACAACTTTATAGGTTGCTTCAGGACATGGTGTCAAAGACAAAACAAAATGTGTAAAGATTTGCCACTTTGCCAATGTGTTTGTAAAATAGAATATTTTAATAATATTTACATTTTTAATATCACAGATTTTCCAAGAATGGTGCAATTGAATTGTCTTCTTGAGCCAAGGAATCAGAGGGGATCAAAGAATCAATGAGAGGGAATCAAAGTTACTTGTATAAACATAAATTTAAACCTGAACAGTTGATGTTGAAAGAAAGGTTGATTTAGAAGCTCCAACTGTAATTAAGGTTCTGACTGTTCTGATCTGTTTGGCAAATTTCAACTTATGGTGACCCACAAAAACATATAATAAAGTGATACAACCTCTGAATATTTTTGGCATCGTGCCAGTAATTTGGTTGATAATGATAGTACTCTAATTCATATCTTTATAAGAATAAATTAATAATAATAATAATACATTGTCTATGAAAATAAAATCTATGCCTTTAGCTGGCATTGTCTGAAGATTATCAGAGTCAAATTTGGTGGATATCAGACTAAAAGTCTAGAACAAGTAGATTTTCAAAGTAGGCTTTTAAAGAATATCAATATTATCAAAGCAATCAATCAAGATCATTTTCATTACAATAGACAAAATTATTAATTATTAATTATTAATTTTATTTTTATTATTATTTTTGACCACAAGATGGCACTGCCCCAGAAAGTTGAGTGCCTTTAGGGAATGATACCAGATACATAATGTGTGTTGTAATGATAACCCAATGTTTTTGTAAAAAATGCAGATATGACATATAGAGGCAAATACAGAAACTATGAGGTGATAATAGCATCACATATACTAGCTTGTTTGTCAGCAAATTGGTTTGTCTATTATTTAGAACGGTTTGGGTAATCAACTTGCATTTTAATTCAACTTGACAATTCAACTAGACCCTTTGGTGCTTGGCCTCTAACTATGCTTAACAGAACAGTTAACTTTAACATTATTTATAAAGCTTGTTTGGTGGTCTAAATGACATCTCCCATCTCTGTGTCCTATCCCAGACTGCAGTGCAGTATAATAGGATGAAATAGTAAAGAGGCTTAGTGCCACTGGGCAGCATGTCTTCCTCAATCTGTAAATGCTATTTATGCTCACTCAGACACTGGGTCAGCTTGCTTACACCAGAGACACAACTGACACAGTCACAACTCTAATCTCTAAAAAATACACTGAAATTTTGTTTTGGTTCTTTTGATTTTACTCAATGCCCTATGTAAATAATGCTTTATAAATAACTTGACTTGACTAGTACAAGCAGAAAAGGTGTGTGCAGGGTGGGTTATAAGGGGTTATGACATAAAGTATGGACAAACAACAACAACAACAATTTAATTTGGGGTTACTCCACCCCAAAATGAAAATTTTGTCATTAATCACTTACCCACATGTAGTTCTAAACCTGTAACAGCTTAGTTTGTCTTCAGAACACAAGATATTTTGGATAAGAACCGGGAGGCTTGTGACTGCCCCATGGACTCCCAAACAATTACCGCTGTCAAGATGCAGAAAAGTATGAAAGATGTCGTTTGAATTCTCCACTAGCGGTTCAACTGCAATATAATGAAGCTACAAAATGGCACTATGGTGACTTGTGCTGAAACGTAAACTCCTTATTTTTGTTTTCTTTCCATACAAAAAGTATTCTCTTAGCCTCCCTGTTTTCATCCTAAATATCTTAAATTGTGCTCCGAAGACGAACAAAGATTTTACGGGTTTGGAACGGATGGGAGTAAGTGATGACCGAATTTTCATTTCAGAGTAAAGTAACCCTTTAAGAGGCTTAAGCTAAATTAATAATTAAAAATAAATTGTGATTTGGGAACAAAATTCTTACCCTTCTACCATCAGGTGAATGTAACCTGAGCACCGGGAAGTGCATAACTTCAGACATCCGACCTAACAGTGCTTCAAATGAGTATGTTGTTCTTCTCTGCAGCATCAAGGTGTGCTTCACTTCTGGTTCTCCATTACGAAACAGTACTAGCCGCTTTGGTGTGTGCAACAAGATGGCATGCTCATTCCGTTTTGCGCTGCAGGTTCCATGTTGAGCAGAGCTATGTGTATACCAAGCCAAGCACCGGGCGCTAACAGGACGAGCGTGATACCAGGGAGGCAGCTTCCGGCGTGCTCGTTCCAAGTCAATGGGTTTGACAGTTCGGCGATCAGAGCAAATGTAGGAATGACCATGATGTAACTGATCAAGAGACTGAACTGCCGTCTGACCACGAGGAGTCGTAATAGTGCGCACACCAAATGGCAGTGGCACACGCTTAGATAGGCTATCCAGGAGAGCCTCAAAAGTTTTAAAGGTGCGGCTGTTGATAACCACAGGCAGCCCGCTGAACTGAGAATCACCACTTTTATAAAAGCACACACGTTTGGAGGCAGTTGGCTCAGTGATGTGTAGTTGTCGTGATGTCATCTGAGTGTGGCCACTAGCGGTAGACTGGGCCTGTTGAATAGCCTTTCGCACTACTGGAGCTTCACTCATGATCGCAATTAATCTGCATCGTACATGAAAGGCAGACATAAATAATGTCACTGATTATTGCCAACACAAAATATTAACAAACCACATCAGTCTGCACATCCCTGAGGCTTCAAAAATTACACTTTTAACCAAAAACACACTGAAGTGAACACATTACTTTTAAAATTATGATTCATATTTCTAAAAACACCAGCTTAAACATCATGATTTTGGTCATTTCATTCAGTTTATTATTTAATAATGAAAAATGCCATTTTTTCTATGCGGGAAGAAAATATAGTTTAGATTTTAGAAATGATTATTATTAACACATTCTGATTGACCACTAGTCAGATTATTAGAGGGGCAGTAGGTTACAGACTCTACAGGTATATCCCTGTTAATGGCAGATGTTGTTTACTGTTTAACAGGCCTGGATTTAACACTAGAACAGCTCCAAATCAACATTCAGCCATTAAATTTAGTTTAATACCGCTATATTAATATTGACTTTGTTTTAGACAATTTTTGTCTTTTTGACAGACAGAAGGGCTATTATTAACAGCGTTATTATTCTTTCTTCATTATAAACATCATTATATGCCATCTTAAGTTTACCATAGAGAAATGTAACTTTTTTCATACACATGAAAACAATTATTTTGATTTTAATTCTAGACTAATATCCCTTTGTGCTCTAAGTATAGCTTTATTCAAAGAAGATTTACTCCATGACAGCTAGAGGCAATTTAAGCAAACATGTTACAAGACTCAAAAACAACTATAAATAACAAACTCCATGTACATAAAGTTTGAAAAAATACTCACTGCGTTCTTCATTTTGAGCAGGATTTAAATTAACGTAAACATTTTATCGCACCAAAGCCCTGTCATATGCTGCATTGAGCAGCTCTACGATGGAGACTAGACGTTATTTTGAGCGCCTGCTTCGCACTTCATTTGCTTAATCTTTACTCACTTGTAATCTCACCAACCAGGGACAGCATTACACATGCAGCCCAGCTTTAAGAGTGTGTGAGCTGTGCTCACTATTATCTACCCTGTTGATCTACTACAGCCTTCAGGTTTCTCTATTTTAGCACCAACACAAGCCCACTAACTATAGGCAATGCCTTATGTAAGAATAAATACCTCTAAGAAAATACGATCAGTGACAATAGAAAATAAACAAACAAACATATAAATAAAAAAAATATATTCATATAATTTAAACACTAGCTTACTAGTTATGTTATTCAGTAAAACCCCTATTTGTCGTGGTAAGCTAAATTGTATTTTTAAAATGATTAGATCGCTGAACCTTGGTTTCAACTGGTTGAGTCGTGCTCATTATAAAACTGTTAAAATATAGCATTTATTGCCCCCATTTTTTTTTTTTAATTCAGAGGTAATAATGTGAGATTTCAATTATATGTGATCACTTAAAATTAAAAAGGTAAAATAGCTTATTTACTTAGGCCTATAAGCAACCTAGGCTACAAATGAATCCTTATGAATATTGCAATTGTTATTAATATTTTTATGTTATTGGGATCAGTTGCCAATGGCATTTTGTATTCAGTTGCATGTATTATCTAAATGGCGTTTATTCACTTACTTAATATGAGAAATTAAAAGATTTAGTTTTGATCTGCGTGATTTCCGTTATGGATTATCTTTAAAAGATTAGGCCTCACAAAGTGCACTGTAAAATCCAATAGTGTACCTTACTTATATATACTTAGTTACCTTTACTTAATTGTTATACTTACTAGGAT
>JAUMHP010000052.1:21651232-21683310 GCA_032361065.1 Enteromius trimaculatus | reverse complement strand
CCCATTGAGAACTTGTGGTCAATCCTCAAGAGGTGGGTGGACAAACAAAAACCCACTAATTCTGACAAACTCCAAGAGGTGATTATGAAATAATGGGTTGCTATCAGTAAGGATTTGGCCCAGAAGTTGATTGAGAGCATGTCGAATTGCAGAGGTCCGGAAAAAGAAGGGCCAACACTGCAAATACTGACTCTTTGCATAAATGTCATGTAATTGTCGATAAAAGCCTTTGAAATGTATGAAGTGCTTGTAGTTATATTTCAGTACATCACAGAAACAACAAACAAAGATCTAAAAGCAGTTTAGCAGCAAACTTTGTAAAAACTAATATTTGTGGCAACAGGGTCGCAAGAAATGTGTTGAGAAGAAAAGACGCAAATTAACCTCCAAAGATTTGAGAAGAATCAAACAGGAAGCTACCAGAAACCCATTATCCTCCAGTGCTGCCATATTCTACAACTGCAACCTACCTGGAGTGTCAAGAAGTATGAGCTGTTCAGTTCTTAGAGACATGGCCAAGGTAAGAAAGGCTGAAACCCGACCACCTCTGAACAAGACACATAAGTTGAAATGTCAAGAATGAGCCAAGAAATATCTGAGAAGACAGATTTTTCAAAGGTTTTGTGGACTGATGAGATGAGAGGTACTCTTGACGGACTAGATGGCTCCGCTTCGACGCCAGCAAGGTGGAGGTGGTACAGGTATGGGTAGGTATTATTAAAGATGAGCTAGTTGGACCTTTTCAGGTTGACAGTGGACACAAAATCAACTCTCAGACATACTGCCAATTTTTAGAAAACACTTTCTTCAAGCAGAGGTAAAAGAAAAAGTTTGCATCTTCCAAGAAGACTTTTTTTATGTAAGACAACGCTCCATCACATGCATCAAAGTACTCCACTGCATGGCTGGCCAGTAAAGGCCTAAAAGATCAAAAACTAGTGACATTGCCCCCTTTTTCACCTGACTTAAACCCTATTGAGAACTTTTGGGCCCTTCTTAAGCAGGAAATGTACAGCGAAGGTAAACCGTACACCTCTCTGAACAGTGTCTGGGAGGCTGTTGTTGCGGCTGCACAAAAAGTTGATTCTGAGCAGATCAAGAAACTGACAAACTGTGAATGGACGGCTTGTGACTGTTATCGAAATGAAGGGTGGCTATATTGGTCAGGTTTTCTTGTTGAAATTTCAGAAATGTTTATTTTTAAATCTTGAGTTTGTTTATTATTCTCACTTTAAAAAGTGAGATGGGAAATTTTTTGTTTGTCAATTAGTTGCATAATTCTGCACACTAATAGTTGCCTAATACTGGTGTTCATATAGATATTGTCTTAAGAAACCCAAAACTTCACTTTTGCTACTTCAGGTTTAAGGGTTTGTTAACATTTTGGATTGGCCAAGAGCACTGTAGTAGTACAATAGCAAAATGTATCTTCAAAAATACAACTTACCTAATAATTGTGCAGACACTATATGTGTATATATGTATGTATATATATATGCACACACAAAGTCAAAAGTTTGAAAACGGTTCAATTTCCATTTTTTTAAAGATGTTTATTATGTTCATCAAAATATAGAAAAAAAGTAAATATTGTGAAATATTATTACGATGTAAAACAACAATTGTCTATTTTGGTATACATTAAAATCTAATTTAATCCTGTGATGCAACGCTGAATTTTCAGTATCATTATTCCAGTCTTCAGTGTCACATGATCCTTCAGAAATCATTCTAATATGCTGATTTATTACCGGTGTAGGTAGATTCATCTGCAGGTTTATTTAAAAAAAATACACTGGTCTCGTCACTGATACCGTCGCCCCAGGGAGTTAAACAAGGTTTAAAAAATAAATAAATAAAATACAGGCAAATACAGTGGTAGAAGGTAATGACGCAGGGAAACACATATTCCAGAATTAGAGTCAGTCAACAGTGAACATAATCCAATGGGCCAAAGGCAAAGAGAGTTAAACCAGAATTGTGAACAATAGTCTAAACAGGCAAAGGGATATCAGAAATTCAAGGCAAAGATACACGGGAGAGCAGACAAGGCAAAACAGCGGACTAGGCTAGGGAGACTAGAAAATCGCTCTGAATGTGGCTAAAAAAGTAATCGGAATAGAACAGAGTGTGGAATTGCTATTTATGGTTTGAGAGTCATTGAATGCAGGTGCAATGGCGCCACCAGGGGGTGCAATTCACAGCCAGCCAGGCAAGCCGCTCTAGACCACCTTTGATCGTACGATGTAGCCAGCTCTACCAGAGCTACTATCATTGACCATGTCATAAACCATGGGATGTTAAACAGAGAGGCTGGTGAATGAGACAAATCTCAGATGGGACACAGTGGCGTCCATTATCCGTATTTTCAGAGAAACCAACAGGTACAGTAGGATATTGCTTCTCCTACAGCAAAGTGTAAATAATTTTACCATTTACTGCATTACAATTTCTCAATACTTAGTTCACTTTTGCAGAACTCTTCACACAGTGAGCACAACAAATGTCTATGTGGGATAAGCTGAGGATCAATTATCATTGTTTTGGCACAAAATGCATTCAATGACTACATCTCTCAAATTTCATGAATTCTTTTCTCACTCAGACACAACAACCGCCAAAAATCTTTGTACGTACAGGACATTTGGCACATGCTTACATACGGTTTTCAAAACTGTTAAACTTATGTTCAAAACAATAACATAACGCGTAACTGAATAAGACAGCAAAATTCAACAGCACTATTTTATTGCCGTTGAATTTTTATAGATTAGCATTACTATTGTATCTCTATCAGTGGATGATGTGTATACAAATTCCTGTATTTTGGAATTACTTAGTGCAAAAAAATAAACATAAACATAAAATATTAACGAATTCATCATGCCTAATTCATTCCAGTGACATATATTGCAGTTATAAACAGATGTGTCCTTGTTCTACACAAGAAAACACTGTAATGCTACATGTTACAGTGTTTTTTAGCTCATTGTTTTGTGGATGACAAAGTGTGTTTGTCATCTGTCAAACTTTGCTAGTGTTCTAGAGAAATTTATTTGAGACCTGAATAAAGTTTTGGTAGTTGTACTGCATTTTGAATGTGAACTGAACAGCTTAGCCGAGCTGAAACTTGGTTAGGAGAATTGTGCGAAGAGTTTTGCAAAAGTGAACTAAGTATTGAGAAATGGGTCCTAACATCTGGAAAAAAACTGTATGTGAGTCATTGTATGCCTCCGGTCTCTAATATGTTACTGTATTTTGTCCCTGTATTCTTTCCCCCATAAACTGTACATTTTATAAAGCTACTCTGAAATGGTCATTCATTTTTTTTTGTATTGAATTTCTGCAGCAAAAGAAACAAAATGCATGCATTTACTGTCATGAGTGAGGATGTGAAGTGTGTGAGTTCAAATTCAAAATGGGTTTATTGGGCTCAGAGTCAGGCAGACAAAGTCAAACACCGGCATAAACAAATAAGTAAACAACAAAAGATAATCCAGGCGAGAGTCAAACGTACCAGTAAACAGATTCCTAGGGGCAAGACGAAAACGAAAATCCAAGGGAAGCAGAGGTCAACAACAATAGATCCAGAAAATTGATAACAGGGTACAAGAACACAAATGAACACACTGGGTTGACGGCATACACTGAGACAATGATCCATGACAGACAGACAAACAGACTGGTATATATACAGGTGGCACTGATTGAATGATTGAACCAAACTAGCAACAGCTAGTACAGTGCCAAACACAGTCTTTAGCTGGCAGCTCCAGCTGGGCGTGACATTTACTAAACCCAACAAAACAAAAATGTAGAAAGACTTCAAATACTTTATAAGGGCAGAACTGACACATAAAATAATGCAGTTTCTGCAATTTCAGCTGATGATAGTGTTTTTTTGTTAGTGTGTTATGATTGACTAAATGTTCCTGTTGGAAGAGAACGTGTTAGTGTTTTGAACAATTTGATTTTGAAACATGTTTGCAGTGTTTTGCTAGACATAGTGTGCTGTGGTAGTTTATTGTATTTTGAAAACTAGTTTTGGGGTTTAGTTTACAATGTTTGATTTTGAGCATGAAATTAACCGTTTTGCCAATTGTGCATTTTAGGTGTGTTGGTGCGTTAAGAGTTTAGGAAACTTGTTAAATGTACTGAAAAAACTGTCATAATTATTGTAAAAAACTGTAAATAGGTACCCGTATCTTCGGCTGAGAGAATCAAGGAAATCTGACCAGCCAAAGATTGCTATCATAGGATCAGGGAGTAAAACACAGTTTAAACTTTGACAAAAAAAAAAACTGGAATGTTTCTATCCAGAAGCTCTGAATTCTCACACAAAACCAAAAAAGATGTGCCAGGGTGCCCTCAGCAAGTTTGCACTTATCACACATGGGGGAGACAGAGGGGTTAAAAGTATTAGGTTTTGTTTTGGAATAATAAAGTCTGTGTAAAACTTAATATTGAATAAGATGATGTCTCATATTTACAGAGCATGAGTAAATGGATGAAAAACATTTATACCAGTCAGTCTCATTGATCTGAAAGCAACTTTCAAGTGGAGGAAGAAAAATGTATTTCATTCTTAAATGCGTTAACAAATAAAGATATTAGACATATTGGTAATATTAGATATTAGCATCTGGAGAGTTAGAAAATAAATCAAACACTTTGCTTTCTGAGGACAAAACAGCAGAATCTAAGAAATTTAAATGGACATAATTCCGAATGTGGAGATAACGGAAAAAATGAGAAGGAGGAAGGTGAAATCTCTCGCCGAGCTGTGAAAAAGAGGCAAAAGACTTATAAATATATAAATCCCTAACACTGTTAATATTGTCGTGCCATTCTTTAAAAACTTTATTTGTAAGAGAAGGTTTAAATGTATGAGGAAGTATTTGATAACTTAACTGCCTTTCTAATTTGGTACCATATTTCATTAAAGTCATTAAGAGTCATTAAGGATAAAATTATTTTTAGGAACTTTTTTATTAGACAGGGGACTTGAAAAAAGAAAAGCAGAAAGAGAAAGAAACACACTTTGTTCTATTGCTAGTCAGGGGGGAATATCTGGGTAAACAATGCCTGGAAAAGAATCCCGCCAGTACATTAAAACTCTACAATTCACTGGCAAATAATACTGGCAAAAGTCAGGCAAGCCCAGACTCCCCAGATGTTTAGGTTTATGTAAATGGGACTTGGATATATGGGTATAAATGGATATATATTGGATATTGGATATAAACAGTGAGAGTTCCTCTGAAGTCCTTGGATGGGTAGGTACCATCTTTTGGTGTCATCTGAGGTCTTTATAAGAGGCATACAGTCATTTTCACTAATATATATAAACAGCATATGCTGGTTATACAGTTATGTTTTGAAGCTGGGATGCTGGTTTAACCTGGCCAGCATGTGACCAGCATAAAATAAAGTTGCTGCCTTATGTTAAACTGCTTTAAATAACCTTTTTTCCACTTCAGTCTACACTCCATACACCATAACGCTACAACAAAAAAAAAAAAGGTTTTTAACATCTTTGTAAATTTATTAAAATTAAAAAACTAAAATAAGTACATTGCAAAAGTATTTGTACCCTTAACTAAATATTTAGCTGAAGCATTCTTACAGTCTAAAACACGTTCAGGTTTCTCCAGAAATATTTGATTGGTTTCAATCTGTGGCTGGGACACTCAAGGACATTCACAGAGTTGTCTATAAGTCACTCTTGCTGTGTGTTAAGGGTCATTGTGCTGTTGGAAGGTGAACCTTCTGCCAAGTCTAAGCTTTTGAATGCAATGGACTCTCTTTATTTTGCTGCACTGAGTGCTGCTTCTACTCTGTCGAGTCCCTCAGTCCCTTTTGCTGAAAAACAGATCTAGGTAGAGTCCTGGTTGTTTCAAACATTTTCCAATAAGGTTAACGAAGACTACATGCTTCTGTGACCCTTCAGTGAAGCAGAATTCTTCCACAGATGTGTGGCACCTGTTTCTCGATTCTTCAGGCAGTTTGACCTCAATGCATGTTTTTTGCTCTGATGCATTATCGGCTGTAGTAAGATGTGTGAGCCTTTCCAAATCATACCCATTCAACTGAATTTGCCAATGAGAAATTGTTTTTGGTGGAGGGAGTACCATTATAACCAATTCATATCCATTTTAAATGAGAAAACCACAAGTTTATTTACATGTTTTTTTGTAGTTTTGTAGCCAATCACAGGCTTCAGCAATGTCTACTTAGAGGTGTTTTCCATAAATTAATCCAAAGAATTCCCTTTCAACTAATTTTTGTTTTCGTAAGTTCTTCTCGCTTGCAGATCTACATAATATAATCAGAGAGAGAGAGAGAGAGAAAAGCAAACACAGATTGTAAATAAGAGATGGATTGTGTAGTCAGTCATTGATTTATCAGGTATTTGAGACTGTTTCAAGAGTGACAAATGTGAATGTAAAAAATAGCAGCTTCTACAAATAACAAAATAAAAAAAATTGATGTGTCCTTTTAAAGGCAATGTTAAAAAAAAAAAAGTTTTTTGAATTAAATAAAAAAAAACATTGAATGTATTATAATTTAATTGTACTTGCTATACTACTTCAGAACTAAAGAATCCCCTAGTATTTTTTGTAATTCTACAGTACTAAAATTTCTTATAATTTTATAACAAAAATTATTTTAGAACAGCTACAGAGTGCAAAGGGCAAGTGAGCTATTAAGTGATCCTCTGCTGTCATTATAGTTTCATATAATCGTCATTTCAAAATAAATTGCACAATTATAAAGCTAAAAACAAAAAAGGCTTTTAAATATTGTTAAAATTGGTTGGGGGGGTTTTGTCCCCATTTTCACCCATGATTCCTTTGGATCCCTGGCTCTAAATCTGCATGGCTAACCATTGCAAATGTAATACGTTACAAAACAGTTTTAAACAACTACAGTGTAAAATTATTATTATTATTATTACATTTATTGATTTGCTTTATTTCATTCAGTTAATTCAGATTCAGTTAAATAATTAACACTAGAAAAGATATCGAAAAGAAAGAGTACAAATGTAAAAATAACAGTACAAATGACAATATGCATCCATTGATAAAAGACATTGCATATGTGTAAAGGTGACTTTTATCATAACACTGTACTACAGTTGAACAGCATGTAAAGCAATAGGAAACCAATCCAGGTACAGCTGGTGTCTCAACCATACTCCACTCTTACCTTAAAGAAAAATATATATATATATATATATCTTTGGAGTGGAAAGAGGCGTACCTTTCAAATTTCCCAAAATTAAAGAGAATACTAATTCACATGTGGAGCAAAAATCACGGCTTGGGGGTTTTTGTATAAGCATGTTATTTAAGATGTTTCAACTGTACACGTCTCAGATGTACTCAATCTACCCCTAATTGTCAAAGTCAAACGTAGTAAGCATGAAACAAATGTCTGCTTGATATGTAGGTGTCAGGATAACAGCAGAATACAGTGCATTTGCCTGCTGTGACATACAGTAGTTGATCACAGTTTGCTGAGAAGTGAACAATGGTCAGCACTGATAACAATCTTATCACACACCAAAGAATACAATCAAGTAATACTGAAAACTGTAAGTTATAACATTCCTGTCCCTTTCACAAGTGCATATACACTAAAACAATGAGTCAATCTGTGTGACCCTAGTTAGAAAAATGGTCTGATATATTGGGTTCTACCTCTTGCAGGGGTAAAAAAATGAATTTAAAAAATCATACTGTATCAAAGAAAGAATGGCACATGTATACCATTTTTCTCATTAGATTAAACTGAAAAAAATAAATAAATAAACATTTCAGATCTATGTGTTGGTTCACTGTACTGAATGAACTGAATTCTGTTTTTAAGCATTTCAAATTACATCATTTATAAATGATCATGTCATCTATGGAGATTCAGTTGAGTCTGTTACTTGAGTGATCTTTAAGAGGCGGGGTGCCATTGTTTTTCACTAATGAGGGCTCTGTAAGCATGGAGACCCCACAGGGGTCTTGTAATCCATTGTGTGTCGGCATGTGCTTGTGTGTGTGTGTGTGTGCTTTTCAGACCAGACTTCTGTTTGAGGAGGAGGCGTGGGCAATACATTCACACGTGTGAGTGTGTGTGTGTGTGTGTGTGTGTGTGTCTTCACTTTGACAGACAGAGAATACGAGAGATGGAGAAGAGGGAGAGACACCGGTCGAATTGAATACTGTATGTTTGTTATCTGTCTCCACTACCTGCTGAGCCAATACAATACTAAGTAAAGTTGGTTATTTAATGCGCTCCATCAGACAGCACTGTATGTAAGCTTCTGTATTCATAATTTAATCACTGAGAATGTTTTTTCCTCCTCCTCTTCTTCTTCATCTTCTTCTTTGTTATTCTGAACGTAACAGTGTGCTCAGGACAACTACCCATTCACACAGTAAGGACAAATAATACAATCAAGGGTAAGAGTATGACATATTTTATAGATATGAATAAACACACAGGCACTAGGCCTGCAAAGGTTGGCTTTTTGCATGCAATGAGGGTACCTTTGGGTCAAATCATACACCTGTAGCCTACTACAATCCCAAACAGCTATCACAGAAACACGAATAAAAGGTTTGCTATAATGAGGGATGTAATCCGAATTTACTGGATACATAAGTTCATTTTATGCTAAATTTAAACAATAATTCTAAAACGATTTTGGACGAAAACAACCGAAACTAACATTATTGTATTCACGCTGAGTCGCTCAAACTAATTAACTAACCCCATTATCACTCTTAAGTACAGCGCAGCCCAACGCAAGCGATGTTATGTTCGGATGTGGATTCCAGTCGTAAATCTGACAGAGTAAACGAGTGTGAACAATCTGAGTTTTCAGAAGAAAGGAATCATTTATTAGTGTAAGCATTAATGCACAAAAGACGTATGTTTATTGGTATAGTGCCATTTCGCTCCATTCAAATGTAAATTTTACATCCTATTAAGTGTATTGTCAGTTTGACATCAAAAGACAACAGTTTTTTAAAATATATGTATGTATTTATTTATTTGTTATATTTTTATTTTACAATTAAACGCTAACACTGTGCTTACAGTGTTTATTGCTGTACAGCAATTTAGTAGATGGCAGATGTAATAAATGTCAAAAGAAAACAGAACAATTAAAAGAAAATGATGTATTGCATTTACATCTCGTTCTAGTGAATTTTAAATAGACTTTTTTTTTTAATGTTGTTACGTGGGTATTTTATGATGCAGCCTACCTTCTTTGCTACGTTTAAGACTACTTTAAAGTTGATCAGCTTTTCATCATAATCATCAGGAGATCGAATTAGTCTCCAATTAACAAATACTCAGTCATGTGGGTCTTGTGAGCCAAACGATAAAACAAGACGCACGACTTCAATTCGATTAGCTCCAGTTCCATTAGACTGTCTAACATGTATTATTCTCAAATCGTATCGATTAACGAACAGCCCTCTCTTAGCTTTGTCAAAGGCTGGCCGCGGGTTTCGCTACTTCGTGGGCCAGACCGTAAGATAAAATCTAAACCTTGATCATTGCCGTCATTGAATTAACTGCGCGGCTATTTCTGATCAGACGAGTCTGTGTTTAATCAAGGTGTCAAAGCTTTTCATGATTCTATTATGGCTGCCATAGCTGACTGCCCAGCCCGAGGGTATTATCAACAGCCCGAATCTCTCACAACACAAGGGCAACAGGTGCATCAGACTTGCGTGTGGCCAGGTCTCTGTCTGTATACGATTATAATTATAGGGTGGCAGTCTAGAGTAAGATATGAAATTCAATTGTGAACACAAAATAGGCTATTAAGCCCACAACACCCAGCGTATCTGTCAGTCAGACATCTATCAGAATTTTCCTTCAAGTGTCAACATTTTCTTCAAAAGCAGGGTTTTTATTAAGTTTACACAATGATGACTCCAAAAAAATGGCTGTGCATCTTTTTCTTTCTTTCTTTGTTTTAATCACAAGAGTCATTCCTGTTAATACAAATAAAATTGTCATGGATGCTATTGGCCATCAGGAGCACCGACACATTCCTGGTTGGCTGCTCGAGTACTGGCCGATCGCAGAAGCGCGGGAGACGTCCCCCATACATGCGCTGTTTTAAATGATAGCGCATGCGAAAGAAAGAAAATAACCTACTACAAATCTGTAAAGAGAGCGCTGACAAAGGTGCTACGATGTAAAGTCAAACAGCGAAAGTCGCTTGATCCTTGTAGATATGACACAGAATTGTGTTGTTACATACAGCATATGAAAACATTAAAGGTCCAGTAGAAATGCTGACTGAAAGAAACCACAACAATGTAGACTGCATGACAAGATAAACTGAAAAGGCCAGTAGCCTACATAATTACAAGCTTGTCAGTTCGGCACCATATAAATTTAACTTGCAGTTACATTCCTATTACTAATAAGACTACAAATAGGCTACTTTTCATTAATTTTAACTGAAGTACAATATTAATTCAATAATAGCCTGATCAAGATAATGGTCAGTGTCTTATATAAATTTAAATGTTAGCTATTTACAAATGTTTGCGTTCTTAAAGGTATGATTTACCCCAAAATTAAAATTGGCATAATTGTTTCCCCCCACCATGTCATTCCAAACCTGCATATGTAGGCCTATTTCTTCTCTGGGACAGTTTAATGCCTTTTTCTTCTCTTTAACAATTTAAGAAATTAAATAATTTTTTGTCCATAAAGTAGAAATCAAGGGTTCGGTAACATTCTACAAAAAGGGTAGCAGAATCCTCCTTTGTGTTCCATAGAAGAAATTTGTAAAAATTTACAGGTTTGGATAAAAGAGTGAGGAAATAATGATAGATTTAATAGCAGTGAATTTTCAGTATTTTATAACTCAAAATCATTGATACTGTCGTTGCCTTTCTATGTGACAAAGAGTATTGTATTTCCTGGGAATTCAGTAATATCTATCATTATTTGTTTCTGTCTCGTTTGATGTATTTATTGATTTATTTATTCTAATTCAAGGCCATACAGTATAATCCAGCAAAACATGCAAGAGGAACTCATGGCAGTTGTCTAGCGCCGACATTTACTCTCAGTCCAGACCTGGAATATAAGACTGCTTGTAACATTTTTCAAACATAATCGAAGTGGACTTTGTTCATATCATTGTAGCGCATCATTTATCCTTGTAGATTGTACATACCTGTACAGAAATAACTTTGTGGAGCTGAAGTTACATTTTCGGCAGAGGAAGGGTAGATTAATAATGCAAAGCTTCCATTTTATATGTGTTTTGATTTTGTAGGCCTATGCAGTGATAGATTCTATGTTCTCCTTTCACTTCATGAAACATTTAGGGAAAAAATGTCTGTTGGATGGTATACAAATTTTGAGAATAGGATTTCAATCCTGTTTTGGAAAAATGGTTTGTCGATACTTTATTAATTGATTGACTTTCAGTTTGTCAAAACCTATTCGTTTTTTTATAGGATTTTAATTTAGCCTGAATGATTCTATAAATTATAGTTTCTATTAGCTAGTTCTGTTTTTGTTATCTGCTTTTTCTGTTAGCAGTATATGAGCATCTTTTTTCCCCGAGAAGGGATATTTAATGAAAATTTGCACCCTAAAAACAAAAAAATCGAATAAAATCTGTAAAATATGGCACATTAAAAATTTTTTAGTGCTTGGTTTTTTACTGGTGTTTTGCCATTATATAGATTTTTACTCTTCGTTGCACTGTGTTTTAGAGTTAACAGATATGTCCGTAAAATTAATGGATAATATCATGTGTAATGAACTGCCAGGAGCCTACTTTTTCCTATATTTTACGGATTTATTTTTCCAGTATACCATGAGTGTTTTGATACCATACTGGAGAGGCTATGGATTTATAAAATTGAATTATGTTTTATTTTATATTATTTTACTTTATTTTTATACACATTTCGTTCGCAACAGGGACATCAGCGTTATCACCAAGGTGAAACTTCTGGCGCTTCACACCTTTAATCCACTCCTCTGCGCCCCTATTGGTCCGCTATCCTTTTAAAGCTGCGCTTGATCTTTGAGGTGCACCAGGGAGAACGTCTGACCAGGCAGAACAGAATGTACCTCGATCGGATGCTCCCAGAACTCGAAATGGACCCCACAATGATGCTTGATCAACAGTGCCACTACATGCCACATCAGCAGAAAGAGCCGCGTAGGACGTTTCATGGCCCCGTGTCGGGTCCATCAAGCCCGGTGTCGGTAGAGTCTGAATCCAGCTGCTCAAGCCCGGAAGCGAAAGCGCCCGTGGAAACTCGAGTAAGACGTCCTCTAAATGCGTTCATCATCTGGACCAAAGAGGAGCGCAGACGCCTTGCGCAGCTAAACCCTGACTTGGAGAACACTGACCTCAGTAAAATACTTGGTGAGTACGAAACTTTTGCTGTGATTATTTGTGTTAAATTCTGTCGGATAGAATTGTAATAGCCTACTATATTATGCAATTATAATGTAATATATAATTATATAATATAATATATTATTATTATTATTTTTATTTTTTTTTTGTATATGAAGACTGAAATAAAATGGGTCAGTCTAATATTACTATATGTAACTTATATATGGCCTACTCTAACATTATTTAAACTAAAAAAAAAATTGTGTGTTTGTTTTTGTTATAGGCAAGACATGGAAGGCCATGTCTCTGGCAGAGAAGCGCCCTTACATGCAAGAAGCAGAAAGACTACGAATCCAACACACCATTGATTATCCCAACTACAAATACCGGCCCCGTCGACGAAAGTGCAACAAGCGTGGCAGCAAGACGCCTTCAAGCGAGACTATCGGAACTCCAAATGTCTCTTTTCACCTCAACTATATGTTACAAGGCCAAGTTGCACAGAATCCATACAATCAAATAAACTCCTACAAGCTCCCACATAGTGGGTTTTCATTCGAAAACCGATCTTCATCATACAGCTTTGAAGCAACATCATCAAGTGGAAACATGATGTTCCACAGTGGTGCAACATTACTGAACTCTTCTTCTGTACATCTACCACTGGCTACTTACTCAGAGTCGCTGTTATATTCACAACATTCTATGCAGCAGAATGGGGTGGAACTCTGTGATCGGTGGGGGGCGGAGGTATGTGCATGTGTACTGTGTTTGGGTGGACCTTCTCTGGAGTTCTACCTAGAACAAGTGAGATCAGACATGCTGGACCAGCTTGACCGCAGTGAATTTGACCAGTACCTCAATCCAGCACAGTCTGTGGACAACAACGAGTGACCATAAACATAAACTTTGAATACTGCTATCCAGAGACTTAATGGTTAAAGTTTATTTTCTACTGCCAGTGCAATGAATTCTTACTGTGATATTGTATGTATATTAAATTGTGTTTATTTATATGTAATGCAAACGTTGCTGGTCATGTCAGTGTTAAACTTTAGTTCAGTGTGTATTTATAGATTTTTGTTTTTACTTGAGAAAAAGTTTGCTCCTAGGATGATATAAATAAAATCTCTGTCAATATATGGGATGATGTGCATCAATGCTTTAGATGTTATTTAGTGTTGAAAAATCAATATGGTCAAATGAATAACATGCTAGTTGGCAGAAATTTTCACATACTGCCAAAAATAAGTGAAGTATAATAATATTTTAAAAACAATATCACTATATTTCTACAATAAATACATAAAACCATATATAATATATAAAGTGTTTAGCTTACCAATGTCTTCTTCCCTTTCAGGGAGAGGCTGAGGAAAAAAAACCCACTTAAAATGAAGTTTGGATTTATTGGAAGTAAACCTTTGGTACAAGTGTTACAAATAGCTATCCTCCAAAAACATCTATTTTTTTTCTAAAATTATATTTAATGGTTACTTATCACTCTGCTTGTCTCTGGGCATTCTAGATGGGCATTATGTCTCCTACTACCACTAATAACAATAATAATAATAATAATAATTGTATTGGTATTTTTGTAACATATGACTGATACTTTATTAATGAAATATCTTGAAAATATAGAGAATTTAAATCTTTTTCTAATTAAAAAAAAAGTTGAATAAAATGAAAAGTTTGACACTGTTTACATCTGAAAGCTTTTTGTGAGTAATTTCAGTATTTATTGTTTTATAAGTTATGTTGGAAATGCATTAAATTTAAATGAACTGTAACAATATTTTACAAATTTTAATATTTTTTTATGCATTTTTATAATAAATGCAGCTTTGGTAAGCAATGGGAGACATCTCCATTAGAAGCAATCACACGTCACAGACAGAAATGTTAAAAGCATTCATGTGTTGTGCTGTGAACCTGTACAGTGGGCAGAATAATTTTAGCTGGTGTGCTTCTGTAAAATAGATACATGTGATTTGCAATGCAGAAAGAGAATAATGTGCATTAAAAAGAAATTGCAGTAAAATCAACAATATGTTTGTCAAAAAAATAAAAATATTTAAAAAATGTTCACTGAAAAATATAAATGTATTTTGTAAATTTTGGATTGTAACTGTGCTGTTTGTACTATTCAGTTTAATGATGTCAGAGTGGGGTATTGACTTACGTCTTTGTAACTCTATCCAATGTCAACCAAACCCATGTATCCTCATCCCACCTGATAAAACATTAACACCCAGGCTTTAAAGTGCTTAAAGTGGAAAAGAGGTAGACAAGGAGGAGTGTGCTATAGAAGTCGTCCTTTTAAACATTCACTATACTCAAATCTTTTAAATATTCATTCAATTAAGTAGTCTTGTTTCATGTACTTGCATTGTATACACATGTGGATTTGTAATCTGTACCTCAAGTGATTCATCCTGTCCGCCTGTGCCCTCTATCTTCTGAGGGAGTTCATGATTGTTGTGCTTAGCTTTGTGTAAGTTCCACCAAATGTCAAGGGAGTGGCTGCAAAAGGACCAGCATAAACCTGCTTAAACCAGCATCTCAGCTTCAAAACCTATTTAACCAGCATATGCTGTTTTTTTCCAGCAGGGTGAGCAAGTAGCGTATGACAAATATCCAGATGCTTGAGCACAACTTCTGACTTCTTACTGTATTGGTAATTTTTCTCCATTATTTTCCTCCGTTTGTCGTGACAAATCAAATTGTGCATAGAAAATTTTAACCGGCAACTGCTGTTTATCATGGCTGCTACAAGGCCTGAAATGTGGTGTGCGGTTGCAGGTATTGCCTATAGTGTCAACTCTTGCCAAGTGCCACGTTTGGTAAATTCTCACATGCGTTCTGCAACAGTCACTTTGTATAAATAGTTATTGCAAGTTGAACTTGTTGACTTTTAATGAGTTTGAGTATGTGAAACGAGGTGTGAAAAAGTGTTTTTGAAATACTGTATAAATAATGTACTCAAAACCTGTGGCCGCGTTACGTAGAGACCCCGGTGCCGACAGGTAGCCACAACCTACTGGGCGAAGGAGACCCAGTGGGAACACAGCCTGAGCTACAGTACTTCGCTCTAGGTCTGACTGCAGGGCAGGAGGAGAGGGGTTCACCTTGGCACAGGGGAACCTTTGAGAAAAGCGCACAGATCCCGTGGGAATGGTGCAGCAAGCAGACACCAGCCAGCCTCCCGTGACCGGCTTGACTGAATTAAGACACGGGAGGACACAGCCTCTTCACGGAGGTTGTAAATCCTGGCAAAGGTGTTGGTTGTCGCCCAGCCTGCAGCCCTACAAATATCTGCTGAAGAGGTGCATAGGTGGAGGCAACACTCCTTGTGGAGTGGGCTCTCAGACCTAATGGACACGGCTCTCCCTGGTATAAATAAGACAGGGAGATGGCATCAACCACCCAATGGGCAAACCTCTGTTTGGAGACAGCATTCCCTTTCTGCTGGGACTGTAAAACCCTGACCTCATTTCGGTGGGAGGGACAGGCTCGATAGCGTCCTTCGCCAGTAGGACCGCAACCTCCGCACGGAGTGTCCGAACAGACAGTGGTTTAAAGAATGCCTCTGTACCTGCGCGGGCGCCTGGCGAACTGAATCGCATAGCCAAGGCGTACCATCCGTACCTTCTAATCGGGTCACCAGGGGTACCAAGGGAATGATAACTGCCGTGCCCACGGTGGGGCAGCCTGGTGGGGAACCGGAGAGCGGACTGGCCACAAAAGGATGAATGTCCTAGGGGTGAGTCCGGCTGCTTTGGTCAGACCCTACCTGCTCCACTGGTTCCTGTGCTGGCGATCCAGGCCCTAAACCGTGCTGCCATGTTTTTTTTTTAGACAGAAGAGGCTTTCTTCTGGCAAGAATTCCAAAATGCCACACTTGTCTGGACGTCCTGATTTTGCCAAGTTAGATGTGTCCCTAGGTCAACATAAAAAAAACTGTTTCTTCAAATATGATCTGTTAATCACAATGTTGTTCCAGGGTCAACAAATGTTGTCAATGTTGACTTTGTTGTCAACAAAGATGTTGACCCAGGGACATGTTACACTCTGTAAAATCAGGTTAGCGTACTTGTCTCATTGTTTAATTGTACTGTCTTGAACTTTATCATTGTTACTTTATCAATGTTAACTGAGGCCTGTGGAGCCTGCGGTGAAGTTCTTGGGTTGTCTGCCATTTCTCTGAGCATTACACAGTCTGTTCTCAGGGTGAATTATGTGGGATGTCCACTCCTGGCATTGGTGTTTGTTCTGAATGTCCCACTTGTGGATAATCTACCTCACTGTAGAATGATGGACTTCAAATTGTTTGAAAAAGGCCATATTACTCTTCGTAGATTGATAGCAGCAACAATTGCTTCTCTAAGATCATTGCTGGTGTCTTACCTTCTTGTCATTGTGTTAACACACACCTGAACGGTTCACGGTTCAATTAATGGCACAGCAGACTATTTTAATTGTGCAGTAGCAACAGCTTGCATAGGCATTCAGTCGTTAAGAATATTATGTTATTTTGTTCAGCAAAAGAATGCATAGCCTTTTTATTTGGTTGCAGTATATAAACAGCAGAAGTTTTTGCAGTAAACTATTTACAGTAAAATAATGTTACAGCATTTACATAGGTGTTTTATCTCTACTTTTTGTTATGATTTCAATTAATTTTTGATTTGTGAAATTTGTGCGCTGCATTCTCTATCTCCAAGTAAAAAAAAAAAAAGATCTTTAGATTTATGTACTGCTGAATAAAAAGACTGAGGTAAGGTTAACGTTAGCCTAATCTAAGCAGGTAGCACACAAAAGCAGAACTCCAGCAGTTATGGATATACAACGTATGAACCATATCAAGCTTAATATTTATATTTTATATGCACTCCATATACTACTTTAAGGACATGTCATTAGTCCTGCCCCCACTAAACATATGTTAATAAAACATATTTCATTTGTTTTCATCATGTTTTTGGTTATAACCATGGTTCATTTCATATAAGGGATATTTTCATATTTTACGGCATGTATTCGTGAAAATTATTAGGCTATGCGTTTTAGCACATTCTATGATAGCATCATTCATACATCTTCAGAAGACCTTTAATGTGTTTTGTCAATGTTACTTCTGTCTCTACTTATTGCCAAGAAAACTATAGAATAGAAACTAAAACTAAAGTTTCTATTACACTATGGCTACAGTTACTAGGAGATTATTTTAATGATGAACAGCAGATAGCCATATTCCAAAATTAAGTTTATGAATTTGAAGAACTAAAAGAATCCGTTGCTTCTTTTTAAGATACCAAATTATCCTGATTTGTTCATCATTGCCCAGCATTTAAAACATACTTTTATTAGTGTTTAAAGTGTTGTGTTTATAATTTTGGTCAGCATATACAGTATATATATATATATATATATAGATTAGATTAGATTAGATTATTATTGTTATATTTACTGATATATACTTTCAAAGAAAGAAAAAAAGGTTCTGATATTGTTGAAGTAATAGTTCACCCAAAAATGTAAATTACGCCATAATGTACTCACACAGTCAGAGATCCAAGCAGCTTATGTCATAAAACATACATAGTGTCAGAGGTCAACCCAATACCCGGATCTCGATGCTCTCATGGACACCATTGCCGGAACTAAATTATTTAACTTATCATTTAAAAACTGGAAATATTTTTGTTACAAAAAGCCATCAATAGGGGACCTTTGATAACCTGTGATAACCTAGAGGCAGTACTTGCGGATATATATGATTTAAGGAGCTTACATAGTGGCCACTATCCACAAGAATTACCAGAGCCAGGATACGTTTAAAAAAAAAAAAAAAAAAACTCTGACTGTGAAAGACAGTCATATACACCTGGGATGGTTTAGAATAGGGAAAACTATTATTTTAAGCTGAAGAACCATTTATTGAAAGCAATTATTTAAAATAAGTAATGTACGTTAAATTCATTTACTCTGCTGTTTTTTTTTTGTTTTGTTTTTTTTCAGTGTAACATTAGTATTCATATTTAGCACTTCCTCTGTCCCACAGTGTGTGTGTGTGTGTGGTCTCAGCATTACCATGCAATGTCAATGGTTGGGTCTTTGTGCCATCCTGAAAATAAATATGTAATTAAACCTATACTCCTTTCCAGTAATACAACTGTTGTTTATTTTATGGGATTGCACTGCTAAGTAATATTCTAGAATACCAGGTTAAAATATAAGTTTTTAGAAACATACATGATAGTCTCAAAAAGACCAAACAACTTCAAAAAGGAAAGCAAGAAATATTCAGCCCCATAAGCATTTCTTTTCTAATGGCTCACTCTAGTGGAAACCATTATTTCAGCCCTTGGTCATTTCTGAAGAACATGCTAGCAGCATATGTACAAGAGATGATGCATACCAATTTTGAGCTTCATAGATTACACAACTGCAGAGAATAGTTTAGTCTTCCATTTTGGCTGCCTCTATGGGCAGAATTAGACAACTCGGTGTGTGTGTGTGTGTGATCATAATGTCCTGTTGTTTGTCTGTCATAAGTTTGGATGTTGCATTTAACAGATATAGATTAATGTGTGTAAACGGATGTTGGCAGACCAATAATCAATAAATAAACTTTCTCTCACACTTTTCACGAGATGAGCAGTGAGCATGGACACGCGAATGGTTACGGTGTTTATTATAACACATTCCGAGTTGAATGTGCTTTGTGTGTATCCTGCTTGTAGCAAACGAAAATATTGATCTATTTAATATTGATATACGAAAATATCAATTGCTATTCCATTGTCTACAACATGAAATAATAAAAGTGTCTGCTAAATGTATAAATGTAAATGTTAATAAAAGAATCCCATTATAATATGTACATGAAAAATGTAGAAACACTGGACGTAATTATGGGGACGTAAATATGGGTGCAGCTTTCACAACAAAAAAAGGAACCTCAAGGTTGATTGAAGTAAATGTGTGCAAATGTACACACACATTTGTTTTTGTGAATTATGGGGACTTTCCATTGACTTCTATTACTTTTACTTATACTGACCAACATAGAAAAATATTTTTCATCCCCTAAAACTAACCCTTACAGAAAACATATTTGTATTGTTACACTTTCAAAGAAACATTATTTATTATTATTTAATATATATTTTTCCCTCGCCGGTCCCTACAATGTCAAAAATTTCAAGTTTTACTAATGTTGTGGGGACATTTGGTCACCACAATAGCATATACACACAACTATGTTGATGTATAGAAATTACTAGCCCTCTCTGGCTGCATTACTACATACAGTGTGACATTTCATCTTTGACATCATGTAATTTAATTAACTACATCAAATAAAAACTTTAAATATTGTTACATTTAAAGTGCAGTTGTTTAATTCACTTCATTTTTTTCCCAAGTCTATTTGTTGTTGTTGGAATGAGGCTGGACTGAAGTTGGACGCATAACTGAGTGAGTGTATTTATTGTTGTTATAGGGCAGGGATGCCAGATAAAGCCTGTGCTTGACTGATAGCGCCAGTGTTATTGTAAGGCCACAAGGCCATCTGATAAAAGTTTGCTGTGGGGATAAGGTCTATTTGGGATGGTGCTGAGCCAGAACTTTTAAAACTTCTTACTAATTGTAAGGACCGGCTCACACATACAGTAAATACATTTAAAAAATGTATCTAAAAACCAGAAACAGCAACCATCTTTATAACAACTTAACAATGTGCAAAAACACACAGAACACCCAAATAATAAAATACAATAAAATACAAGCTAATTATATTATTTTTCTAATTATATTTTATTTCACTATGGACATTTTGAAAAATCTCACAGAAGGTGTTTGTACACATGCATGTTGTTTGAGTGTTTATTGTGTGTGTGTGTGTGTGTGTGTGCAGGTTTTAATTTTAAGGTGCAAAATGTCCTCACTTTTGAAAAACGTTCTCAATAATAGTGAACCATTGTTGAACACAGACTAGTGAATTGGACCTTAAAGCTTATAAATCATTACATTTAAATCTAGTAATTTGCACAAGTCTCTTTGAGGATTATGTTTAAGGGTATAGGTGTGCTGAAAAAAATACCTTTAACTTGATAGAAAATCAATATTTGTGCTTGCATGTATATGTGTGTGCCTACTTGACCATATTTTTAGTTTTCTGTTATTCTTCAGAACAACTGTAGCTGTATATGAAAATATACATTTATGGAAAATCCCATTTAGCTCAGTGGATGTGTTTTTTGTGACAGACGCTCTATCTAAGTAGACATCAGAAGAGGGAAGCTGCTCAGCTGACGCACATATGGGAAGTTAGAAGAGAGGCTAAAGTGTGAAATCACTTCTCGTTATCTCTGTGTGTGTGTGTGTGTGTGTGTGTGCGAGCATATGTATTTTACAGTATATTTTAAGGACAAAGAATCTAATTTCGTGGCTTTACTTCTTCCAGTTTAATGACTGAAATCAATTTAGATGTTAAGAAGCATATTCTTACAGACAATATGAAAAACCCATTGAATTTTAAACGCATAGATAATGAGAGAGAGAGAGAGAGAGAGAGAGAGAGAGAGAGTATGGAAACAAGATGGTGATTGCATCTTATTCGTAACAATGGGAAAGAAGTCAAAAGTAATTCGTGACAAAATCATTACATTTTCTTTCATTTAGCGTACAGTTTCTTTAAAAATAGAATTAAGGTAAAGGACGTGTTTCACAGAATTAAAGTATCTGCATGTGTGTGCCTGTGTGTTCTCAGTACCTGAGCTGGTCATATATGACACATATATTTGAGAGATCGATTCTTTGTGCACTAATGCACACCGATAGATGATGATTAACTTTTATTCAAACGTGTCTATCTTTGAATCAAAGCAGTTCACTCAATAAAGTCAGAATCAATATTTAGTGTTTGATATCTGTGTTTGAGCCTGTGTCTGCAGGGTGGCCTAAAATATCTGATTCTGACTTTTTCTCACCAAAGCTAAACTCTCTAGTTCCCAGGTCATCATATCTGTATTTGGGAGAACAATGGGGCAGTTACAACACAATATATCACTCTCACTATTTCTCCTCCTGGCTCCCACTATATTTTATTTTCTTTTTTTATTATTAAAATGACAACTCATTGTAAAACTCATTACAATTACAGATTATTGCAGTAATCAGCATCACACAGCACAGTATGTGTTTTGTCTTTATGTCCAGTATGTGTGGTTGGCAATGCTTTAGGGTCAAAATGGACATGTTATTGATTTTCATGAGGAAATATTTAACCTTAGCATTTGAACAGGAACATATGCCAACACGTGTAAATGGATTAGAAACAAAATATTAAACAGTGAATTTTTTTTTTTTTAATTACAGATAGCGCAAAATATTTAAAGAACAACTGCTATGCAGCATTATAATGTAAACAAAAACAAAAAAATCCACTTATGAAATACGTGCTTTTATTTTTTTTGTTACATATTTAGATAGTTTAGCATGAGTGGGACAATGGTGCATCTGCCAATGTGTTATTATAGTAAGTAAACAGAAAAAATATCATTATGCAACAGTTTTTAAAAACGATGTTGTTATAGTCTCTGTGTAAACTAGAAACATTTGAATTTCTGAAAACACTGATGTCATGCACATGTGTATTATGTCTTAAGTGTTTCTTTACAAAGTGACTTTGCCAACTACTTACCTGGCGTTTATAAAACAACCTTTTAAATTTGTAGATCTGTTTGAGGGGAGTTGTCTTAACTATATTGTTGTATGTACATGATATTGAATTACTGTAACTGTAATTAATAACATTAGTAAAAACATGGCACTTGGGGCCGAATTCAAGCAAACAAAAACAAATTTACCCCAAGGCAAATCACATATGATTGTTTTAAAGTGCACAAATTCAGTCATTCAGTTCTCTAGCGACCCAATACACTTTTTGCAAAGAAAAACAAAATCAGAAAACAGAGACAATTTTTAATGATATATTTTTTTGTCATTTAATTTGATAGGCTTGTTGAGCAATGACAGGAAGTGAAGTGGGAGACAGAGAGAGAGGGGATGGTATCAGCAAAGGTCCTTAAATCTGGATTTGATCTCAGGTCACCAGGAGTGCAACGTGCAGAGCTTTATGTCAACACAATGCCACCAAGGCTATCAGTTCAGAGAAAACATATTTTTTTAAAAATATTTTATTCATTTTTTCTTGTTGCATTGTTTATAAATGAGGAATACTATATATTCAACTAATGCGATAGTAGTGTGGGGGAGTGACTAGTTACATGTAACAGAATTACATAATTTAATTAGAAAATAAATGTAACTGTAATCGGTTACAGTTACAAAGAAAAAAATGTGTTATTAAGTTACAGTTACTTTTATAAAAGTTAAGGATTACAAAAGGGGTTACATCAGATTTTTGGTGGCTGTGCTTCAAAAGAAACATCGGAATACCCTTTTTCCATAAGTTGGCATCATTCTTTAGTGTATTCTTGAAATGGTCCCAGTGGTCATATAATGTAAAGCAGCTCTGTTCACAGTGAATCATTTTGGTGCACATCTCTTTACATGCTAAACTATCATTTCTACTTCACAAATCCCTCAGCATCTGAAGTGCAACACCTGCAGAATGGATTGTATGTGAGGACTGAAATTGATAATGGTCTTAGACTTATTTCCCCTAGACACAATCAGTTAACCTTGAAAAAAACTGAGGAAACCTCAGAAATGTTGATATTTACATGAAATTAATGTTAAGAACAGTGTAGCCATTGCTAAAAATATTGAGTAAAGTTTTTGTGCCGTCTATGGTCAAGAGAAAAATGAAGGACCTGGCCCTTTGTTTTCATGTTGTTTTCAGTTTACCTGCTATCCCTCGTTATGCTTTTCATTTCCTGCCTAATTTATTTGCCTTGTGTGCTGTTCAGTGCCAGATTGTTGTTTGCCTGTAGGCTTCAGGGTTTTCTGTCTGTCTTAACTTTCCTTTCGGCCTGATTATTGTCTTTGGCCTGTCTTGGACCCTGAGTTATCTACTCCCGACCTATTTCCTATGGCCTGCTCGTTTTTTTTTTTTATTTTTTTTTAACACTGGTCCATTCAGGCACCAAGTTGGCATGCTCTTTGGTTTGCCTCAGCTTACATGAGCACCAGATTCTCCATCTGACTTCTACCATCTCCTTTGTCCATCTACCACCTCTGCAAGAACTACCTGCTCTCTGGTCAGCACATCTTTTTTCAGCTGTTGTAGACTGGCTATATCTGTGAATAGGGAACTACAGTACTGCAGCCAAATTTCTCTTTTAGTAAGCGTCGAGCAGTGAATGGGAAAGTGCCACAAATATATTTTGTGCATACTCATTTACTTAAATAGCAAAATAAATCTTTATGTTAATGTTTTCATGACTTTCAATGAGGCTGTTGTCCAACAAAAAAACATTAACATGAATTACAGCGCAGATAAAAGAGTACAACACATTAATATGAAAATGTTCTGTTGCCTATAGGGGCACAATTGTAGCAAACGCTCTGCTTGGTTATATACAGAGATTTGAACAAACAACCTATTGTATATGGTATTGACTGGAGGACAGGTTTCAATCAAAGACTTATAACAGCAGTCAGAGGAAAGAACAATGGCAAATTAATATGTATTTGTGCTTTGTACTTGTGGTTAACTCGTACATGCATTTATGCTTTAAATCGCACAAACAGCGTATCTTGCCATTGCATCTAACACAGTATTGTGTGTGCACCCTTGTCTCTGCCACCATCCTATCCTGGCCTTTGCCTTAGCCCACTGTCCCAGCAGCTCCACCTTGGCTCCGAACTTCCTCTCCACTGTGGCCTGTCATACCCCTTTTCCACCAGCCCAGTTTAAGTGCTGATTCAGAGCCAAAGCCTCGTTTCAAATTGTTTCTTTGTTTTTTGACACCCAAAGCACCAGCTCTGAACCAGGGAAAGTGATGTGTTAGTATCATCAAAACATTTATGTTGGTGGAAAAGGAGTATCAGTCCTTCAGCTCTGCATGGCTCCCTCACCCCTACAACTCCACCTTGGTCAGTCATCAACAATACGTTGCCTTAGGACTCCACTCGTCCGGCATCATATGGGAGATGTTACAGTTATGGAGGCCCCTCCTCAAAGGCCCTAAGTAATTGCCAGTTTTGCCTATAGGTAGAGCTGGCCCTGAGGCACAGAATGCATGTGCTAGTTTGCAGTAGGCTTTAGTCTGTGTGTTGTATTTAAGCAACATTTTTTGTCCAGATGCAGCCATTGTGAGGTTACAAACTGTTGGTTTTCATCACAGGTAGTTCTTTTAAGTTGGCTTGGTCTCTCCTTGCCTAATCAAGGTATTCAACTGATCAGTGTATAAGGAAAGCAATACAACAACTAATTTTCATCCGACAGTTTTATCTGTCAGCCCCTATTCTGAATCTGAGCTTATTCATTTAGGCTAGACTTGTCTCATAGCCGAGTAAAGGCATGCATCATTGTATAGGTTCATCCCTGGCTGGTGACACACAACCCCTATTAGTCAACTCGGAGAAATTCTGTTCTTTCCTGGAGTAGTTTCTGTACTAAGCATTTAAGTGCTGCCGTGTCTCCTGACTCTGGTCTTTCTATTCCACAAGAGGAGGACGTGGCGGATATATCTGAGATCCATGACCTACTGTACCATGATATTTGAAAGGTCTTCAAACAAGTCCTGGGTATTGTCTAATGGTCTGCATTGTTTTCTTAATTGTGCTTTTAATCTGGTAATAGTCACTTCTATTACTCATCCGTGACTCCCTGTCAATTATCTGGCCTTAGCAGGTGGTGGCTGCTGTCATTTAGGACACTGAGGTGATTGTTTTAGAGTTCCTTTTGAATAGCTTGAGATGCCTCTAGAAGAATTGTAATTCAAGTATGAGGAGGATGCTGGTATCCGTCTGGAAGGGGTTTTTGCGGTCTTCTGTTGTTGAGGTGGTCCATCAGTTTGTTTTTGTCTGCTCATTTTGTGCTCAAATTGAATGTTCCAATAAAGCCTCACTCCTCATCCCCGTCCTGTGTTTGGTCACATGTTGCCTTGAACTTCGTCACAGTCTTTCCCCCATCCCTTGTCAAATCAGTCATTATTATTTAACACTTTTTTAAGGTGGTCCCCTCCCCAAGATCCCCTCTGCTAAAGATCTGCCTATTTTGCTGGTTCTGTCTGCCTTATTGGCTCGGACCCTTGTCTGCCCAGACCTTAATACAAGTCTGTCCCTACTGATTCTGCCTACCTTTTTTTAGAGTGTTAACATGTATGTGAGGCACCAGTAAGGCCTAGGGGAGTCTGGGATAGAGTGAGGGGTGGGTGTATGGGTGTGTGTTCCTATTTAACCATATTTTGAGAACAAATTTGTACCCAGCAGTGAGCTAAACACACACAAAAAAAAATCCCTGACAAAAATAGTGTAAGTAAATAAAGTTTTTTGGGTTTTTTTTTTTTTTTTTTTTTGGAAAAATGCAATACATTTTGTGTAAGGGTTAGATTTTAGTATTTATAAATGGCTGTATAAAAACAGCCAGTGTGTGTGTGTGTATGGGAGAGGTCTCTAGTCCTTATCTAGAATAGTGCTTCAGCCTGCATTTCCTGTTCCCCACAAACTGCTTCCTGTCCTTGGCATAGGAGCACATACTGTCCGCCTTCAGACACACACACCCTCTCCCTCACAGATGGATCCACACATAGGCTCGCACTCATGACTATACACACATACTGTCGCCAGGCATGCCTTTGTGGGGAATTACACAATAGCATTGGCTCCTGAGTGCCGAGAGCCTTTACATGAGTCAGACGGAAGCTGTATATGTGTTCACACTCACCATTGCACAAACACGCAAGTGTGGCCCACTGGTTCTTCAGACGTAAAATAGATTATATATTACAGTAACAGTATGGAGGGCATTGACTCTGTGCCAGAATGCAGTGAAAATACACACTGTTGCTTTTATGTGTACATAGGGTGGGGTGAATTCTTGGGTAAGTGATTTTGTGTCTTGGTGAATCCAGAGTTTTGATTCTGACACGTAAAGATATAAAACTAAAATTGTCTTCTGTAAGCATAAATAAATGTAGCCTAGCCAAACTAAGGTTAAAAGTTAGAGAGTAAAAATTCAAATCAAGGTAAGCAAAAACAGGATGTGGTTTTGGTAAAGTTCCCAATTGCTCCCATAACACTGCACTTTAGCAGTTAGGGACCTTTTAGTTCTCAAAACATGAACATTTTAAATTACCATGCATATTTTTACAGTATTCATTAAAGCAATAACTCATGAGAAAGCCTTGCATTACAGTGCTTTTAACACAGGATCATTTGTATTGCCCGAATATTATATATTTCAATGATTTAACTAATGAATTTATTATTGATATAAATTGCATTATATATGTCAAAATAAAACCCTTTCTCTTGTTACTTTTAAACTACAGAATTTAAAGAACCAATTTTGTACTATAGCCTATTAGATTCAATCCGCCAACAGACGCTACTGGTAAAGCCCAATACAACTTCATTCAGCGGTATGTGAAATTGAGAGTACCTTTAACATAATACGGTGAATACAATACAGTGTAACACCTTTCTCTTCTTGCGCAGCTGGCATGCCATTATCAGCGCGTGACAATCCTTTACTACTACTACTGTTTGCAAATTCAGGTAGGTTACATCTGCTGGCAGGGTATTAATCCTAAACCAAACTTCACATTCATTGTTTATCTGTATAACAATTATTTAAACCCAAATAAAAACTAAGGCTATATTCATTAGGCTATATGTTACATGTGGGGCAACAGATTCGTCCTTATTTTATTTTATTTTTAAAGCTGATCTCCCGAAAAGCTAAATGTTTCCAGTCTTGTCTCCCTTGAGGCGAAACGCTCTGAGTAAGGTTTCTTTCACACCTTTAACGGGGCGGACCGCCCACCCTGGTCGCGATTGGTGGCTGCTGAGTTTAAAGCAGCCTGATAACTCTCTATGCACTTCTGACCTTACTGTTGAATACAGTGTATGATTTTACCGAAGTGAAACTGAGCAACGAACATTAAAGGATACGCTGTTTAGGCCAAACAGAGGCGCTACAGTCTACTTTCATCAGTGATCACCAAGGATACGCGCCCGGTGCCTGTAGGAGATGAGCAGTCCCGATGCGGGTTACGCCAGTGACGATCCAAACCAGACCCGAGGTACCAGCTCAGTCTTAATGTCTGGCATGAGGCAGTGCGCGTGGGTGGACCCGCTCAGTCCGCTTGCTAACACAAAAGCAAAACACGAGGAATGTTCTTCAGCGGGTCCCGGGCGCGGAAAGAGCGAGCCGCGCATCCGCAGGCCGATGAACGCATTTATGGTGTGGGCGAAAGATGAACGCAAGAGGCTTGCGCAGCAAAATCCAGATCTGCACAATGCAGAGCTGAGTAAAATGCTTGGTGAGTAGAGATAAAAAATAAAAAAAAAAACATTATGCATTTAATCTATTTTTATTTTCTCTTTTCTTTTTTCTTTTTTGTATGTTTTGAATTAAGCTTGTGTAAATGTATTCTTTCAAAAGACAGATATTATCTGCTTTTAACAGAATGATTCAAATCAAAAGAATTACTGGTTATAAATCATCAAGTTTAAAAAGTTTATACAGTCTGAAAATAATAATAATGTGGGAGATATCCATAATTGACGTCAAATTTAAAACAAGAACTCGACTTGGACGCATTTTATGGAAGTAATTGATATTACTTACAGGTTTATCTGAATCATTTTAGCACTTTAAAAACTATGAATGATGTGTCTGATAAGTTATGCAAGTTATAATACAGTTATACAAGCTATGCTGACAGTGAATCACACAACGAAGTTGACATTTGTAATACAATCTTTAATGTGATTTATATTTATATTGTGATTTAACAGAACCTTTTTACTGCTCTAAAATATTTGGTTATATTTTGTCCATTGTTGCTTTATACAAGTGTTATTTACAGGTAGTATGAAATTATGTATCAAGCGTGATAAGTAACTATTATACACAAATTCTAAAATAGAATAAATCACATAGATATTATGCTTAAATATCAAGCATGTTGCCAGATATTATTGTATAAAATGTTTGGTATGGAGTCCACAATGTTCAGAAATATTCAGCCCCTTGAATGTGTTTAGTTCATTTAATTAAAATTCTCTTTGGTATTATTTTTTAGGTAAGTCATGGAAAGCTTTACCAATAGTGGACAAACGTCCATTTGTTGAGGAGGCGGAACGTCTCAGAGTGAAACATATGCAAGACCACCCAAACTACAAATATCGGCCGCGACGACGTAAACAAGTAAAACGAAATAAACGACTGGACTCCAGCTTTATGCTTCATGGGTTGGGGGATGCTCAGAACCCTCTGGGAATGGAGGGCATGAGTGCTGGATTTTCAGAACTGCCTCCGTACTGCGAGACCCAGACTTTGTTTGAGCCCTACAGTTTGCCTACGCCCGACCCCTCTCCTATGGACGCTGGGACTACTGAGTTTTTTGCCCATCTTCAGGACAATCACCATCAGTCAGCATACAGCTACCATAATCACCAAGAGCACCACTTTCAGGAAAACATAAACATTCTCCCCAACATGCATGGTCATACTAACATAAAGTCACTCACAAACACACATTTTCACAGCGTTACTCACTGCAGCATTAACACTCACACCAATCCTAACTCACACACTTCCAGCAATGCACAGTTTAATCTAATGAGCAATGCTCACCCACAGCAAACTCTTAATGAGAGTACCAAACCACAAACCAGTCACAGTTCTGGTACTCATCTAAATTCCCTTGCCCACCCCATATCTCACACCGTCTTTAACAAAAGCTCTTCTTCTCAGCAAGCATTGCCTCCTGATTACCCAAACTGTCCTTCAACTTTAGATGACCATTATGGATCCAACTCTCAGTTGAAGCGTCCTTATGGGGAATTGTCACTTCCTGTTGACCATCACATGCTTTCAAATGTCTCCGCAGCAGCTCAGAATCAAGGTTCTACTGAAATGGTGGACGAAGTGGAGTTTGAGCAATGCCTCACTTACGCGGTCCCCCATGTACCATTGCAGGGGTCCAACCTAATCTCAACTGTACTGTCTGATGCTAGCACTGCTGTGTACTACTGTGGCTATAGTAATTCCTGAGGAGATTTTATGTTCTTCTAGATAAAACCTGAATCGCACATATTTTCATTGTAACCCCAGACACTGATTATTTTCAATGTTCAATCAATGAAAATCGAATGACACACCCTTTACTCACAGAGCTGTCTAACTGAAATATCAGAGGCCTCAAAATGTGTTTTAAAAATGTTTAACTTTTGTAGCTGCTTAATGTCTTTCAAGATGGCAATATTAAATCATATGTGGAGTAAAACTGTAAAACAGATCACAAAATACTTTTGACGTGTCTTGCTCAGAGGGCAAATAAAAATGTTGGTCCAAAACTCTGTAGAAAGACAGTGTCCTTACTAATACTTTCCAGCAAACTACAAGCAGCAAAATATTGGTTCATGGCTTTGACAAGACACTCTCAACCTCCATCTCCAAAAAAATGCATAGGGCACAGGAATGAAAAGGAATGTGCTCATAAAGCTCATAAAGTTGTTTCATGGAGTCTTTAAATAAGAAAACTGTTAATAGCGTTAGCATGAAATGAGATGTATTATTATTTTTTTATTATTATTATTATTGCATTGTTGAGGATAAACGAGAAAAAAAGTATAGTACAATTTCCTCTTTAAGTCAAAGTCTCAGTCGAGGAACCACTGCAAACTTTTTAGTAATTCTATGCTAATCTCATTATTATAAACAATTTGATGCTCTATTGACTTAAATACGATCAGAATATTTTACTAAACAAAAAAATAAAAAAAAAACATATTATGTTAGTATGAATGTGAACTAACAGTCTTAAATATGCAAGCACACTATAGCTGAAAAATAGGAACTGTAAAGGCAACATGCATGCTTGCTTCACAAAAACGGCAAATGCTGTTATTTGTGTTACTAGGAAAGTGATCTTGCTTAGAATTACTACAGGTCTCCATAACCATTCAAGCAAGTATCAAATCTGTCTTCCATGTTTTTTCTAAAATGTATTTATAAAAAGCATGATGTAATATTTTATTGTAGTTTGGCACACCAACAAGTCTGTTGTGAAACTTCCAATGCAAACACAGATAGCACGGGTCTCCATTTGATGTCCATTTGATCTAATAGAAACATTTGAGTGTTTTTATAATTTTTTTTTTTTTTTTTTAAATTAATACAGTCATTGGAATGGACTGACCCTGTGTCCTCTTGTCAGGATCTGACAGCCACATGTATGAATCCGTGACATTCACACAGACGCACACACACACACACTCAATCACTCACTCACTAAGGTTTCAATGTTTTATTGGGACATTCCATAGGCATAATGTTTTTTGTACTGTATAAACTCTATTTTCTGTCCCCTTACCCTAACTCTACTCCTAAACCTATCCTTCACACAAAATGTTCTGCATTATTAGATTTTCAAAAGCTTAATTCTGTTTGATTTATTAGCTTGTTTCATCACTGGAATTCCTGTTACATTTTAACTAAACTTGTGGGGACATTTGGTCTCCACATAATAGGAAATACCAGGTACACAAACAAATTGAATATTTATACGCAATGTATGAACTCATTGTATATTTTTTATGACAGAATACCTAATAACTAATAAAAGCCACACCTCCAGTTTCATTCATGAGTTTGTGTACATTTAACACTTTCATTCAAGCTTTAAGGCAAAGAGGCACAATGTCTATGAGAAGCAGCTGCAATCGATGGGATGTCTCCTGTCTGACAAGGAATGTGCCTTTGTGCGTGTGTGTGTCTGTGTGACAGGAATTTATAATCCTTGAAATACAGTATGTGTCTCCTCCCTGGCCTTATCACTTTCATAGGCACGGCTTTCCCAAACCCACTCCAGTTGTGCTGCTTCTAAATATAGACTCACACTGCATAGTAGCTCTATGCAATGACACAATAAGCTATTTTCACTGATTTGACCCTTAGAAGTATAAATATATCTGACACATGAATTATTTTGCTACTGGTTTTGTTATCTGAAGTCTCTAAATGCAATCTTTTTTAACCAGAATACAGATTAAAATTAAGTTATCAAAAGCCTTATTGTGAAATCTGTTTTTCAGTCCAATTGTACATTAACTTAATATAATATTCCTGTGACTTATGTCTATTTCTTCGGTGTCAAGTGTCTAAATCAGGGGAGCCGAGCCATTGTCCACTTATTTTGGTTAAATCCTAATTAAGTATATATTACTATATATTATAGGCTGGGATAGTTAACCTTGGTTTTTAGAAAGGTAAGACCATGTCAAACGTACATTATGATCACGATAGGTTATCCTTTAAATAAATAAGTCCTATAAGCTGGACTGCTAAACCAAATGCAAGTTTTAGAAATAATAATAATAAGCTTTTTTTTATTGAGCCAGTGTTGCACTTTTATGTAATTTAGACATACTGTTCAATCTGTGCAGAGCCACATTTAACATAAGGTTAAAAGCTTACTCCACCCCAATATATATATATGTATATATATATATATATATATATATA
>JAUMHP010000052.1:21632709-21643800 GCA_032361065.1 Enteromius trimaculatus | reverse complement strand
AGTCTGTGTTAAGAGTTTAGAAAAAGTATCTGAAGTATGGGTAAGCGCTTGTTAGCGACTGAAAAAAACTGTAACACCTTATTCTACATGACCTTGTTCTACATCCCTAATCCTACCCAGTACCTAAACTTAACAACTAGCTTACTATTAATAAGTAGCAAATTAAGAATTTATTGCCTATTCTGAAGTGTTACCAAAATGTTTATTAGTTTGTTTTGTTTAATGTGTGTTACTTGGCTGAACATGAACCAGTCATGAGGTTGCAGTGTGTTTGAACGACACAATAAAAAAAAATCTGACAAAATTGAATGCCTTGTTCTGTGTTTTTGTTGTTGTTGTTGTTTTTTGGTGATTGACTCTATCCCTATAAATAAACATTTTTTAGTTACATTGTGAGGTTATTGGGAACAGGGGTGTGCTTAAAGGGTACAGAAAATTTGCCCATTAAGAACAGAAGATCTTATTAAAAAAATTATTTGGTAATTTCAAATCCAATAAAATATTAAAAGATTAAGGGACTCACAGATTTATATTCTATTTGAACATAAATTGTACAAAAAATGTCCCATTGTAGATTTTTGTGAGCTTAATAGCTACCTTTCCCCACAGAGAGAGAGAAAGAGAGAGAGAGAGATAGAGAGATGTACAGTGTTCTAATACATGTTTATTTAAAGAAAGGAGAGAAAAGAAAGATTGCAGATGTTTATGAAGCAAGAAGAGGTTATAGGAACTATAATAGAATCCAAGAAGCATACATATACAATAGTGTTTAGACTGTACAGACTTCTTTAACTGTATTTAAAACTGTAATCCATGTTTGTCTACTATCATCAGTTCTTTAGTTGGACAGACAACAGATCAAAAATTATTTTTTATAAAATAAAGTATTCACACATAAACACATGGTGGGCTTAAATGATACACATGTATTTTATAAGTCCTCCCCATATATATGACCTAAAGTATGCTCAAGTTTACAACCTACGTTTGGATGGGCTTTAATAGGGTCACTTCCTCTACTGACATAGTGAGGGGTGTGTATGCATGTCATTGACTTTCTGTATGTGAAAGTGTGAATGTCTGTGTTAGGCATGCTCATTCTGTTCAATATTTGCAACAAGTCCCTTTGTATCAATTGTGGCAGGAGATCGTATGAGGTCAGAATTTATGTAGAGTCTGTTGTCAAACGTACATTCTCCAATCACAGGCCTAGGGATTTTCTTGAAAAATAAAAATGTGGCAAGCCCTGCAATAGCAATTATTACTAAGACAACCCCTACTGCGATACCAGCAGAGCCGTGAGGGGCCTCCTCCACCACAGTGACTGCAATTCAAAAACAGAAATTAGTAGCAACATTCAAATACGTCTAGAATATGAATTTAAAGATATAAGTATGGTTATTTTATATTTAGGGCTGTCAAGAGTGATACAAGACAAATGCTTGAAGTGAGCATTTCTATATTTTTTATGCATACACTTCAGACAAGTTGCTGGTTCTCAAAGTCAAAGCATCAGTGTCAGTGTTTGGGTGATCAGAAATGACACTATATGAATCACACTACCAGGTGGTGTCAACCCTCATCTTGACAAATCATGTAAATAAATGAAAATAAGCGGAATGTCTTAAGGGTTTTAAATGAGTGAGGCACAAGAAATACATGAAGATATGTTGGTCACAATTATTGGCACCCCTAGATTTTTTTCTGAGTAAAATATCTCTAAAGTATATTCCCATTCATATTTACAATTTTGAGCACTCCAGGGTGATTATGGACATTAAACTATCCAGCCCTGGTTTCTTGTTTCACATAAATATATATAGGAGGGAAAACAAAGTCTGAATTCCCTTAATCATGAAAAAAAACAAATAATAAATTTAAGATGTGCTGCAAAGGTAATTTGACCTTCACAAATTAGTGAAGTGGCTTTACGAAAAGAGCTAGAGCAGTGAAAATTTCAATTTCCACGATTAGGGAAATAATTAAGAATTTCCAACCAACATAAAGTGTTAGGAAACTGCCTGGAAGAGGACGTGTGTGTATTCCATCCTAATACACAGCGAGGAGTAGATTTTGAGTGGCTAAAGACTCTTCAAGGACCACAGCTGGAGAATTGCAGAAAATAGTTGAGTTTTAGTGTCAGAAAACCTTCAAAAAAATTGTCAAACAGTCCCTACATCAGCACATGTTATTTGTAAGGCTTTAAGAAAAATTATCCTCGCTCATCCAAAAAGAATTTCCAGCATGTTCAGTTGTCAGACATGACTGGAACTACAAATGGGACTGGTTTCTATGATCAGATTTATCAGATTTATTTTCAAAGCCAACTTTGCTCAGATTTACCAAGGGTGCCAATATTATTAGAGGGCACTGTATATAGATCAGTAAACCCTAAAAACCTTTTACAAGGATGTGTGTGATGAACATGGCATGTGTTTGTGCTATAAAACAGAATTAATTGGAATAAGAATATATTATATAATATATATATATAAGCACTAATTTGTAAACTTTGACAGCCCTAATTATAATTAATTACAATTAACTTTAATGTACTACATACGTGGTATTGATGGTTTCTCTGTTGGTGGTATAACTGAAATATAAAGATTTCAATTTAAAATATTAAACTAAATGTAAACTAAATGTAAAAATGAGTTACATTTGTATATTTGTTTGGACAACTAACCTTTTGCAGTCTTGCAAATGTAAGGCTTGTAAGAATTGCAGTTTGTGGTAGCCCACATACCAGTGCTTGACTGGACTTCCACACAGCTACCAAAATTACTGGGCATCTGGGGTTTCCAGTTTGTATAATCTACCACCATATTATCAATCCACATCCATTCTCCTGCAACACAAACATACACACGTATCAGATGGTGCTTCTGAGACCATTTTAAGCATTGTTTGTTTGAATTAAATATATTTCTAACCCATATGACTGCGATGCATGCCAATCCAGAATGATTTGATTCCATCCTGCATGATCTCAATATTCCGATTAAGAAACATGGATTCTATTGCATCTTCGATACTCACCAGTGATGCTCCTGAAATTAGAGATCAGTATTATTATTATTTTTTAGTTAACAAAAAAAACACTAAACGCGGTGCAATAAAAAAGTTTTTCATTTTAAACAATAAAAAATGCATTCCGAAATTTGTATTACACAGTACAAGAAGAGTGGGCTATACAGTAGCCTATACAATTTTGTTACCAATCGCCTTTGAGCTGCAAAGAAAAGGCCAATGAACATTGCCATGCACAGATTGCATTCAGTTGCACCTCATTATTATGTGAGTATAAGAGGGCATGAATGCAGTGCACCTGCAGACTTCCTGTTCCTGAGCTTGAGATTACTCAGCTTTGCAGTTTGCGACCGTGCGCTTCTGGATGTGGACATTTCCTCACCTCTTTGGATGGACATGATCACTGCCTCACATGTCTGGGCCGAGAACACACTGAGGCAGCCTTCGTGGATGGTTCATGCATTCATTGTGAATGGATATCCATGGCTACGTTGAGGTCCCGCCTCTCGTTCCTAAGACGGCTCCCCTCGCAGCCTTCCCGTAGTAAGTTGGTGAGCCATCCTGCCTTTTTGAGGCACCTGGGGTACCTCACAGTGACAGTCTAGACTGTTCCATTGGGTGTAAAAGCCCCGTGGACTTCTGCCCACTGCGTAGTCCTGTGATCCTCCCAGAAGAGACCGCTGCCCCATGAACCGGGCCAAGTGTGTATTTTCGGGGAATTGAAGATTGAAGATGTCTTCCGAAGCGTCAAAGTGAGAGGCGGAATTCATGTCAGCAAAGTGTGACAGCCACGTTCCCCCTTTCTGCCTGGCAGGGCCAGTCACGGCTTCTGTCCAAGTCATGCTCTCGCGGCCCGAGCTTACTATGCCACCGCCTTGCTTGCTATGGCAACTCTGCAAGTCTACCAGGCTAAGGCATTAACATTGCCTCCACCATATGTGGTCTGCGGCAGGTCTTATTTGAGCCACTTACGTCAGTGGATCTGAAATATCTAACGCTGAAAACAGCACTCCTGACTGTGTTGGCCTCCATCAAGAGGGTAGAGAACCTACAAACCTTCTCTGTCGAAGAAGAGTGCCTAGAGTTTGGCCCGGCTGGTTCTCACGTTATTCACACCCTGGCCCGGCTACGTGCCCAAGGTTCCTACCATGCCTTTCCGCGATCAGGTAGTAAACCTGCAAGCTCTGCCCCAGGAGGAGGTGGACCTGGCATTAGAGTTGTTTTGCCCCTTACATGCTTTGCACCTCTATGTAGACCGCGCTCTGAGCTTCTGACGCTCCCAGCAGCTCTTTGTCTGGTATGGTGGTCAGCAGAAAGGGAATGCACAAACAGAGGTTGGCCCATTGGGTGGTTGATGCCATCTCCCTGGCTTATTCATACCAGGGAGAGCTGTGCCTCTTAGGACTGAGAGCCCTCTTCACTCAGAGTGTTGCTTCCTCCTATGTTTTGGCTCAAGGCGCCTCGCTAGAAGATATCTGGGCGAGAGGCTGGGCGAAACCTGGGCGAGGTTTTACGGCCTCCGCATAGAGGCTGTGTCTTCCCGTGTCTTCACTAAAAAGTTGACAGTAGTGAACTGTGGTCTCATGAGATGTTATATATCAGTTAAACAAACTTTCCTGTTCTGTCAGACATTTTACTCTTATTTCAACTGTAAGCGAATATGACGCACACTATCACACAAAAATAGCCTCCACTACAAACTATGAGCATACATTGTCAATTTGAAGCTGCAGTCTAAGTTTAGCCTCTTTGGTTTATCTGTGTTTGGAAACCTGGAATTACAGTTCTTATGCAGAATTATATTCCATGTGTTGGTTTTGCTCTGGCATGGCTTCGGCACGGTTCCAGTGCAGATGAATCTAATGTGAATCTGTGGCTGTCAGTCACAGCACCAATATGAATCCTTTACTTAGTAATCACAGATTCTTGCCTACGTCTCAGAATATATGACCCAAATAAGAATTTTCACTTTATATTGTCATCCAAACAAGTAATTATGTCAACAAATTAAACCACGCTTTATTTTCAAATCATTTATCAGCATTGTGTGACTATGAGTAAAGTGTGTATTAGCATGTAGACATCAGTTTATTCACAGTCAAATCTCTAATTGTCACATCATTCAAAATATTAAGAATTTTTTTTAACCCCAAAAGCGAACTGTGCTCCCTTTAAACTGTGTGAAACCATTGTGAATCAGCTAAAGTAAATTGATGGTTTTGAACACTGGCTGGTTATGTACATTCTCTAATATTTACATTTTAAACCCCCCAAAAATACTGCAGCTTTAAATCATTAAATTACTAAAACTGCAGTTAAGCTGCAAAACTGTGCATGCATGTATCTATGCATCACATTTACAAATGTCTCTCAAATGCATGTAGGCTTACTGCATTGGCTAGTTGCATATCTCTACCACTGAGTCCATAGGACACAATATTTGTAACACAAAAATAGGCTGAATGTGAGCACAGTGCAGTTGTACTAGAACATATGGGCTAATTTTTTGTAAATTTGTAGAATACGAAAATAAAAATACAACTATATTTAAATGCTTAAAATTATTTTACATCCTGGTATTTATGGTATGTTGACTTATTTTATTTAATAATGAAGATTTCTGGGCCACCAAGTGACACCCCTATGAAAACATCCTAACTCTTCAACTGCCTGAAAGCAAATATCAGTTAATTTCTGAGTATCTCTGTTGCTCTGACATACAGACAGATAGAAAGATAGATAAATTAAATTAAATTAAAACAAATGCATTTACTCTTGTGTAAAATATGTAATGCCTACCCATTCTCATGCATTCCACTGTGGCATGAGCCCAGTTTTCAGACCTAGAGGTTGTGAAGGCATAACAGTGCCCTCTAAAAGGGATCCAGGATTTATGCTTCTTTGAATCAGGGCAGTTCCCTGGCATCTGAGGTGGATCTGTTGGAGCAATGTCTTGGGGCAGTGCAAGGATGTTAGTATATTAACATTGTCTTGAACTTGAAATTCAGCTAATAAAAATTATAAGCACCACTCTACATGTATAAGTTTTAACATGAATTTTGCCTGAAATTGGCATTTTAGTATAACAATTAATTAATTAATACAATTATATTAATAAATAAATGAAATATATTTTTTTCAATATTAATTATAGTAAAAAATGACTTAAGAAAATTATTTCTAAGATAATCAACATGTTTATTGCTTGCAGAATGTTGAATGAAATACCTGTGGATCGCTTGCAAAGGGAATAATACTTGTTGCTGCATTCAGTAGTTTTCCAGTCGCCATCCGTGTCAATATATACACAAGCTAAATTATTTTTCGGCTCTCCTGTTGCCCATTTACTGTAGCTTAAAAGCCAGTTGTCCACCCAGCGGTACCGACCACTTGTCTAAAGCAAACAAACTTAATTGTTACGATTCTTTCGATTCTTTAAAAATATTTTTTTATATATCTTAACATTCTAGCAGTGACTATAATTTTGCCATGTAAAAGATGTTCCTCGAAAAACATCTCCTGTCAAAACAAAGTCTTTACACTAACCCTCATTTTTTATCTAAACTAAAATCTGTACCTAAAATCAGAGGCAATTTATACAGGGATAAGTATGTTGCCCAACTCCAGCACTAATCTTCAAAATCGTCTCGGGTTACGACTGTAACCCTTGTTCCTGGAAGTAACGAGACGCCGTGTCCAGAAGACGCTACGGGGAATGCCTTCAGCATGACGGCTCTGAATAGTGTGTAAAATCAAACCAATGAAATGGATAGACGTCATAGGCGGGTGAAGTCACAGACCAGGAAGCTTATAGAACATGGAGTGATACCGGAATTCAGCTCCTTGAAATGAAGCAAGCAAGCAAAACTGTAGTTTTGATAGTGAGCAAACGGTCCGAGATTTCCTCGATAGGCTCAAAGAGTGGCCTACAGAGGGCCTGTAACACCACAGTCAGGTCCCATGAGGAAAAGTATTACCAGAGGGTGTCTACCCACCGAATGTTCATCCACTAAGGCATGGTACGCCGATACTGCTGCCACATAGACATTTAGGGAGAAGTGAGTAACCCCCGTGGAGAATCTAGCCTGCAGGAACTCCTGCACTGTACCGACAGTGTAGTTTGTACAACAGCCATGATCTCAGCCCCACCTGGCGGTTGATATATGACACTAATGATGTGTTGTCGGTGCAAACCAACACATGCTGGTCTGTCAAGTCTATTAGGAAGTGTTTCAGAGCTCGAAACACGGCCAGCATCTCCAGGCAGTTGATGTGCCACATGAGATGATGACCACTCCACAGACCGCGGGCCGAACAGCCACTCATGACCGCTCCCAATCCGATGAGGGATTGGGGACACTTTGACCATGCGGAGGGGATTTCCTCTCAAGGAAACGCCCCTGTTCTGAAGCCACCACTGTAGGGGTCTCATGTGTGAGTGACCAGTCCCCTCTCACTCTCGAGACTGCAGTGCGGATCGACACGATACGCGCAGGTGTCATAACGAGCCTGCATCGCGGTCAAATCCCAAACCACACCAAGATATGTGGTTCTCTGTACTGGAGAAAGAAAACTTTTCTTGGCGTTCAGTCTCAGCCCGAGACGTTGCATGTGGGCAAGAACTACATCTCAATGTCTTCTTGCCTCCTCCACTGACTGCTCTAAAATTAGCCAGTCGTCTATATAATTGAGGATGCGAATGCCCTTTAACCTCAGAGGTGCTAGGGCCGCATCCACACATTTCGTAAACATACGGGGTGAAAGGGACAGACCAAAGGGGAGAACTCGATATTGGAATGCTTTGCCCCCAAAAGCAAACCTCAGATATCTCCTGTGAGAAGGATGTATGGACACGTGAAAATATGTGTCTTTTAGATCTATCGTGACCAATTAGTCCTCGGTGACATGACCTTCTTGACAGTAAGCATCTTCAGCTTCATGACTGAGCGGTTCAGGAGCCTAAGATAGTACCGCCTGTACCGGCTGTAGAACCCGGACTGAACTTTGTGATGAGGGACCACGTTGATGGCCTCCTTTCTCAACAATGTCTGTACTTCTTGCTCCATCACCACAGCCTGCTTGGCGTGCACGAGTGTCGTTAACACACCCGCAAAGTGCGGTGGAGGTTTCCCAAACTGGATTCTGTAACCTATTTCTACAGTCTGCATTCTGCAGTAGTTTCCACGCTACCAGAAAACCTACTAAGGGAGCCAGCCTCTCGGGGCTGGCCTCTGGATGAGAGGGGAGAACCAGCTGATTGTATACGCACGTGCCACCCTTGATGTTGTCCATACCAGGGCTGAGGCTAAGGTTGGCGCTCGCTGGGGACATCCACGCCCTGTAACATTGGCAGGGTTAGTGAAAAAGTCCCCTGAGGGCACTGAAGACGGACAGGGATCGTGTAATGTGGTATAGTCTGTCGTCTTTGCTGGGGGGCTGCCCTCCGAAGCCCTAAAGCAAAAGCCTCAGGGCTTCTTACGAGAGCTCCTCTTCGCCTGAAGCGTGACCTTCAAATCCTGCTTCGGTTTAGAGGAGCTCTCAACAGAATGTCGACAACCCCTCCTCTTTCTGCATGGAGGAGCGCGGTTGGCGACGCTCTGCTTCTGCGTCACACGGTATGAGGAGCCATTCAAGTTTTAATTTGGCAACGACACGAGTCACCACTTCCACAAGCTCCTCATACTGGGGCGACGAGCAAGCTACCACTTCCTCGAAGCTGTGCATCTCCTCATCCGCAGATGAAGAGAGCAACAGCCCCGCGCTGCCCTGAGCGTGGGAAGGAGGCGGCTCCTTCCCACGCTCAGGGCAGCGCGGGCTTCCTCACTCTCACGAGCAGCGCCGGATCTCGCCCATCTCTGACTCCTCTGTTTGTAAGAGGTCTTGCTGCAATCCCCACAAGCGCTTTCTTCACTCTGCCTCGGCACGAGCGGGTCCAGCAAAGAGAGCCTCCCGGGATCTAAGCAAGTGAACTGGAAGACAATCACAGTGCGGGCAATGACACAGTTAATGACAAAGAGCTGAATGCCAGTATCACTCCACGTGCTATAAGCTTCCTGGCCGGTGACGTCACCCGCCTATGACATCTATCCATTTCATTGGTTTGATTTTACACACTATTCAGAGCCGTCACGCTGGAGGTGTTCCCCATAGCATCTTCTGGACGCGGCTCGAGTTCCTGAAGAGGAACTAATTTTCAAAATGAAAATCCCATTCAAATTTCAGCATTTACTAAATGCATTATTAAAAGTTGTGTTTGTTAACATTAGCACTATGTTAGCACTTAATGCACTATGAGCTAACATGCACTAACAGTGAATGGCTGTAATTTTATAAACTAATGTTAACAATATTAATATATACTGCAATAAATGTATTGTTCATTGTTCGTTCATGTAAGTTAACATATTGACTATTTTTTTTAAAAATGACACCCTATTGTAAAGTGTTTCCCAAATGTTAAAATAGATATTTGTACCAGGTTGCTGTTGAGACCAATCCACAGAGGTTCCTTAAGTTTGCTGACTCTAAGGATGGTGTAAGCCTGGCTGATGGAATCAAGCACACTGGCAAGGTCAGCATCATCTGCTTTACACTGTCTCCTAGCTTCATCCCAGCTCATTTTCTCCATCTGAACCTTGTATGAATCGTTTGCCAGTGTGAAGAAATGTTGTGGCAATGCTGTTGTCACAGAATGAGGAAGCTGAGGGTCTATAACATATAGGTTAAATACAGGTTAGACACTTTAGGTGAAATATGCTAAATAAATAAGAAAAATATTATAAAATTATTATTACATATGTATTTTTTTTACTATTTATAAATAAATAATAATAATAATCCAATAATCTGATTTGTACTTTAAATTGCAGGGATTTGCTTGAGCTGTGAACAGTGCATTTCATATACAAATGCACTGTTTTTCATTTACAAATAAAACATTTTTCAGATACAAATTTTGCTGCGATTTGATCATTGATCCAACCTGTTTTCCTTTTGCAGATGAAACCTCTTTGTTCTCTGCAGACTTTGACTTTCCACACCCCTGTCATCTTTTCTGGGCTTCTAACCATGACAACACAGTCAGACTTCTGAAAAGAACAGTTCAGAAAACAATTATGTATACAACTGGAATGACACACAAGTGAGCTGATTACCGTGAATTATTCTATTATATAGTGCGATCTGAAAACTAAATAACTTTTGCCAAAAAAGCTGGTATTGTCCACTTTCAATGCATTGTGAGTTCACATTTTAGGGCAGATGTTGACAAGCCCCTTGTTGTTTTTGAAAAGCCAATAAATTCAATTTAGCGAACCAGGTGAATTCAGGTCAGGTGACAATATTATTACTTTAGGTGTATTCGAGTTGAAGTGACGCTACAGTATGACATCAACCACGAGAGCATTATAAAGCTGATTGTTTCATATGGGTGATTCCATAATTTGAGGTATTTGACATTTGAGAAAGTTCAAAGAAAGTTGAAATAAATAAATAAATAAATGACTAACACTAAGTTAGAAAGTCTTTCCAGTATCCTATTGAAAACATTTTAATAATTCAGAGCTTGCTGACAAATTTGACTGAACAAGGTGTATTCATGTATTACGAGCTTGTACAGAAATTAAATTTAAAAGGAAGATAACTTCTGGAAAAGATCACTTTTGGAAGTATATTCAAATTAGAAATTGTGTTTGCACAAAATTCAGCAGACAGACGGTACCCGACGAGTTGGGCCGGGTTCGGACAGATATTTATAAAGGACACTCGGGTTCGGGTCAGGCTTGGTCACATCAGGGCGAACGTGCACCTGTGTTGTAACGGCACTTTTTAGCAGATGTGTATTTAAGAACTAATTTTGTGATTCCACTTGCCATGACCTTATTTGGGGTTTCCTGCCGCTAAGGTGACTTGGGAGGTTGGCGCACGCTGCTGCCTCACAGTATGTTTGAGACGTCACAGCGGTAGGTCACGCAAGTTTTTACAGTCACTCAATTAGGGCTGTATTTAGTTTAACAGATAAATTCAAACAAAATAATTGTGTGATTGTGACTGAAATCC
>JAUMHP010000052.1:21602334-21613040 GCA_032361065.1 Enteromius trimaculatus | reverse complement strand
CCCAAAGATCACTGTGGCTGAGCTCCAGAGATGCAGTCGGGAGATGGGAGAAAGTTGTAGAAAGTCAACCATCACTGAAGCCCTCCACCTGTCGGGGCTTTATGGCAGAGTTGCCCGTTTTAAGCCTCTCCTCAGTGCAAGACACTGAGCCTGCATGGAGATTGCTAAAAACATCTGAAGGACTCCAAGATGAAATAAGATATTCTGGTCTGATGAGACCAAGATAGAACTTTTTGGCATTAATTCTAAGCTTTATGTGTGAAGAAACCAGGCACCCTCTAACAAGACAATGACCCTAAGCACGCAGCTAAAATAACGAAGGAGTGGCTGCACAACAACTCTGTGAGTATTCTTGAATCCCAGCTAGGGCCCTGACTTAAACCCAATTGAGCAGCTCTGGAGAGACCAAAAAATAACTGTCCACCAATGTTTACCATCCAACCTGACAGAACTGGAGAGAATCTGCAAGAAGGAATGGCAGAGGATCCCCAAATACAGTGGAAAAACTTTCCCGAAAAGATGACTGAATACTGAGCAAAGGGTCTGAATATTTAGGACGATGTGATATTTTAGTTTTTCTTTCTTAATAAATCTGCAAAAATTTCAACAATTCTGTGTTTTTCTGTCAATATGGGGTGCTGTGTACATTAATGAGGAAAAAAATACACTTTTTAGCAAATGGCTCCAATATAACAAAGAGTAAAAAAATTAAGGGGGTCTGAATACTTTCCGTACCCATTGTATATATATTTATACTGTATATATACATAAACCCTAGAGATGGTTGCTTGGAAGAATTCCAGTAGATCAGCAGTTTTTAAAAATACTCAGACTGACTACTCAGAATTAATTTTGAAATTAATCTAGATTAAAATGGATCATTTGAATTCTGCAAAAGGCATTACGAATATGTGTGCTATCTAAATAATGACTAAAAGTAAAGCCCTATTATATTTGGGATATCTGTGTGTCAGTACTGCCATCTTAAAAGTAAGAGTGTAAATCCTGGTTTCACAATTAAATTCAATAAGATTATTAGACAAACAAACACAAAGCACATGTGACTGTCAATTGTGTCGGTTTTGTGCATCTAATACCAATGCATTCCATATGGTATATAAAAAACATATCAAAAGTAAAATGCGACGGATGGACACACACTGTCAAGCAACGTGCACGTGTCTCAGCGCAAATTCTATGCAATGAAGCCCGGTGCGTCTTGAGCATGCCCATCCCACCCCTATTCACCATGGTATTGTGATTACACTAATTGTAATCTATCTGAATGACTATAGCAATGCACACAGAGCGTGTGATCTCTGTGACGCCTAGATGTAATAAACACGGAGATGTTAGTCCCGTCCGAAATGGAACATGAAAATCATGGACAACAGGTGATAAGAATCGAAGCTCACACATACAGTAGTTTAGAAAACTAGTCCTGTCCGAATAGGGCTACAGTGCAATTCAGCTAGGTATACATCCATGCTAAACTTTCAAGGATAAGTCATCATAGCTTGCGTAGTAAAGACCCAGCTCCCAACACAACTTTGTGAATAGATTAACGGCAATATTTTTCTAATATGTCTATATTTTTATAGTCTCGCGTTAACGCAGCACATTACATACAGTATATAGCTCTCTGAATTTATCAAACATATCCTCATTTGTGTTCCAGTGATTAATGAATTAGGTGCGATATAACGGTATATACCGGTATTGAAGATAAGTGTAATATTTAAATCATGAAATGTCGACATCATGTTATTTTGGGTGTGACGATATGCCGGTTTTGGTGATAACCGTGTTATTTCAAATTAACAGGTCTCTTATGATAACATGACACGACATAACATGACACAAATTATCCAGCACTAGTGCCTGGTTAATCTCCCAGGTGGAAGTATTGTGCCTTAACGCTGACACATTCTGTCAAAAGAAGGTGCGCCGTGCACTCAAGAATCACAAAGATTGAGAGTGAGAGGCTTTGTCCGCATCCGAAAATAGTAGGCTCGCCAATATGGCATGCATATTTTGAATGTCTCTTTTAGTTAACAAACCTGATTCTGATACTCTTTAGAAGTGTGCTCCGTGCAAGAACTATTCTGATTGACATACTCCCTGACCAGGGAAAATCTTCGCTTAGGAACAGTAACAGTAAATGTGGAAACTAACGTTTCTGTGGACGCGGCCAATAAATAAATAAATAAATAAATGCCTTCAAGAAGGAGCCTGCCGTTTTTGTCCCAATCTCCACACTGAGCTGTCGAAATCATGGCCATTCGCAGCCCGCTTTTTTCGTCTCCATAAACAATGTAATGGGGATAAATGAGTCTCTCTCGACGCTGCATTGTCTTTAAAGACTCCGTCCCGGCCTTCCAAACCTTTAAGAATTACATCTTTGCTGGTGGGGAGGGGGTACTCGACAAAGGTCAAGCTGATGACGTGCAGATGGGAAAAAAAGTCTGTGTTACAGGCGTACCAAGCCAACCTGCTAAAAGCTCAGAAGAACTGCTGGCCTCTCATTGTGAGTGCTATAATCACTCTCCAGTTTGTGATGCTGCTAGGTGGAACAGACTCAGCCAAGTACATGCTTCTCACACAATGAGACACAGAAAGCCAGTGACGCTCTGTTGCGAAACCCTCCAAGCAAAACAAAAACCTGAGGGTTGTGCTTCAGGAGGCCCCGCATAGGGAGATCAATCTGCTAACCCTGCCAGTGTTCCAGGGCGCAGCAGTCTCCAGCAAGCGCTACTTTCAGTTCTTTCCGCCCTGAAACGTAGCGGAGCCGAGAGGCTCGCCACCTCCTCTGAAGGTCTCTAGAGCGGCTAGATCGGTTGTTTCCTGCTGGTCCTCTGCTTTAGGGCACCGATTTAGCAGCTCTACTAATACCAGAGACCAGTCTTAAAGGGACTGGTTCACATAATTTTGGGTGATAATGTGGTCTGAGGACCATTGTTTCAAAAGAGGTTTTCAGTAGTCCTGACACTACATGATTTCAGAGGGCAGGCCCCTCTGTGGAAGAGTGGTATACAGCTCATTACACGGTGCCCATCTCTCCTCAGTGCCCTCAGAAGATTGATCTGCTAACCCGGCCAGTGTTCCAGGGCGTATCGGTCTCCAGCAGGCGCTGCTTTCAGTTCTTTCCGCCAGTCCTCCACTTCAGAGCACCGAGTTAGCAGCTCTAGCAATATCAGAGGCCAGTCTGGTTCCCATAATGGGTCACCTGTCGGTAGGAGCCCCTGGCAAGAGTCTTGTTGGGTCCTGCTTAGCAGGCTCTGGTTCTACCAGTCTGGGCTTCCTGAGTGATGGCGTGGTCTGAGGACCGTTGTTTCAATAGAAGACTTCAGTAATCCTAATGCTCAGGACTTCGGAGGGCAGGCCCATCTGGGAAAGAGTGGTGTACACCACATTACACAGTGCCCATCTCTCTTCAGTGCCCTCAGGAGATCGATCTGCTAACCCTGCCAGTGTTCCAGGGCACAACGGTCTCCAGCATGCGCTGCTTTTAGTTCTTTCCACCCAGAAACGTAGCAGAGCTGAGAAACTTGACACCTCCTCGGGAGGTTTCTAGAGCAGCTAGATTGGTTCAACCACAAAGGAGGTCAGTGATCGTGCCCCTTATACAAGTTGGTACACCAGATCCCTGTGTGGGCCCGGGACAGGCTCCTCCATCTAAATGTAGGAGCAGACATCCTGTCGAGACAGGAGCTGAGGTCCAAAGGAATAGATGCTCCACCCAGAGGTGATGGAGCAGATCTGTAGAATGTTTTACCAGGCAGAAGTGGACCTCTTCGCAACGAGAGAGATTGCACAATGTCTCCTCTGGTAATCTCTAGATCATCCAGCTCCACTGGGGTTGATGCCATGGTACAGTCATGGCCGAGGCTTCGTCTGTACGCTTTTCCAATGATCGCTCTGCTCCCAGGTACTCTGGAGAGAGTGTGCCAGGACGCGGTCAGTCTACTACTTGTAGTGCCGTTCTGGCTGGGCCGAGTATGGTTCTCGGACCTGGTGGACCTCCTAGACGGCACTACATGGGAAATTCCGATCAGAAGGGATCTCCTCTCACAGGCGAGGGGCACCGTAGTTGTGGAAACTGAGAGGGTTGCCTCTGAGGGGGCACAACTCTTAGACACAGGTCTCTCAACCGAGGTTGTTGAGACCATCCTCCGATCCAGAGCTCCATCTATGAGGAAACTATATGCCCTGAAGTGGTAGTTGTTCACTTCCTGGTGTAGAGAACACCGGCAAGATCCAGTTAACTTCCCAGTCGGTACAGTTCTGGAATCTCTGCAGGTTAGATTCTCTACTGGCGTCACCCACTCCACCCTGAAGGTTTACGTGACGCTATATCAGCTTACCATGCCTTGGTGGACACACAGTTGTTAAAGAAGCCCTGGTCATACATTTCCTCCAGGGTGTGCTGAGGTTGAGGCCACCAGTACACTCCCGGGTTCCGACCTGGGATCTGGCTGTCATGTTAGAAGCCCTTCCAACTATTCATTGGCTGATCTTACACACGATTCAGAGCCGTAATGCTGGAGGCGTTCCCATAGGGTCTGGATAGAGGATGGATACCCGACCTGAGCCCGACGGTACCCGACGGGTCGGGCTGGGATCGGACAGATGTTTAGAAAGGATGCTCAGGTTCGGGTCGGGCTCGTTCACATCAGCGCGAACGTGCGCCTGTGTTATAACGACGCTTTTTTCCCCACGTACGCTGATGCTCTCATCTGTTGACATTTCTGAACGCCTTCCTACAGTTGCTAAATAAAAGCGGGCTTTCCACACAAAAAAAGTGCATGTGTCATTTGTATGAGAAAAAAAATGAGATAGGGCAGGGATCGGGCTCGGACATAAATATCTTAATGCCTGTCGGGCTCGGGTCGGGTTCGGTTACTGCTCTGTCGGACGTGGGCCGGGCTCGGACAGAAAAATGCGGCCCGATCCGCACTCTAGCGTGTAAAACTGCAAATCTTCAGCAAATGCTGGAATTTTTTTTTATACATTTTTTCAAGTCATTTATTCATGTGATACAAAGCTGAATTTTCAGTCTTCAGTGATGATAATTTCCCTTGCTTTTAAGGGAGCAGTTCTCAAATGGGGAAATCTGTAAAAGTTTACTTTACTTGGGAACATTCATTCACTGATTTGTGCTGTAAATAAATAAAAATATTTTAAATTACATCTTGCACACTTAAATGCACTTTGAATGGAACGTATATGTTCGCTTCAAACTGGAGTCATGGCAGAATATCCAGTGATGTCCACTTCACAGGGCACATACGATCAAAAGAACAAACATCTGAAGCAACAAGAAAAACATATGAAATGTGCAGAGCAGTTGGGCTTGAGGACCGGGATTGAGAATTGCTGCTTTAAGGTATGAAAGTAATGTAATGTGAACTGACAACACTCTTGCATGCTATAAAAAGGAACATTTCTGATTAAGAGTGCTTACCCATATGCTTGTAAATGGAGACACAGTTCTCATCATTGTTGGCAAAATTTGGTTCATTTTGATCCCATGACGTATATACAACGGGTGAACCATCCACCCAGCTATAAATACACAACAAAAAATCCAAGTATAAAACCAGCTCAAATGTATTTCAATTAAACAATGCCTTGAAAATGCTACTAGGGGTATGTGTTGCATAATAACTAATATTATATCACACTGTTTATGTACACTGTCCTTCATACTCACCTAAATGATTTGTCCAATTCCACCATCATTCCAATGTAGTACTGATTCTCTGACTTCCTAGATATCTATAAAACAGTATCCAATAATTATGCTATGATGTAGCAAAACTTCTATGACAGGATTTGAGCAGTTTCCCTTCAGATCTACTCTTTGTTGTTGTTGAGTTGTCACTGCTTTAAAAAGCCTTCAGAAATAATAAGTGAACTTACATTTTGATTTTTAATTCCCTTACATCTTACCTTGAGAATTTATCGCAAGAAAACTTTTGGAGTAAGGCTACTCTCGAACCGTGTACTGTAAGTCAACTGTCATTTTTAGAAATACACAAATTGTGAGTATGTACTATGGATCTGTTAACTCTGATGCACATAAAACAGTTGCCAGTTTTCAATCAGTTCCAAAGAGAATGAATTAAGGAGTTGACTGAGATTACTCACATGTATTTGAGTCCTTAAAACAGTTACGTTCACACACAGTTCAGTTATTTACAGGCATGACAACTGTAAGCTGCTGTGTGAACGATAAATTTTGAGACTCACACCTGTAAATCCCAAAAACTGACAGTGTGAACGTACTACTGCCATAACAAGGTAACTAAAGTCACTAAAGTTGTTTAATTTGAACCTAACTGACATTTAGACATAGGCCTGTCTAGAATATTCAGACAAGTGGACTGATACAACTGTTAAATATATCAGATACAAGTCATATCAGCACTCTTGAAAGGCTTATTTGAGGACCAGATTAGGTGTGTTAAATGAGGGAGACATACAAAATGTGGAGGGCTGAGGGTCTCCAGGAAAGGCTTGAAAAACAATAATCCATAATCAAATATAAAATATTACACAATAACACAAAACACATAAACATACATAAAGAAATAAATGAATTAATAAAAGTACCTGTTTCCATAAAAATTTTCTCTCTGTTTGACCAGAAATTACAACAAGATCGGCATGATTCTTCTTGCAGAATGCTCGAGCATCTTCCATAGGTAGAAGGTCCTCATTAATGAAATACTGACTACTGTTGTATTGGATCCAGCCATCAGATGTCTTGTTATATTCCTCTGTAAGATAAAAATAGCATACTTTGTCTTCACTTTCAAATGTGTGATTTTTAGATAAGCACTTTGTTATGTCTTGTGTAAGGAATGAGGTCTGTGATTAAGTTTAATTAACATCTGCCAGAAGCACTCGAACAGAACACGCATGTACATTGCAGTAACACTTTTCCACACCCTTTTTTCCCTCTAGTTCTATCTCTAGTCCCACTGTTAGGTATTGACATCTAGTGGTATATTATGATAACAACACCACATATTCCAAGTTTACTTAAAGAAATTCAACTATAACAAAAGCTTGCATAGAATAGGAAAAGAATAATAACACTTTAATCAAGCGACATCAGGAGCATAATAAGAACAGTATATAATAAGTAGCAATATCACTGTATATACACATCTAACAACACATCAGCCTCATGAATCTCAGGAGTGCATATAAAAATTTCACTGTTCACGAGAATATAATAATCTGTCAGCCAAGCTGGTTGTCTACTTTGGCGTTTCCCAGGAGGAACAATTTCAGAAGTGCCAGAGCTTTCAGACAAGGAAGCATGAGAAGGCTGCCCCTGTTCAGTTTTAGTGTCACCACTTCCCTTTGACGCTGCATCTGGCACAGAAGCAAGACAGGAGGCATGCCACTTCTTACCATTTTCCAAAAGGTAAGTATAAGGGCCAACTTTTTCTTTCACCTCCACAGGAGGAGTGAACTTTGGGTGAGCTTTCATCACATGCATTGATTTTCTAATCCGCATTTTATCCCCTTTTTTGAAAGAAGTAGGACGAACATGACGTGATTGATCAAAGCGCAAATTTCATGCCTTCCTGCCATGCTTTCGAAGTTGTGAAGGATCAAGAACAGCAGATGGAGGAGCCAGAACGTTCAGACTAGTACGTATCTTCCGGTTGTGGAGCAACTCAAAAGGAGACACACCAGTGATAGCGTGAGGTGTAGCTCTATAAACTTGTAGAAAGTCAGTAACAGACTGGAGAATGGCAGACTGAATCGTATTCTTAAGCCCTCTATGAAAGCGCTCAACGGCTCCATTCGCGGACGGGTTTTAATTTGCAGTACGAACATGCGCAATGTTTCTTTCCTTCAAAAATGCAGCAAATTCTGGTGAAGTAAATTGAGGACCATTATCACTCACAATGGTCGTCGGATTACCATGCCGACTGAAGACAGTGGTCAGAAATGAAGTAACCTGTTTGGTAGCTACCGATGCAGTAAAAGTGACCTCAGACCACTTACTATAATAGTCTGTGAGCGTAATAGGATATCGACAGTCCCAGATAGCTGTCTCAAAAGGGCCGACGATGTCAATTGCCAACTCCATGACATTTGTCCATTTTTGGCCACCAGTAGATTTCTCTCAAGCGTTGTTTTATTCACACTATTCCCTGATGACCTTCATGTGCAATACGAACTATGGAATCACGCAATGCTCCTGGAACTATCAGACGAGCACCCCTAAAAACAAAGTCAGCTTGAACACTGAGCTCAGCCCTGAGTTTGTAGTATGGAAGGCGAAGGCGAAGCGGGCCAGCCACGGCTAATTTGTGTGCGTAGTGCAGAGAGCTCAGGACAGGATGCAGAGGCAGCAGCAAACTCTTACTTGGATATAGTAGTTAGGGCTGTAGACACCAGAGCGACTAATTAGGGTTCAGCATCTTATGTTGTATCTGAAACGAGAGGCAGAGGCAAACGAGACAAACAATCTGCAGTGTAGTTTTCAGACCCAGCCTGGTACTCAACTAAATAGATGCATCAGTGGAAATGACCACCTGCCACTCAGGATGAAACAGTGCAAGAGCCGGACTATTAACAAGCAACTTTTTTACTTCTGCTAAGCTGTTTTGCGCATCCACTGACCAGCAGAACCCACTCTCAGCCTTTAGGCAGGCACGTAGAGGCACTACCACTGAAGCAAAATTGGGAATGAATTTATTATACCAAGACAAAAGTCCTAGCAACGAAGGAAACTGAATAGCATCTGATGGCACAGGCGCATCGAGTATCGCAGACAGATGCTCTTGGTCCCCCTGAATACTCTCCGCAGTCACTTTGCGGCCCAAAAACCTTAAGCTCTATTTTCTGAATTGACATTTAGAGTCATTCAGCTGCAGTCCAGCATCCTTAAGGTGCTGTAGCACGTTCTGTAGTGCAAGGTCATGCTCCTGTACAGTACGTCCCTAGACTATGATGTCATCAAGGTAATTTGCAACATTTTGAAGTCCATCCAGGATAATTGGCATCATTTTTTGAAAAGCAGCAGGGGCCATATGGCACCCGTTTGAACCTGAAGAGTCCTTTGTGCTTAATAAACGCAGTGAGGTCACGGCTGTCTTTATGAAGAGGTATTTGATGATACGCACTCTCTAAATCAGGGGTGGGGAACCCTGGTCCTCGAGGGCCGCAGTCCTCTAAGTTTTTTATACAACCCTGCTTCACAATACCTGACTCAAATCAAATGGATCCAACAGCCAATGAAGTTCTGCACAATCACTAGTTAATTTGAATCAGGTGTGTTTGCGCAGGGAAACATGGAAACCTTGCAGGATGAGGGCCAAGGTTCCCAACCCCTGCTCTAAATCAATGGTTGAAAAGGTAGTGGCACCTTGCAGTAGCGTCATCATCTCCTCCATGTGTGATAAAGGATAACTATCCACAATGATCGCTTTGTTGGGCCCTCTCACATCCACACACATTCGTATCCCACCGGTTTTCTTTTGTACCACCACGATTGGCGATAATCATGGAGAGGAATCAATCTTTTCAATAACGTCTGCCGTAATTCTGTAGAAACAGCATCCCTCACTGAAAAAGGTAAGCGGCGAAGTTTACATCTGATTGGAAGCACCGAGTCAGAAACATTAACCTTGTGTGTGAAATTTTTTCACAGCCCAACATGACATTCTTCAACAGGGGAGAAGACAGAGTGCACACAGAAGCAATATGAGGGGGCAATATGGATATGAAGAACCCGAGTCTACTGTAAGCTGTAAGGTCACAGGTTGAGCAGATGGTGCATTCACAGTCACATCACACAGTAAACGGTCATTTGAATTAGGCAATTGAAGAACATAGACCTCCGGTAGCTCCACTGAATGCACTGAATGTGTAGGTGCAGATCTACATACACGAGCAAAATGTCCAATCTTGTTGCAATTCTTACACTTAGCAGATGCAGCAGGGCAAGCTCGTGCATTCGCAAGATGCTTGTCAGAGCCACAGCGAAAGCATGTCTGTGCAGCAGGCTGTTTTGATGAAGTATAAGTCTTTTGTTTCATTTTTGTACGTTGGCGTCCAGATGAAGGAACAGTGTGCACAGCTTGCAGACTGTCTGGCTGAGATTGACTTAGATTGTGCATCAGCGGCTTCTAGCTGTGTAGCAACAGTAATTGCAGTATCCAGCGTCAGGTTAGACTCCAACAGTAATCTTTCCCGAATGTGATGATTTGTAACATTCTCCACGAGCTGATCTCGTAGCATATCATCCAATGTGTCAGCGAAATCACAAGTAGTAGCTAAGTCCCTTAAAGCAGCAATTCATTGCACAACTGTCTCATCATGAGCCTGCACACGTTTTCTGAAAGCATGCCTTTCCACCACCACATTTCTTTTTGGCAGAAAATGTTCTTGTAGAGCCTTAATGGCATCTTCCAGATCAGATGTCACCGGTAGTAGGTAAAGTGTAAAACAGACCATCTGTTCCAAGACAGTGAAGAAGTAAAGCCCGTTTCCTAGGTTCTGGCCAGGATTCCCCTGTAGCATTAATAATGAGCAAATAGTTCCGAAACATTTTTAGCCATGTTGCAAATGGTATCATGGGCTCACCGGGACAAGGAGTTGGAAAGGGAGCGCTTACTGAAGCCATCTGCGAAGATTCATGCGAACATCCTCGTCGCCAATTTTGTTATGTCTTGTGT
>JAUMHP010000052.1:21590093-21602234 GCA_032361065.1 Enteromius trimaculatus | reverse complement strand
GTTACTTTGCATTGGGCTATTGTATAATATTGTAGATTATTTGTAGTTTGTGTGTGTGTGTGAATAATGATAAATTACGTAAATATTTTGTTGTAATGTAGAGGAGACCCCAGGAAGAATAGCAACTGAGATTTCAGGAGCTAATGGGGATCTTAATAAATGAAATGAAAATGAAATGAAATCTTCTGGCTGGTGACTGGTGGATATAAATATTTGGTAACACTTTATTTTACAGTTACAGTACACCTATTAGTTGCCTATTGGCATGCATGGCAAGGCTATTAAGGCACTGGCAGCAGGGTTACACTATTTTATCACAAATATTTTATTATCTGATTCGTTGGATTTTCTTCTTATTAGAACAGTGGAAAACAGTACAGCGTTAGAAAAAAAAAATAATAATGTAAGGTTAATGTAAGGAACAAAGAAAACGAATAATGTATATGCAGTAATATCCTTACCCTGGGTTGCAGTAGTTGGTGGAGGTTTTGGAGTTGTGCCTATTAGGGAAAGGTTAAAGGTTGGAAAAAAGAAATTAACTACCTAATTAATGTTATTGTGCGGGCATTTGCTAATGTGCATATTAAAAGTTGCTGCACATACATATTGCATGTATCTAGTTATGTCAGAATATAAAATATAAATATATTCTGTTTGAGCTATGCTTCATACATACATTTAATTAATAGTTTAAGTAATTTCTTAATTAAAATAAATCAAATTAATGGCCATTAATAGTTTTTTTTTTCTACTAAATGAACACAAAATAAAAATGTACAATCACACAGAACCTATGAAAATTATCCTTTAAAGAATAAACAAAAGAAAGAAACACACAAAATAAACATTAGTTTTGCATTTGTGGCAGTAAGTTTGCATTTACACCTCAAGACTTAATTCACAGTTATATCCATGCATTTTTACCTATTGGTATCTGGCAAATCCAGTTATTATAGGATTCACAGGCACGGTCATTCCACCTGTGGCCATAATGAAGGCTAGTTTCTCCACAGTGCTCTTGATTGTTGTAGTTGTTTGGTTCTCCAAATGACCAGTTCTCAAAATCAGACTAAAAAGAAGTAAAAAAACACACATTCACACATACATACATTACATAAAATATAATGCAAAAAAGTGTGGGTTGGATTGATGTAGCAGACAATTCTTTTCATTCCAAAAGCTTTAAGATAAGAATGATTCTGAAATAATTACAAATCAAATGATTATCTGATGTTCTCTTTTATAATTGTTAGGTGAATTGCTGTGAATTAAGCAGAATAATCTACAGTTAATCAATATCTTGATTCAGATCACCTAGTCTTGGGTTATTTTGAAATAATGACAATTTTGGACCCTTCTTCCCTTGTTTAAAAATTGTGCTTGAATTTAGGTATTTTTATACTTTTACACCTCAATAGGTACATCAGGAATTTTACCTTAAAGTTGCATAAATGGGGGTAAAACAATATTAGCAGCAATGAGAAAACACTTACAGGGGTTCCATCAGTCCACACGAAACCAGAATTACCATTCAGCACATTGAAACCAATCCACGCTGGGTCTGACATTATATACCTGCAGAATAAAGAAGTGTTTGCCACCATTATGGAGTTCCTTGTTGTACATAATCATCATGTTGTAAAACGAATAATACAGAATTATACCAGTACAAAACGTCTTATAAGCACTAACGGTAACTTGTTGACTTCTTTTTGAGAGTGGAAGCTTGCCAAGTCACCACCAATGGCTTTACAGAAATCACGAGCCTCAAACCAAGTCTTCTTCTCACTTTGCTTGTGGAATAACTAAAAGGTAGAAATTAAAATTGAGATAGTCTGGAAGAAAGGAAAAGAGTTTATTTTGTGTTTGAAAACCTGCAATTGCAGTTATGTACATAATTATTTTCATTGTGTGAATTGTACACTGACACAGTTCCAGCATGGATGAATCTTGAAGACTATGTGTGTCTGTCAATCACTATGGATACTGTACTTATGAATCACAGATCCTAATCTTCGTCTTGGAATATATGACCCAAATAAAAAAAAAAAAAACTAAAAAAAAAAACATATTGTCATCTAAAGAATGCGCTACCAATGATGATTAAATCTAACTATCAGTTAGCTCATATCACATCAAACCATGGAAATCATTTTTTTGAAGACCTTGTTCTCAAATTGTTCATATTAACAACATCAGCATTGTATGTTTATGTGTAGTCTACATAACTATAGTGTGTATGAGTGTGCAATTTCTGAACAGTGTAATCTCTTATTGGCATACCATTTGAAATTCATATTAAGAAATTATTTTAACCCAAAAAGCAAATTATTCTTCCTTTGAAGTAGTTCTCTTTAAAATTCAAATTCATCTCACACTATCTGTAATCCTAGAAAGCATGTTATGTGACATATATGGGTATGTCCAAGGGTGAGTATGTGGATAAACTTAGCTTTTGGTTCCAAAAACAGAGGTAACTTTCAGTGCATCTAAATAACCATAGCAACTTATAATTTGAAAATAACTTGCTCCAGTAGGATAAATGTCATTGTTATGACCTACTGAGACACACTATTATGAGAAACAATATTAAAAGTACTGTATAAGGTAATATTGTATTATTTTAATATGTTATTATATTTATTATATTGTCATATACAAGGTAATGTTTATTTTATTGTAATATATTTATATTTTAGTTACAGATCTGCAATTTCTATAATATATTTCCAAAAAATAATGGTGCTATTTCATATTATATAATTTCTTATTATTGCTCTCTGTGATTAAAAGAAAAATGACTGCACAACCATCAGTTGGTGACAGTAAGTGTTAGGAAGCGGACTGCAACACAGGAGGTAAGTAAGTTAATAGTATTCATTAAAGACAGCAGAGCAGTAACAGAGGTCGGGATGGATAATTGAGGTGAGTATCTTTGCAGATGATAGTTTGAGTACACTGGAATGTTGTAGTAAACACAATGCCTCTTTCTTGTAGGTTAGAGAGGTAGATGGAGAACACACAGAGGAGGAGGATGAGAGACCACAACCGCACACCACAACTTGAGACAATGGAGACACAGAAGGAGATCCATGGAGCCTGGAGATTAAACAGAGATCGAGGAGAATACAATGGATATCACAAGATAGGTGTTCAGCGATAGAGCTAGCCAAAGTTTGAGTCCACTTGTCGAGAACGAGCTCGGACAAAAAAGTGCTGTGTGGTGTGAGGATTTATGTGGTGGCTTGATTGTTGCAGTGATTTAGTTCAGGTGATTTTTTGCAAATCAGAGGAACTTCTGGAGATCATTGATGGTGATGGGAGTGGGCCAGTTAATGACAGTTTCGACTTTTACTTCATCCATGCAGACGCCGGTTTGATCTATATTTTAACCAATGAACTGAACTGAGGGTTGATAAAATGAACATTTGAGATATAATTGCTGCTCTCTTAAATGATTGAAAAGATCAGGATGTCATCTATATAAATGACAACAGACTGATCGAGGTAGTCTCTGAGAATCGTGTGGCCGGTAGGGTTATTAAAAGCTGTTTTCCACTCGTCCCCTTTCACGGATTATAATTAAATTATAAGCATTTCTTAAGTGAAGCTTAGTGAAAATTGTGGCTCCTTGTGGAAATTGTGAAGTCTTTGGCAGATGGGACGAGTGGAAGGGAATATATGAAGGCAAATAAATATTTTTTTAGGGCATGGTAATCGATACAGGGTTGCAACCCACCATCCTTCTTGGATACAAACAAGAAACTTGATGCAGCAGGGGGACGGATATAACCGTTATGAAGAGCTTCTTGAATGTATTCTTCCCTAACTCTCAGGAAGGGAAAGTGGGTAGATTTTCTCGTGGGGCACTGGAGCATCTGGGAGCAGATCAATCACACAGTCCCATGGCAGATGTGGTGGCAGTTGAGCAGCTCTCTTAGGGCATAAGATGTCGCTTAAGGAGGCATAACACTCAGGAATGTCAATGGATTGTTGTCCCAAGGGGCTTTCGATTGAGGTTGTACAAACAGGAAGTGGCATGGAAGTTTGAAGTGGTAAGACTGGGAAAAACTCTGGCCAACATTCTGAGCCCTATTGAAGAATTCCCCTGGTCGCCAAGAGAGGTATACAGGTATACAGGTATTGCATTGTTCTTGATCAAAACTGCTAGTACCCTGCTGGCAAGTAGTTAGGGAAAAGTTTTATAGAACAGTTTAGTGTCTTAACAAACAACAACCAGTCATCACAATATGTTCAGTTAACTTTTTTTTTTTTTTTTCTTTAATTGTTTCTATTTTTTTTTTTTTTTTTTTTGAATGTGCAATTGCTTTATTTAAATAAAATTATGTCCAAGACAAAGCTATTAAGTTTCTTTTGAGTATATGTACACTAGCAGTGGAATTTACTGCGATGCAATGGGGTGGCATCTGAAATCTTGCCTAGGGTGAGTATTTTTGCAGATAATAGTTTGAGTATTCAATCATTTTTAAGTATTATATGACATTGTGGATATATATGTATAAGCACAGTTTAGTGTTCAGATATTCTTAAACACTACTAGGGCTGGGCGATATATATCGTACGTTATATTATGCGCATCTTGTAAGTAAAGCCAGTTTTTGATTAGCGCTAATCAAAGAACCGGCTTTACTGACAAGATGCGCATAATATTTTTAGGTTTTTAGAGCTTTATATATAAACACTTTTTTTTTTTAAGTAACTAGTACTCAGAGTACTTTTTGAGAGGTGTAATTTGTACTTTTACATACTGTTTTGACACCAGTACTTTTACTTGTAATGTATTATTTTAGCAATGTAACAGTAGTTGTAATTGAGTACAAATTTTAAGTACTCTTTCCACCACTGTGTGTTTGACCTTTGACTGTTTATCTCGTTTTTGATTTCATGCCTGTGACCCTCTTCCATTGTTTTCAGGACTGTTGTTTACTCTACCTGCCGCCTGGCCCAATCATTTGTCTGTCGTATTACTCTGCTTTTGTCTTGTCACTGATAACCCTGTTTGCTATTGATCTACCATTTCCCATATCACTGTGTGTAATAAAAGCTGCAAATGGTTTCTCACTCTGCTGACTCATTACACACAAGGTAGTCAGACAAATTTGATTTGATGATTACTTCATTTCATTTTTTAAGTCAATTTAGAAAAACGCTTGGAGCATTCTTGTTTTTTAAATGCCTATGAATCTTTGTTTTTTTAAAGTATGTTACATACTAAAACAATTTAAGCATATAAAAATGTTTCAATGTTAAATCTCACTATAGTAAATGTGCGCTCCAAATCTGTTCGGAGACTGGAAGCTCACGCGGAGGCACCAGCGCAAGCACTTTTATTTTTTCAGTGAAAACAAAAAAGCCTTCGTTGTCATTTATTCTGATAAAGGTAAGATACATCATACACAAAGTGTAAAGGGCCTACTTTTATTTGTGTGCACTGACAATATCAACAAAACATGATTTTTTGCCTTCACAAAAATTAACCGAATCTCTGCAAAAGAACATTATAAATAGATCTATAGAAAGCTTTAAATAATTAAAATAAAATAAAATTCACAGAGCTAACAGAAAACAAGTATTTTAAATATCTCCTTACTATTTCCCATCAGTCACATGACTGCCATTAACCAATGCTCGCTTGAGGGCATTTAAGCAAGACAGTTTGGTTCTTGTTTTAGTGATGTTATGTGTGGTTTTTTTTTTTTCAATTTAGTTTGGGTGGGCTTGGTTCATTAGCAGCCATTTTATATAAAAGTGTAACTGTTTAACAGTATAACAAATGTGTAACAGATTAACAACAAATTTGGACAGTGAGAATTAAAGTCCTTTGTGACGTTAAATTGCAAAGATATTGGGTTTAATGTTTCACCATGAAAAAGGAAGGTGTTATAATTTAGGCATACAATGTCCGGTCTGCACCAAAATATACATGTATGTATTTTATTTTATTTGACAATTTAACCACTAAGCACATTATAAATACTGGACAAAATGTATTTCTGTAATTTAAGTTTAGTACATGGCAACACATTTCTTGTTAAACCAACCTCTGGCATGAGTGTTACATGTCACCCTTTCAGGAATTAATTTGTGCACATTTACCTGAATACAATTCCCTGAATCTTTCTTAATCCAGTCAGCTGGACAGGTGAGAGGCTGTGTAGTTGGGGGAACTTGCGTGGTAGTAACACCCTCCGCCATTTTTTTACAGATGTATTTCTGTTTACTCTTACAATCCAGTACATCCCACAATCCTGCTGAAGTTCCTGTTAACATGGCAACACAACCTCTGTGTCTTTCTACAAAGTGAAAGGAAAAAAGAACAAAAAATAGTTTTGGATACAGGTAGATTTAGACATGACGTCATGATACACATATAAAACATAATTAAACATTTCACAAAAAATGTGATTACTAATCCACTGTACATACCTGGCATGCCCACATTAAAGTGTGTAAATTTGACTTTTTCACCATCACTCCACTGGAAGCGCTCAAGACTTTCAGTATTACTTAGGCCAATCCAGAAATATTTCTCAGGCCTAAGACCGACTAAACTAATGAGAAAAGCATTCTCATACCTAATTAAAGAAACAGCATTTAATAATGTTAAAGGAATGTTTGTATACAAACATTAATGGAAAATGTTTACTAAAGTAAACAAAAACAATAATAATAAATCCATATGAACAGACATTATTTGCATTTTGCACAATTAAAGTGGTCTAGAAATATTCTGAATATAGAAAAACATAGGTCAAAGGAAGAAAAGCAGCAGCACCCTTGCAATTGTGTCATTAAATGCAACACTTCTATCAGAAAAGAAAAACTGATCCAATTGCAAATGTTTTGGTATTCAAGTACTTTTTTTTTTTTTTTTTTTGCACTGCAACAACACACAAAACACAGCCAGCATCTCCAGGCCATTGATATCGCACATGAGATGTGGACCACTTAGCAGGCCGCAGATTGAGCAGCCATTTTTTGCCGGCCTTAGGGTTGCTGTGTCCCGTTCGTGCCTTGCGCATATATGTGGACCGCACCCAGAGATTCAGATGCTCTGAGCAGCTCTTTGTCTGGTATGGAGGTCATCAGAAAGGGAATGCTGTCTCTAAACAGAGGTTGGCCCATTGGGTGGTGGATGCCATCTCTTTGGCATACCTATACCAGGGAGAGCTGTGCCCCTTAGGTGTTAGATCCCACTCCACACAGAGTGTTGCCTCATCATATGCGTTGGCTCACAGCACCTTTCTAGCAGATATCTGTAGAGCTGCGGGCTGGGTGACACCAAAAACCTTTGAGGTTCTATAATCTCTGCATCGAGCCTGTGTCCTCCCATGTCTTCAGTTAGACATCAGTTGAGGCCACTCCTACGGGATCAGTACTCTATTTCCCTCAGATTGTTCCCTCCGGCAAACCCTGGGTCCTCCTGCCCCACAGTCAGGACTAGATGTGGAGTACTGTCTGGCTATGCTCCTACTGGGTCTCCTTCGCCCAGTAGCGTGTGGCTACACATCTGAATGGATACTATTTTTAATTCTGTTTTGCACTTGGATATACCTGTTTACTGTTGTTTGGACTTGTTTTGACCACGCTGTATTTTAATAAAGCTCATATTTGGCCTGAGTCCCGGTCCTTGTTACAACATGTTACCCTTTGGAGATATTATCAGGAGACATGGTGTTAGCTTTCAATCAAACCAATCGGCAAGAAGAGGTGGGGTTTAACGCACGCAAACAAACTTCGGCCAACCAATCGGCAAGAAGAGGTGGTTTTTTTTGTTTTTTTGGCCAAAGTTTGTTTTTGTTGTGGTGCCCAAAATGTTTCTTTCGATATTGCAGCCCCTGTGTTGTCTTTCGAGAGCGGTTTTTTTCCCATTGTATTCAGAGGGCTGACAGCAAGACGATCGAGGGGTTATGCATACGGTTTGAGATAAAAATAAAATCGAGCTAAAACCCTGCAACATTGCATAGAGCACCTTTAACACACAATGTACTCATTACATTGTAAAAAGAGTGGTACAATCTGTATTGTTAAAAGCACTATATAAATAAAAGGGATTGATTGATCTGCAATTTCTTCAAAAACATTGTCCAGACTGCTACCTGGCTTATTGCTGTGAGACCTCTTTTCAGCTGGTGTGCCATGTGTGGCCACAGACATTTTTTCCAGCTCCATTATCATTTTTTTTTGGCCTGCCTGAGTTTGTATTGGAGAAATTGATCTTACCTAAAACTAGAACTACAGTTCTCAGAGAAGGGTTGCATCCTCTGACAGAATTTGGTTGGGTGCTAGTATATTTGACTTTGACTATATCTCATAAATATTTTTTTTTCCCCTCCCCAAATCAAGCCCTTTTCCAGGTTTGCTCCTTTTATCTCTAATAGCAGTGTTTACTGTAATGTTTCCAAAGCAGGTTAATAAATGTTTTTATCTTTTTATTTTATATTTGACAAGCAACCCATTTTAGGATTTAATTCCCCACGTGTTGCTCTATTAAAGTCTCAGAAAACATTGCTATATTTTTTTGCAATCATACACTATTCAAGTATTGAAAAAAAATTGTTTTTTTTCTATGAGAGGTACTTTTAGTTTAGCTGTACCATGTTTGATATAAAAAATATATATAATATGCATTACCTGTTGGCAACATCAACCAAACGAGCGCCTGTCTCCTCACATTTCAGTTTGGCCTCATTGAAAGACTTGCTTTCTGTTGCAATAATATAACAGTAAGAGCTGTACCTAATCCAACCCTATGGGAACCAGACAGACATGACATAATCATAATGACAATTCCTTATACATCTTATGCAAATAAACAAAGATTATTCTGGAATTTTTGGAACAAACTCTAGATTTAAATAAAATGACTAATAATTGTGACAATTAAATCACATATGCTGAAGCGCTGTCTTAAGAAGTAGAGAACAGCATCTTTAAAAGGTACAATTTACACCAATAACAACATATTGTGTCAAAGTGCATAACAATGTATGTAAAGTTTCATGGTACTAAAGATAGCAGAAGGCTGTAGCACATTCCAAAATAATGGATTCCATACAATGTCATTTCCGGATATTTTTGCCACAGTTCTTTTGGATTTAGTCTCTCTCAGTTTGTTCTGTTACTTCATATCATTCCAGACAGACTGGACGATGATCAGATCAGATCTTTGTGTGGAGCACTGGCTGTTGTCCGAATCCTTGTGCAGACAATAATCTCACTGCATTATTACAATTAATAACAAAATTAATGTTTGGAAATGCAAACTGCATTTAAGCAAAAGATAGAAATAACAGATTTAAAACCATTTTTTGTTGGGGAAAAATACTAGTGGCCTAAGACTTTTGCACAGTACTGTATACTGCATTGCAGTATTTATTCTCTTTTGCTTGTTAAAAATGAAAACATGGAGTATAATTTACAGTAGACTCACAGCTAGGCATCCAGGACTGACAACCTCTGGGATTCCATCAGGCTTTCTAGATGATTTCTTTTTGCAGATGTAGCCATGCTCACTTTCACACATATGGTCTGCCCATCTGCCTTCCTATTAAAGAGGCAAAAAATAAAAAAATAATACAGCTATTCCATACCCAACAGAGTTCTTCTTGTGTTGCATGTTGGTTACGAGTGGCTCACGAGTTATTTTGATTGTTTATTTTGTTTATTTTGTATTTGAAACCTTTCAGAGCCCTGAAATATAATATAGTGTATATATAGTATAATATATTGTAATAGTTTTGTAGTGCTTATGTACAAGATGATGTTCATAGGTTACATGAACATAGGTTATTATGCTGTTACAGACTGAATTTTTCTGGAATTACCAAGAGAGTGTAACAAAGTATAGGTTAAGGCCCCGATATACTTCAAACGAAATCAAAGAACAAACTGAAATTATGTCATTTTAAACAAAATCAGACTGAAACAAAGTTCGTTTTGAGTTTGTTTTGGCAGTTAGAATCGGCTGACCAAAGCAAACCTTTTGGGGAATTTGTTTTAGCTCCAAAACAACTTTGAACTACCATTGGTCCAAGGCGGATATGCAATCCGTGGGTGTATTCCGAAACTCCACCTTCTTTGATGTGAAGAAGGTGTTTATTATTCAACCGAGGTCAGGCAAGGGAGCAACATCTCAAAGTTACTATTTACGTAGCTGAGTTACCACATATGCACACCTGGATCGCTTGCGGAGAGACTTTAAAAGTTGACCCAGAGTTAAAAGCAACCTAGAGAAACATTTTCCAAAGCCATGAAAAGAGTGAAAGGAAAGGTAGCAAGCAAATAAATATTACGCCATACTGCTGCATTGTTCTTCTTTTAATGTGAATTTAACAGCGGGTTAAAAGCGGGTTTAAAGCGGGTTTCCCTTTTAGTCGTATCGACATTACATATGGGAACTCGCCAGAGAGGCCAATTGCCTTGCTTCAAACAAAAGACCAATGAATATTGGCGTGCACTTGATTGCGCTCAGGTGCACCTCATCACTATGTGAGTATGAGAGGGCACGAGCGCAGTGCACATGCAGCTTTTCACTTCAGAGCATATGCCGTTATGAGCTGGAGACTCCCTCGACTCACGATTTGGAGAAGTTGGAGTGGAGCGCCCTGATTGAAAAGAGTTCCTGCGATCTTCTGCTCACTTGTCTGACAGCATTTACAGGGTGGCTGTCAGTGGATGCTGCGGGCTGGTGGCCTTTTTAAAGGCCGGCTGTGCCAGCTATCTTGCATTCCAGTGAGCAAAGACCGTGCGTTTCTGGGTGCAGAAGTTTCCTCACCTCTTTAGACGGACATGATCACTGCCTCACGTGTCTGGGCTTTCGTTGGCTTTCGTGGATGGTCAATGCGTTTATTGCGAGTGGATGACCATGGCTACGTTGAGGACTTGCCTCTCATTCGGAAAACGGCTCCCCTCACGTCCCCCCTGTGGGAAGTCGCTGGACCATAGCAAGTTCATGACTCCCACACCGAGGAGCTTGGCGGACCTCCAGGTGACTGTCCAGAATGTTCCGTCCAGTGTAACAGCCCTGTCTTCGGCAGCATCAGAGGATGAGTTAGATGGTGAGGCAGAAACTGCGCTGCACCGCGGTGTCTGCTCTGTCCGCGGTGGATGCTGAACTGTCAGCTATGCTCCTCCTGAGGGAATTGGTTTGGAGGTGCCGTGTGCACCCTCAGCTGACCCCTCACGGCTGGATGATTGGTATCTGGGAGCCAGTTCTCCCCCAGTGCCTTTCTTCCCGGAGGTGCACGAGGAGCTGACCAGGTCGTGCCGGGTCCCGTAGTCATCACGCCCAGGCTCCTCGCCACTCTCGATGGCGGTGCAGCCAGGGGGTACGTGGTGATCCCTCAGATTGAGTGTGCTGTCGCGCTGCACTTGTGATGCACACGATGCCCGACTGGTAACCTGTTGTCAAGCTGGCCATGGGCGAGGGGTGCTGCCTGCTGCTCAGGGACCGGCCAGAAACACCCGCCGAGCTGCGAAGAGTTCCTGAGACAGGCAACCCGGAGGCTCTTCCCCAGGTCTTTCAGCCTTCTGGGATCAGTCCCTGTCCCCCTACAGGCTGCCCCATTGCTGGCACGGCGGCCAACGTTCCCTTGATTTAGTTTAGACTTGGTTGGGAGCCTGGGGGGTCGAGCATATCAGTACAAGGTCTAACCCTTTGGCCTGTCCCTCTCTCTCCACGTCTTTACGAAGGTTGCGGAGGGTGCCCTTTCCTCTCTTATGGCAGATGGGCATCCTCAACTATCTCGATGACTGGCTGATAAAAGCTCACTCAAGGGATCTGTTGTGCATGCACAGGGACCTGGTGCTATGGCACCTCAGCCATTTGGGTCTTCAGGTCAACCGAGAGAAAAGCAAACTCTCCCCAGTGTCTGTCTCTCCCCGGATCTCTTATCTCAGTATGGATGCCTAGATACATTCAGGCGCAAAACAGCGGTTCCTCTCAAAACTTTTCAGAGGCTCCTGGGGCATATGGCAGCTGCAGCCATGGTCACACCACTGTGCTTGTTTCATATGAATGAATGAATGAATGAATATAGCACTTTACTGTGTATTGCCATACACCCAAAGCGCTTTACAATCATGTGGGGGGTCTCTCCTCAACCACCACCAGTGTGC
>JAUMHP010000052.1:21571894-21582596 GCA_032361065.1 Enteromius trimaculatus | reverse complement strand
TGTTATACACAGTGCCAGTAGTAATCAATAGTGCTGTGTTGTCTTACTTTTATTTGGGCAGAAGCCCCACTTTTTGTCTGTGTCGTAGTCAGGCTCTGTGGAACACCATAACTGACCATCTGCTCTGCCCTCCACAATGCATTCAGCATACCACTTGTCAGCAAATTTAAATGGGAACTGGCATTGTTTCCCAAATGAATTTCCACCTATTGTATATAATGCTACAGAATATTAAGAAAAAAAAATTAGACAATAGTGAGAGAACAACATAAATATTTGATATTAAGGGGCCTAGCTCATGCCTCAGATACTTTGGAAAACAACAAAACAGGACAACCACCCTTGCTAGTGTAAATACTGTAGATCAAAACTTGTATGCATTAGGTGGAGTCAGACCTGAAGAAGGAGTTACTCTGGCAGAAAATGAATCGAGATGTTTCTGAATTTATGATGAGTTTATGTAATTCATTCTCATTTCTTAATTCTTATAGAGATACTCTTGTGAGATTGGCAATGGGGTGCCCTTAGTATTTCTACTATGTACACTACATTCTTTGCAATGGAAAAAGTGGGCATATGCTCGTAATATGCTCTGTCTCCATTGAATGTATTTTCGGAGAGTTATTATATAAATGCTTTTTTATTAATAATGAGGGCATTTTAAGTTATGAAACTTGCACTTCCACTTTTCTAGCCACATATGTTAAAATTCATGACAGAACTTTTAAATAAATTAAACATATATTATAAATTCAATTATTATAAGGACTTAAAAGATTTTCAGATTCCCTATCTATAAGATTGACTTTTGTTCATACCTTGATATCCACGAGAGCACAAATCTTCTTTGGTCCCATAAATCTGCCAGTGACTCCAAACACCTGTTCCCTTATACAGCATCATATTTGGCTCATTTCGATTTCCATAATTCAGGTGCAGTGACTGTCCCTTTAAGCCAAATAATGTCTCATTCTTACATTCCCAAATTTGTAGAGGACTGAGTTCATTGCAGGGCACAAGGAGAATTTTGACCCAGTCTTTGATGTTCTGGGCTCCCAAGCACAGTTTAAAAGAGAGGCTGATAATTCGTGAAGAAGAAATCCATCGAAAACGCTGAGCATCAGAAGATACATCGCATGGTGCTGTCTGTACCACAGAAGCACTCACAACATTCACACATTTGTTGTGATCCTCATTGTAGATTAGGAAGGAGTTGGTGTCTGCACGTATAGAAAATTTATCAGATGTTGTAAAATACAATACATTCCACAAACATTTCATCAACCTATTTGGTGCTACATTATTTATTTTTGTGTTCATTTATGTAAATAATCAGGGATAAAGCGATACAAACACTTTACACTTTTTTTCAGAATACAGTGTGACCTACAGTATTCAGAACAAAATTAATAAAACATTTTGTAAATTGCAATGCTACAAAATAAAATGAACACAAATTATATCGTCTAAGGTTACAAAGGTAACCCACGTTCCCTGAAGGAGGGAACAAAGACATTACATATGGGAACTCTCATAAGAGACCAATCACATTTGTGTATTAAGAAAAGGCCAATGAATATTGGCTTGCATTTAATTATACCCAGCGTCGTGGTAAGGGGATGTAATGTCTCCGTTCCCTCCTTCAGGGAACGTGGGTTTCCTTTGTAAATTTAAATGTTTCGCTTCAGTTGAGTCACTCTGACATTACATATGGGAACAGACCCGTGGAAAAGGCCACGACCCTGAGGCCGCGTTACACAGAGACCCCGGTGCTGACAGGCAAGCGTGTCAGCTGGAGAGTCTGCACGTAACCTTCCCAACACCCCAGGGATTCCAGATTTTTTTTTACTGAAGCATGAGTTGGGGGGACCGAGACATGAAGCATATACACAGTTCTTACATGTGGAATTTCAAGGAATACACTATATCGATAAGATATTGATATGTGAAACACAGCCTTCTGGCTGACTGTGGAATAAAAAGTTTTTGTAGCCACAACCTACTGGGCGAAGGAGACCCAGTAGGAGCACAGTCGGAGCTACTCCGCTCTAGGTCCGACTGCGGGGCAGGAGGACTCGGGTTCGCCTTGGCATGGGGGAACCACTGACAAAGCGCACAGATCCCGTGGGAATGGCGCAGCAATCTGACACCAGCCAGATTCCCGCTACCTGCTTGTCTGATTTAAGACACGGGAGGACACAGCCACTTCGCAAAGGTCGTAGAACCTGGCAAAAGGGTTGGGTGTTGCCCAGCCTGCATCTTTACAGATATCTGCAATAGAGGCGCCTTGAGCTAACGCATAGGTGGTATCAACACTCCTTTTGGAGTGGGCTCTCAGACCTAGGGGGGATGGCTCTCCCTGGTATAAATAAGTCAGGGAGATGGAATCAACCACCCAATGGGCCAACCTCTGTTTGGAGGCAGCATTCCCTTTCTGCTGACCTCCATAGCAGATGAAGAGCTGCTGAGAGTGTCTGAAGCTCCGAGTGCAGTCAACGTAGAGGCACAAAGCGCGTACTGGACTGCTTCCTTCTGAGGCAGAGCTTGCAGGTTCACTACCTGATCTCGGAAGGGTGTAGAAGAAACCTTGTGCATGTAGATGGGCCGCGGTCTCAGGATAACGTGAGAATCAACAGGGCCGAACTCTAGTCACTCTTTGTCGACAGAGAAAGCCTGTAAGTCCCCTATTCTCTTGATGGAGGGCAAAGCAATCAGGAGCGCTGTCTTAAGTGACAGATATTTTATCCCATGCTAAGGGCTCAAAAGCTTGCCGCAGGCCCTGTAAGGTGACGGCAAGGTCCCAAGAGCACCTCTGAGGTACCTTACAATGAGTTGGTGCTTCCTGAGGGATGCACCCTCCACTGCATCATGGTATGCATCAGTAAACTAAACTTTGAGAATTGAAGGGGACAGCCTGCACTCCAACTTCTCCTGCAGGAAGGAAAGCACCACTGCGATTGGGCATCTCTGTGGGTCCTACATGTTTTTAACTATGGGGTCCATACCCCATCTCAGAGCATAGGCCTGCCTCATTGAGGGGGGCCCTAGACTGAGAGATGGTGTTACTCAAGACTGCTGGGAGGCCGGGGGGGTCTGCCGCATCTCGTCCAGGAGCCAGACTTGCAGGTTCCAAAGATCGGGTCACAGGCGCCAAATTGTGCCCATCCCCTGAGAGAGAAGGTCTCTCCTCAAGGGGATTTTCCAAGGAGGGGCTGCCACAAAGAGCACTAGGTCGGCAAACCAGAACCTGCTCCTCGTCCTCCCTGATCTTGCACGGGGTCTGTGCAAGGAAGCTCACTGGGGGAAAGGCGGACCTGGGCCCCGGAGGACTCGGGGGAGGCAAAGAGGTCTATCTCTGCCTCGCCGAAGTTGCTCCTGATCAGCTGGACTACCTGGGTATAGAGTCGCCATTCTCCAGGGTGGGTGGACTGCCGTGAGAGCTGGTCAGCCGCACAGTTGAGTGACCCTGGAATGTGAACCGCGCGCAGCGATTTCAGTCAGCGTCTGACTCCAAAGGAGCAAAAATCGCAATGTCTTAGGTGACATGGGTATCAGTTACTACACTATTAAAAATCATGATCAATGGAGCGCATAAATTATGATTACATTTGACATTAAATATTATTTAGTGTCTATTTCAATGCACTGCCATTTTTTCCTAATTTGAACAAATTAAGTTTTTAAGTTGTTTTCTTCTATGCCACAAATCCTTAGGATATTAAGTGAATATCATGTTCCATGAAAACAGTATATGTCCTACCCAAATACCAAATACCAATACCATACAAAATGTTTGTATTAGTAATGCATGCCCAAAGACTTGATTTGAACAACTTTAAAGGTGATTTTCTAATTACTGCACCAGCAAGACTAACAGATGACAGATCATAGTATTGAAGTATTGGAAGAATTTTAAAAATCCTAAAGAAAAAAGAATAACTGTTGCTTTTGTGTTTTTAGGAAATAAAGATGACCAAATAAAATGTGAATAATTTATGTTTATTTAACAACTGTGGTGGTGGAATCTCAACACGGAATCTCAAGTTTCATTTTCAAAAGTTGCAATGGTGAGGATATGCTTGTCATCAATGCATCCAACCGGAAATCTAGAAGGAAATTCTGATTATTTCCAGAAGTTGCATACATAGTTAACATACTTAGAGTTTCTCAAACGGCTCCCAGGGGTTCAGCTACTGTAGGTGAAGAACTTTGTGAGACTAAATAATGAGAAAATTGCCAAGTTGTCCTAATTAAGTCCTTAAAAATGCATATTACTAATTTAAAGATTTGGTATTTACGATAGGAAATTTACAAAATATCTTCATGGAACATGATATTTTACCTAATATTCTTAGCATTATTGGCATAATAGAAAAAAATATATAATGCTGACCCATACAAAGTATTTTAGCTATTGCTACAAATATAATTGTGTGACATAAGATTGCTTTTGTGGTCCAGGGGGACACATACACACAGATATTAAATATCTAGCATTTATATTGATAGCAATCTTACTTTTAAAATGACACATCAAGAAGGTTTGCAGTCACATTAAGTTCAACGAGACAAATTCTAGATACACGGGCAGCACAATCCATCATCACACACACACACACACACACACATATATATATATATATAAATATAGATATAGATATATAAAGTTTAGGAAATTTATACAAGTCTTTTGTATAAAATCAGAAATTCTCCTTCTGTATTTAGCCAGTTTGTAAAGTTTGTATGTGAAGTGCAGTAAGAGAGGGATTGCAAAAAAGTCGGTTAAAGAAAAAAAAAAGGCATTTAGTCAAATGTTTTCAGTTTAGGCTGTTTGTGAGTGGAACTCCAACTTACATTACAATTTTTTAAAAGCACTTTAAGAACTAAGGAGCCTGGCTTGTTTTGCAATGTCCAACTTGCCCCACAAGATGGCCTGAAGATATCTAAATGCCAATTTTCAGTTTTGTGCAGCTTAGAAGGTCTGATTATAATGAACCTTTGTGAGATGTCGATTAACTTTGAGGAGTGATGCATTTAGTGATAATAAAAGGAATGCACCACTTTGTTTGTTTTCTAAGCTATATTAATTTTTTTACAGACACGTGCAACAAAGTTTCGGTAATGATGCTGTATTCTTTCTCGAATTATCAGTGATAAGCAATCAAGAGGACAAAAAAGTGATTTATTCTGGAGGAGGTTCGCCAAACATTCACAGACATTGCACAACCTAAGCGAGATCCAGTTCACAGACTAAAGCATGTGTAAACTGTATTGATATCAACCAGTAATTTCATGGTATAAAGTTCAGAAATGAATAGTATTCAATTTAAAACAGAATACAGATGGTTTATTTTAACCTTCTCTACGATAATTTAAAACGTACACATTTCCAGAGACAAGGAAATAATACATGGACACCTAAATGAACATCAGAAAATCAGTTTGCACATTTCTTGTTAAAAATGGAAGGCCATAAACTGACACTTAAAACAGGAAGCATCGCCATTCAAATCAGCAACAAAAGTCAAAGCTCCACAGTTTAGTAACAATGTTGCGCATGCATGCATACATAAACAAATAGACAGATAGACATACCTTAGTAAAAAATAATATATTTGAAGTATATTTATTTCATACTAAGTATAGTTCAAATCTATTAAAATATTTACTAACAGATAACTCAAACAAAAACTTATTTGGAGTATTACTTGTTCACAATGCATATTTCTTATTAATAAGCCTAAAACTTTAAATGAGGATTGTGTAATATTGCCCTTTAAATGCAAAATATTTAAAGTGCACCTAAAGTATACTTGCAATAGTTCCACTTCAGCACAATCAAATATACTAAGTATGTTTTTAATTGGACTTCAGCACTGCTTCCGCACAATTAAAGTGCATTAGGTACAAATTAGTGCTTCCAATTTAGACTTGAAGTATACCAGTTCAGTATACTAAACGTACAATTGCATGGCATTTTATTCAGCATATTGATATGACAATTTATTTGCAGTATACTAAGCACAAAATAAATGTATTTCAATTACTTTGAAGTATATTTGTTTTCCACTAGGGCAATTTGTGGATTTGTTTTCGTGGATTATTTTTTATTTTTAACCTTTAAAAATTATTATGCATAAATACAGCATGTTTGTATTTATTTATTTACAATAACAAAGTGGCACAGTAATAAACCAGAAAAAAGGCACTTCATGACCAAAAGGTTGTTGACCCGGTTTTGTATTAATTACTGTACTGTATGTCTGTCTTTTATCTGGGAAAAAGTGAATTACATACAATGAAACATAGTGATATTAAGTATAACATCTGTTAAGTTCCTTGGGCCAGTAGCTTTTGAGTACCTACAATGTTTGCTCACAGTACATACTTGAATATATCTTAAAAGTACTTTATCATTTTACCACCAACCGAATAAAGTAATTTTACATTAGACAAAATAATGACTAACATAACAGAATGCAAATAACATGTAAATAGAGTTGCTGAACAAGGACACAACCAAAACATTTTTATGTCAATCTAATTCGTCATTTGTCTTTGCCATTGGCAGTAATTATGTTAATAACGTACCTGTTTGAACTGAAGGCTGTAAAGTGCCATATAAACAGAGCAACAACAAAAAAGGAATGTCAAATTTCTTCATGTTTGTCCTTGTATTCCAAGAGTAAAAACCCTGGTCTGTGTTTGAAGCATGTGAAGCTTATATACACCTTTCTCCAAAATTGTGTGTATCCTGTCATGTGGTTTGGGGGATGGCACAGGACACATGATAAAATAAATCTTGAACAGTATCAACTTAATACTTCAGTGTGTTCTTATCTTATGATAATATATATATATGTATGTGTGCATGTGTGTGTTTTATATATCACATACTCTTATAGTCCTATTTTACAGGATTACATCTGTAACAAGAAATGTAAAGATGTTAATCTGCATATGATTTGTCTTTGTGGCAAGAATGAGTAGTCAAAGCACTCAGTTGTTACAGTTTTAGAATAATGAGGTGAGCAAGCTGTGAAATTCAATGTGCAGTGTTTAGTTATTTCATAATTAAAGGCAGTCAACAAATGTGAGGTGAAAGGTGAAATACTTCTCATTTGTTTGCTTGTATCATTCATGGATTGGCAAGGACAAGCCTGGCATGCACACAAGTAATGATGCCAAGTGTTATACAGGTGTGTAACTGATTTGTGAGTTGTCCCTTCCGAATCTCATGGAATTGTACAATTGATGTTGAAAGGTTGTCTATTAAACATACACACACACACACACAGAGAAAATGAATCCCTGTTATAACCTTTTTTTTTCTGAACTGTGAAAATGCTGATTTGGTAGGATGGAGACACAATGGCAGTTCTAGAGAAAATGAAGCTCAGCAAGAAGGAAATGAGAGGCACAAGCTTCAGAGGTCTGAAATCTGGTTACAGGGAAATCCTGTTTCCTGCGAACAGTAAGAAAGGATTGACTCATATGAAAACCAATCCCTAAAATTGCACAAAACATCAGAAAAAAAGGAAATGAAAGACATGGTGAAAAAATAACTAATATAACATGTGAGAGTGGCACATTTTCATGTTTTTTATTAAACTACGGATACGTTCAGAGGTTTAACAAAAATAATAATACCAGGTTTAAAAACTCTTGACACTTTCATTAGCTTAATTTGTCCTCTAACAATGTTCAACAGTGGAAGAATTCTGACTGTCATTTCTGTCACATCTCAAATTGTCTATGTTTTTGTGACATTTTTGGAATGAAATATGCTTTGTTTACTAAGGCAAATTTTTAGCTGTAGCCCTTTATCCTAAATGCACACAAAAACTTAAACATTCAACTCTGTCTGTGTCACCCACTCTCAGTCTTTTTTTGTATTAAATTACAAATATTAAACACTATAGACACGCTTAAGAGCAAAACATTTATACACGTTATCCAACATTAATGCCTAATGTTGGAACAAAGCTTTGAAAATGATGACCTTATTTACTGTTGATTAACTAAAGACTCCTAGTGTGCAGTTATTATAAAGTTTTACAGAAGAAGATGATATTGTATAACAGTAGGCTATATTATATTAGAAGAAGAAGATTTATACAACTTGCATGAATGTGTTGAATGTTTTGGATACCCAAAGGTTCTCAGTTTGATTCAGTTCTAAGGAAAATGAGGGCCAGTCAACTGCGTCAATGCCTTGGCCATCCAGAAACTGCCTATATTTTGAAGATACATTAAGCCATTTCGTTAATATCTGTAAAAAAAAAAGCAAAAAAAAAAATGAGCACACCATTTATTTATCAAAAATGTCCTCAACCAATGAGAGCAATTGGGGAAAACCTAAGACTGCAGCAGCAGAACACAGGATGGTAGTTTCAGTGACTATGTTTTAATGACACTGGATTGCATCAAATTATGTACAAGTGAAGTTTTTAACAGTACACCGATACAGGTTATATTCCCAATACTGACATATTGTCAGAAATCACAAAAAAAAGACAAAGACACAACAAATTGTATTTTTTTATCGCCCAATTAGTTTACTGAACGTAGATTATAAAATTATTGCCAAGTCTTTACCCCGATAGCTTGAAAATATTTAGCCTTATATTGTCAATTCAGATCAAACTGGTTTTGTGAAATCCAGGTATGGCTCAGACAGTATTCGAAGAGTTCTGAATATTATAGATCCTTTAAATTCCACCAAGGAATCCGCCCTTATAGTGTCCTTAGATGCGGAAAAGACATTCGATACGGTGGAATGACCCTTTTTTTCAGTATTAGAAAAAATACGGTTAGGATCTATGCAGCATAGAGCAAGGTCATACAGGCGGGGTCAGGATGAGCAAACAGGCACAATAAGAGTCGATAAACAACGCAAAGGTCAGGGTAGGCAGAGAACAATCACAAGTCGAGGTAACAATCCAAGGTGGGTGACAAAACAGGAAACAGGGAAACAACATTCATAATCGACAGCAGTGCGATTTTCGTGATAGTTGGTGTGTGAGTCTGGCTTAAATGCTGTGGTAAATGAGGTGTGGCTGATTGCGAGCAGGTGCGAGGCTGTTGCCAAGGCTGCCCAATTTCGACTCTGTTATTTTTTCTGTTTTTTGAACCACTGGCTGTTGCTGTGAGATCTATCAGTAGCATTCAAAATAGGTTCAGAGGAGCATTGGATATCTCTTGGTCGACTTTTCCAAATTCTTTCTTTGGTAGGATTAATGTTATAAAAATGAATATCCTTCCCAGATATATATATATTTTTTTTATTTCAAAATTTACCATGCTACTTAAATTCTAATTTCTTCAAGTAGATCAATTCTTCAATTACAAGGTATATTTGGAATCATAAAAAAACTTAAAACTTAAACTTTCGGTTCTGGTGAAACCTAGGGAATCGGGTGTGGTTTTCACTTCCTAATTTCCATTATATTTTTGGTCTACCCATATCAAACATATGTTAAGCTGGTTTATGCACAGATTTGACCCAAGCTGGGTTAGGCTACGGCTGCATCAGCTCCAGGGTACCAGAGAGAATGATGGGCTCCCACATTCAGACAAATCCAAAAAGCCAGGCGGGTCCAAACTGTGGGGCCTTTTGAAACATGTTGAGGTCATACCTCTTGTGGGTCAAAGGGCCAATGGTGTGATAATGCTTTGGAGGGAACTTTTTATGACTCTTTGTTCCCAAGCATGGTAATTTGCATATGCACAGGATTGGAGGTCAATATATGAATTAGAAGAGATTCTAAAAATTTAGATCGTCTGAAGATGAGTCCTTAGATACCAAAAACGAAATGTGCTGATCTGACGAGGTGACATTAGCTGATGGTCTATCAAAAACATGCATAAAACAGTATACCATCCACAAGGCGATATACAACCACAAAAACAATATACACAATGACCTGAAGGATATGTGTTCACTCAAAGAAAGTTTTCCTGTGAATTAATTTAGGGAAAAGTCCATTGTCTTTGCAAAAGGGAGAACTATTCAGAGTTACTTTGCTCACGTTCCTTCAAGCAATAAACCAGTCATATCAGTCGGTTACCATGGAATCTGAGGCCTGGTTTGCCTTCATTTGGTATTAACTGCTTATCGGGGGAAGGGTCCAAAAAACACTCATAGTTGCAGTTTGAGTTACCACATGGGTTGGTGAAAGCGGTATTATCTGGGTATCTGGGCCCTTAGGGTGTTTTGGGGGGTCTGGGGAAGTTCTGACATGGCCTGACATCTGTGTTTTTTTCAATTGCTTATAAACATATAAGTAGCTAAAGTCTAATAACACTGTAAAAAGCACAAACTTGGCTACAATAATATGTTATTAAAATTTATGGACATGATTGTGTTTTTGAGAAAAAAGCGTTTATGTGTGGTCAGTGAAAAACAAAAATTTTGTCACTGAAAGTCACTGAAATAAAGCCATGAAACACACACAGAACATTTTTTTTTGGACTTTTAAGAACTGGGCTAGTGGACTAGTGTTTTTGCTTCAAAATTATGTAAAAATGATCTTGTTTACTTGCTCACAGAAAACTATATAGTGATTAACACTTTTAACAGATTAAGTCACTTTTTGAGTGTAAAGGCATGAACTATCATTACTAATGTCAAGTCAAGTCAAGTCACTTTTATTTATATAGCGCTTTTAACAATACAGATTGTAGCAAAGCACTGAACATT
>JAUMHP010000052.1:21544725-21561737 GCA_032361065.1 Enteromius trimaculatus | reverse complement strand
GATACTAGAAAAGGTAGTATCCTCACAATTATATTCCTTCTTAGAGAAAAATGGTATCTGTGAGGATTTCCAGTCAGAATTTAGACCATATCATAGTACTGAGACTGCTCTAATTAAAGTTACCAATGACCTGCTTCTATAATATGATTGTGTTTGTAGCTCATTATTTGTGCTGTTGGATCTCAGCGCTGCGTTCAACACTATTGACCTGGCTACATTCTCTTGAATAGACTAGAAAATTCTATTGGCATTAGTGGAAGTGCCTTAGTATGGTTCAAATCATACTTATCTGACCGCTATTAACAAGTTCAATATGGAGTACTTCAAGGCTCAGTACTAGGGCCGTTACTTTTTACGCTTTACATGTTACCCTTGGGAGATAATATCAGGAGACATGGTGTTAGCTTTCACTGTTATGCTGATGATACTCAGCTCTATATTTCTTTTCAGCCAGGTGAAACACACCAAATTGAGAAACTAAAGGAATGCATAGCTGATATTAAGAATTGGATGACAAGTAACTTCTTATTGTTAAATTCTGACAAAACAGAGGTGTTAATTATCGGACCTAAAAAACCCAATTTACCTAATACTGTTCAGGAGGCGGGCACACTCTGTCAGTTTAATCTAGATTAAAGACACTTCTCTTTACTCTGGCTTACACAGAACACACTGATACACATTTATTAATCAAATCCGTTTTAAGGATTGCTAGGCTGCAATAATTAGATCAGCCGGAACCGGGAACACTCCCCTTAACACACGATGTACTCGTTACATCGAAAAAAAGAATGGCATCTACGCTAATATTAGTCTGTTTCTCTCTTATTCTGTTCCTCAGTCCGTATCCAGATCAGATGGTGTATCAGCACAAAGAGATGAACTTCACCGGAGACTAGAACACCTAGATGAGCTCTGTGGACAGATTGCCGGATCCAGATGCACACACACACACACACACACACACACACTATAAGTCCTTACACAATCTAACGTGTGTAAAATTAAACTGGAAATTTGGTGCTGGGCGTCCGGCCAGAGGAGAACTGGACCCAACTAAGCCTGGTTCTCCCAAGGTTTTTTTCCCCATTCTCTGCCCCATTCTCGCGTTAGAGTTGGCTTTTACGGTGGAGTGAAACACAGATAGAAAGGGGGCATAAAGTATTTCTATTAACAGCGCAGCCCTAAAATAATATCTTAAAATGCAAGCACTGTTAATTCCAATGTATTTTTTTTTATTATTGTTTTGTGTGGATTTCAACAAGCTTTTTATTTCAGATACTGGGGTTACAGAGTTTTTGTTCCATACATACGTAATCGAGACGTTCAACCCTTGTTGAAAAAAAATGTTTTCTATGACATTTTTGGCAACTGATGGTGGTAATGGATCTCATTGCAGCATTCAACACAATAGACCTAATATTATTATATCTCCTGTCTTAAAACATATGGTGGGATCTCTGGAAATGCTGTATCTGTATAGATGAGTGAACATTAGCTTCAGCATCTTTATCATGTGGTATTCCACAAGGTTCTGTTTTAGCACCGTTTCTGTTCTTTCTGTTTCCAATAGGTATGATTTTGCATAAATACGGTGTCATTTCACTGCTACACAGACAACACACAACTGTATGTACCATTCAATTCAAATGATTCCACTGGCTTGGAAAAATAGCTGGCTTGTTTTAATGAGGTCAAGGCATGAATGTCTACAAATTTTTGAGTCTTAATAAATTTGAAAATGGAATCCATTCTCTTTGGTCTGTCTAACCCCTCTGACACAGTTAAAATTTAGCTAGGACAGGTCCTCTGAAAACATCAAGTAAAAAAGCTGGGTGTGATTTGCATGCGAAAATTTGACAAAGAGGTCGTCACTGATGGTTAGTGTGCCAACATAAAGCGCATTTCGCTATATGCTACCTGAGTTTGATTACCGACTCGAGGTTCTTTGCCGATCCCTCCCCCTCTCTTTACCCAGTGCTTTTCTGTCTGTTCTCAACTGCCATATCAAACAAAGGCCCATAAATATAACAGACAAATATTGTCCAGTCCATTTTTGAGCTCTGTGTGAAATTTTATGAAGTTTGACTTTTTGTGTGTGTATTGTTGCACTACAAATGAAAACAAAATGCATGTGAATAGCAAAACATTTGCAATGTTATATATATATTTGTGCTATCAAATGATTAATCACACCCAAAACATTTTTATATATTATGTATATGTACAGTGCATATTTATTATTAGGGGTGGGCATAGATAATTTTTTTAATCTAGGTTAAAATGGCTCATTTGAATTCTGCCAAAGGCATTCAGAATATGTGTGCTACCTAAATAATTGCTAAAAGTAAAGCCCTATTCGAACGAGACTAGTTTTACAGGGTGTCGTCAGAGAATGTTTTGTTTCACAAATGTACTTGGTGATTTTTAATCCCATCCAAATCTGCTATGTCTGTGTTTTTCTCTCACAACCTCTGTGATAATTATAGAGTCCGAATGCGATGTCTGTGATATTATTTTTCACAAAGGGTTTCCTTGTGTGTTTTAGCCAATGCAAAATAAAAAACATAATGGTTAAACTAAAGTAACCACACATTAACATGGTTTTGCTATACTAGCCATTTAGGTTCACCATGGTATTTGTGATTATACTAATTGTAATCAATCAGAATGACTATAGCAATGCACACATACAGAGCGCGTGATCTCTATGATGCCAAGATGTATAAAACAGACCCTCTCACCTCTGTAGTAAACACAGAGGTGTTAATCCCTTCCGAAACGTTAAATGAAAATCACGGACGACAGGTGATAAGAATCGAAGCTCACATGTACAGTAGTTTAGAAAACTAGTCCTGTCCGAATAGGGCTATCGTACAATTCGGCTGTGTATACATCCGCGCTAAAATGGGAAGATGAGAGTCATTATAGCTTGCGTAGAATAGACCCAGCTCCCAACCCAACTTTGTGAATAGATTAACGGCAATATTTTTTTTATTGTGCGATAAGAGTCTCACATTAACGCAGCATGTTAATGCTGATAACGGCCCACCACTATTTATTATATATAAATACACACATATACAGTATATATTTTTGTATTTAAATCTTTATACATTCGTATATTAATATTCTTATATTTTATTTTATATTATATTTTACATTAACAATCAACATTGTTATTTTATTCAGTGCTTTAAAAATAAATTAAAATGTTATTTTCCAACATCACTTCTTTTATAGGCCTCAGCTCACTCTGGAGGAGGTACACGCATGGGGAGAGTCATTTGAGCGGTTATTAAAAAATGCACAAGGTCGTGTGCACCTCCGACAGTTTCTTAAGACTGAGTTTAGTGAAGAAAACCTCATGTTCTGGCTTGCCTGCGAGGATCTAAAGAAAGAGACCAACAAAACCATGGTAGAACAGACTGTGAAACAAATATATGAGGACTACGTTTCTGTATTATCACCTAAAGAGGTAAATGTTTCTACACTCTGCATTTAAATTTTACTAACACTGTGGTTAAATATGAATATACACTGTCTGGCCAAAAATAAGCTGTTTTAAAAAATAAGCTAATAGTTTTTTTTGCTGATTTTATGATTGACAAATATTTTGCAGTGATTCATGTTTCTGGCATGCATGTTTGGGAACAATTATTTTAACCCTAACTGATAAAGTGCATACAATAGCTTTTTTATTTCTCAACCATAATCAAAGCTAAAGCAAAGCGGTCCAAATAATATGCTAAACAGGCAGTATATTTGTCACCATTATGTATATAGACCTGTATCTTTGTTAACTATATTCACTGGTTCCCCAAGGAGAAACATGATGCTACATACATAGATAATAGAGCTTGTCCTCCAACAAAAAAACAACCCTATAGGCTGTTTGTGTTAGCACTTTATTATGACCTATAATTACATTTTAAATTAAGCACCCTCTAACGGGCGTAACGTGATGAACCCACCCGGCAGTCGAATATATACTGTTGGGCAGCGCTCACCTCCAAACTGTTCTTTTCAGGACAGTAAGGAACATAACAGGGTGAGCAATATCAACAGTAAGAACAGGTGCTTATTTAATACATGGATTTAACGTCTCCCTGGCAACATAGACCTTCAACATATTGACATGACAGACAAAATCAATAATGAATCTTTCAAAGGGTTCTCCCATCCATGGAATTGGTTTTAATGGTGCTGGGGAAATCATGGTTTTAGCCTTCCCTGCCACAAAAACTTCATACTTGGCCGACAAAAAGTACTTAGAAACCTTCTTAAAAGATTCAGTAATACGCTTATGACCTGCAAGCACATTCTCATGAATCAATTTTAAGACTTGGTCTCGGTAACCAAAAGGTAGCACTTTCTGAAATGAGGTATTCCAGCTATTCTCACCATGGAAAGGACTAGACATCCACCGACGTATCAGGATACCATCTTCCCAAAAAAAACTAAACTCTTGCATTAGATTTCTCTACTGGGTCAACTGCTGCATCAAATCAGTTCCTCAAACTTGGATCTGATTGTTGGGCAGTTGCTACTGTAACTGCTCTCTACCAACTTTAAGAGAATATAGTTCACTGGTTTCATTTATGCCACCAGACTCTGTCAAGGAATTATTTGAGGGAACATTCCACCGCTTCTGCAGGGTGACCCATAAATGATTCAGACAGAAAAAAACATCTTTATATTTACGAGTCACTGCACAGGCAGGGAAAACTGAGGGAAACAAAGTAGCAACATCAAACTTTATTGGGGATTCAGATTTCTTAACTACAACTAGGCTAGGAAAAACCCTACCACCCGACGTCATAGTTGGTGACGTCACTGACCTGGAAGCATATGAGCACATGGGATGCAACCGGCATTAGCATTTTGCCAGTCAGCAAAGCGTGCTGTGTGTGTGAAAAGATCAGCGTTTCAAGTTCACTAGGAAAAGTGACCGGGGCGACAGAGAGTCATTATATAGGTCATGTGCTTACCCCTGCAAGCGTTTTATTGCACCGAGTGACTCACATGAGCTGTGTGTGGCTTGTCTAGGTGCAGAGCACACGGTGTGTGCCCTCACTGTGAGAATCTCTCAATGCGCGTGCTTAGATCCAGGGTGGCTCTCTTTGAGAAGGGAGCCTTTACTGCAACTCCCCGCTGCTACGGAGAATGCGCTCGTGGGGATCGCTGCGGGATATTGCTGGCATGGAGGATTCGGAGACGGGTGAGTCCCTCTCTCCGCCCTCCTCAGTAAGGTCCAGCGCTGCCCGTGAGACCGAGGAAGCACGTGCTGCGGATCCTTCCACCAAAGAGACCGCGTGTTTTATTGGTCGGTCTATGGCAGCTTTGGTGGCCGCGGAGAGGCATCTGTGGCTAACCCTGTCTGATGTTAAAGAAAATGACAGGGGTTGCCTGATGGACGCCCCGCTTGATCCTTAGGGCCTGTTCGGCGATGCTGTCAATACTGTCGACGACAGGCACCAGGAGGCACGCAAACAGGCGTCAGCGTTTTTAGCGGTTCCTCCCTCGCCGCTCTCCAAATCGCTGCTGAATGGGAGCAGCCCCAGCTGATTACTGGCTCCTCGTACAGGGAAACCGAGCAAGCTCCTCCCAGGAGGAAAAGGGAGAACTGGCGACCCTCTGTACAGGGTTCCTCACAGTCTAAGCAGGATTTCAAGGATGTGCTTCAGGCTAAGAGGACCCCTCAAAAGAAGCCCTGAGGTCTCTGCCTTAGGGCTTCTGAGGGCGGCCCCTCACCAGACACGGGTTTTGCCTCAGCATACGGTACCCGTTGGTCTGCAGCACCCTCAGGAGGTATTTTCATTTACCTTGCCAGAGGTCCAAGGGATGAATGCCTCCAGCGAGTGCCAACCTCAGTCTCAGCCTGGCTTGAGAAACATCTTAGCAGGACTGAGGGCCAGTACATCAGGCACTCGCGGGGAACTGTCTGCGAGACCACCTGCGGATGGTTCACAGCATTACAACCGAGCAGTTCCTCTCTCTCAACCAGAGACCAGCATTGAGGCGGCTGGTTCCCTTAGTACATTTTCTAGTAGCGTGGAAGCTCCTGCCGAATGTAGCTCGTTGGATCATGCGAACTTGAAGGGGGTTACAGAATCCAGTTTGGGAAACCTCCACCGCGCTTCGCGGGTGTGTTACCGACACTTGTGCGCACCGAGCAGGCTCTGGTGATGGAGCAAGAAGTAGACACATTACTGAGGAAGGAGGCCATCGAGGTGGTCCCTCCTCACGAAGTTCAGTCCAGGTTCTACAGCCGGTACTTCATTGTTCCAAAGAAGGATGGAGGGCTGAGGCCCATTTTAGATCTCAAACCCCTGAACTGCTCAGTAATAAAACTGAAGTTCAGGATGCTGACGGTCAAGCAGGTTGTGTCACAAATCAAGTCAGAGGATTGGTTTGTCACAATAGATCTGAAAGACGCGTACTTTCATGTGTCCACCCATCCTTCGCACAGGAGATATCTGAGGTTTGCTTTTGGGGGCAAAGCATACCAATATCGAGTTCTCCCCTTCGGTCTGTCTCTCTCACCCTGTACATTCATGAAATGTGAGGATGCAGCTCTTGTGCTGTTGAGACTTTAAGGCATTTGCATACTCAATTATATAGACGACTGGCTGATATTAGCGCAGTCAGTGGAGGAGGCGAGGAGACATCGAGATGTCGTCCTCGCTCATATGCAACGTTTGGGGCTGAGACTAAAGCCCACATATATATTTTAGTCAATGAAGTTTCTCAGCTACTAGTTCAAAGGTAGTAAAATAGGAATCTATTCTGCCTCCCGAAATTTTGGAACCAATTTGATATACCTACTAACATCTAAATCTGCTCTGTCTGCTCTGTCACTAGGAGTTGAAGCAGTTAGTGCAGACAAGGATGCTGCTGGAGACCTCTCAGGCAAAGAAGAAGGGGTAGCTGGAACATGTTTCACGATCAATCAGCATCTGATTATCGTAATCCTGCTTTTTATGCAATAGATCTAATTCGTTCATTTTAATTGCCAATGGAAGCTCAACTATTTTTTCCTCAGGAAAAGGGAGTGATTTTGTATTAGACCCCCCAATAGCAGGAGTCCTAGCTCCACTCCCACCTTCCTCAGAAATTCCTTGATTTACCAACACCTTTTGCAATTCAGTTTTTAAGATGCTGTTTAGATGCATCCCTAGTAATTGAGACATTAAAAAGGTCAGCCACTTGTAACAAGTCATCTTTACAGGCACTTGTTAATACCTCAACAGTAGGACAAAAAATTATATTAAAAAAAAATAAATTAAAAAAAGACAAAAAGGAGTAGTCAAAAGAAAATGGCAGCCACCTCGCTACAGCTTCCAAATATAACAAAAGGAAGAGAGAGCACAACAAGAAAATAAAACAGCACACAAAGAGACACTTCCAGATGTACCATTCATAGGATCACACAGTATTTTACAAAGCTTTTTGGCACTAAAATTAGCTCCTAAATCTGTGAAATTTTACAATTAGTGAAGAGGACTGTCCCAGTCCTAATTATTACAGATTACTTATTACTTGCAGGCAGCCATGGCCTAATGGTTGCATCCAAAGGTTGCAGGTCTCAGGTCTGGCAGGCATTGTTGGTGGGGGGAGTGAATATCCACCCTCCACATTCAATACCATGACTATGGGTCACCATACCTGGCCACAGGTCACTTCATTTAAAAATAATCACAGCACTGTTCTGATTACTTTATTTAAAAAGTAAACTTACATTACTTTTTTTGTTGCTACATCATTCATTTAGTTACTTTCTACATGATCCTATAAACCACTGACAATTCCCACAAAACTGGTTTGTAAATAATGTAATAATTTAGAAATGATGAATTCATTGTTAATAAAGTAAGCTGTGTAGAATGTGGAGAATAAGTGGAGATTAGAATAAAGAGGAGTTAAAATAAGTAAATTCTGTTCATTTGCACACTGACAATAGGTGTTGTAAGGAATTATTAGGGATTAATAAATAAATGTATTAATCAACTTTGGGAAATAACCTGTTTAATTAGTTATTTGGATAATCTACGTAAATGAATCTCCAGATATAGTTATCCTGAATTTGAAATATGAAATACACTATTGACCAATACAGTAAAACAGTGTGCTTGACCCGTGATCAGCGAATCAAAACAAAAGTTTAGTGTTTCCGTTCTAAGAGCAGGGTAGCTCAAGATCTTAGCAATATTTGACCCTTTCAAAACACAATACACAAAGCAGATGTTTCTTAATAATGATAATACAATTTATTGTTGGAACTATCTACTGTACAAACACTAACTAGGATTACGTAAACACAGACAAACACACACACACACATACATAAGCTGTCTAAAATGGAAAGATGGAAGCTGCTCTAAAGTTCAAACGCTGCTAGTTTCTGAAACCATAACCCGTGAGAAACCAACCAAGAAAAGTTTAGCTTATAGCCCTAAGTTCAATTGCATCATTCAGCGAGTAGAGGAAACTGTTGTGTTTACCACCCTGAGCTGGTCAGCTGATGCTTCGTCTTCCATGATTTCGTGCACTCTTCTTGGAGGGTTGGCTTTCTGATGTCTGCACGGTCGATCACTGATTCTTAGAGTTCGTGGCAAGATGTTGTTGAAGGCTTCAGCTATTCAGATGAGCCGTTTTAATGAGTTCTTGAAAGGAGGAGGCACAGATAGATTGTGCTGTGTCGCGGTCGAGCAGACTAAGTTGCACTTCTCCTGAGTTTCTCTGTGTTGCTTTACTGGTTGCCGCTGTCGCTTCTCCTTGATGCGTTGGCTGGATGGTTATCTTTGTTGTGGAGAAAGATCACCAAGTAGATGTTTTCCTTACATCTTTGCAAATGGTCCAAGCTCACAGATGTTTTGCGTGCATCCTGTTCTAACATGTGGAGTCTGGTCCCGCCCTACAAGGTGGGAGGGCCAATCAGTTGGATGCTGTGAGGCAGGTCTCGATCTGACTGGTTCTTCATTGCACACACATCAAGCATACGTTTGCCCTGAGGAATGTAGAGGAGTATGCCAAAGTTGGATACAAACTTAACCTAAGTTTTATAACTGTTTCACGATGTCATATACCCATTCGCAAAAAGAGATTCAAAATATTCTGCACACTCGTTACTAAACTTGCCTATAATTAATACATAGGACACCTATTAAACTTCATTTACCCAATAACATGTTCATGTGATGTACGAAGTTACGTGGTAACCCACTATCACAAACAGCAACATACATAATGCGTAAATGAAAAACATGACATGCATATTTGCTTCTAATATCGATAAATAGTTAATGTTCCTTCCAAAGACATTCCAGCGTCTCTTTGTTCAGGGCACAGAAACTGCATGCTCCTTAGAGAAGGCGGGGCTGGTCTGTGTGTGCTGGACAGGTCAACGAGGGTCACGCGTGTTTTAGGGAGTTTTTCCCACATTGTCCATCAAAGCCGTGCTTGTGTGAACGTTAATTTGTCATAAGTTTACCCTGATTCATGGTCAAAGTTCAACATTTAGGCAGATGTTTCCAATCTTCACCGAACATTAGCTGGCCGGTGTTAATTGCATTTGGTTCTGAGATTCATTTTTTATGAGCTGGTTGTGGCCACGAATCAACAAGAGATCTATTCAAGTTCTGTTACTCATCACGAGGTGTCCTATTCCTCTCTCGTGGAGGCTCTGGTCCCCGGGGAGTTTACCAGACCTTCAGGCATCGAAGCTGGTCGTCGATCAGTTTTATGACTCATGAACCATTTAAGAGAAGATTTTAAGATTATCTTTGTAATGTTGTCCTTCGGCATTTCCTTCAGAAACTGAATACCAAACACTAATACTGAAACAATAACAAAATAACATGCCAATCAATATTAACAACTTTTATTAGCAACCAATAGCAGTTTATAAAAAAGTGCAAATACAACAGTCAAACAGATTTAAATAAAGATCCAGAACAGTTTTTGTGCAGAGACACCCAAACGTCGTCCGCAAACCACCTCTTAAAATTCTGCCAAACTGCAGAAGTTGTGTTCTTTTTCGAGACCAGGTCACAGGTCACAAGTTCCTCATGTTAATGCTGGTTGCGGGAGAATATAATTATTTGCGGGACTCCCGCCAAATGGAATTATCTTAAAATTAATTTAATAAAGACAAATGTTCTGTTATTTATCTACTGCACAAGTAGCAACAAGTACGACTGAAATAAAGTAAAAACAATTTACAGGCGCAAGTTCAGAAACTAACTCTTACCTGGTTCATGACTATGACCCACACCGAGACACAATGTCTGAAGAGCATGAAGAAGAACATGAGATGGAAGCTAAGTCGTACTTGTTTTTCTACATTGCTGAAGGAAAAAAAAGGCTCACTCACATTCTGAAGCAGTATTAGGCCAAATGCTTTTCTGTTGGACCACTTTAGAAATCAACGTTTATTATTATTTTGTTTCATTGCAAATTCTAACTGTATTTCTATGTTCTGAAAAGCTCCTTGTTTGTGTACATGTTCATCCTTCCATTTATTTAAACTCAAATAAAACGAAACACAGCTACAGTGGTTCTGAGAGCTGTGTGGAAGTGGAGGATTCTCCCCACGCAATGACATCCTAATAGCCAATGAGCACTCAAATGAATTGCATTTATGTCGCATGCCTCAAACATAACTTCGTAAACTGGATGAACGAAATGGTCCCAAAAAGGGCAAAAATTTTCATTTTCCACTTTGTAACATATTTTGTGACAGCAATTACTGTTTTAAGCAATGTGCAACACATATCTGTTATCATCTCAAAAAATCTGTTGTTGGGTTTTATGATGCTTTAATGGGTTAGTTCACCACAAATTAAAATTTTGTCATTAATTACTCTCATGTCGTTCCAAACCCATAAGACATTTGTTCCTCTTTGGAACACAAATGAGGATATTTTTGATGAAATCAGAGAGCCATCTGATCAGCAGACAGCAATACAACTGAAATGTTCCCAGCTCCAGAAAGGTAGTAAATACATTAAATACATTAGTGGCTCAAATTCAGTTTTGCAACTGCTCAAAAATACTTCTTTTTCGCAAAGAAAAAAAAATCATAATTTGCTCAACCATTGTTTTCCCTTGAGTTACATCTTCTGCCATTTTGGAGAGTATTATAACGTAACGCATAAGAACACTTGTGTTTGTATTTGATATAAACAGCCTTGTTTCATTTAGTGACAGCTCGCGCAGGAACGCAATCTGTGGTTGTTTACTCTTAGGGGAAAGTGTGCATATGCTTTGTGAAGAGAATAATGAGTTAAGACATTCTACTAACAGTATGTAACTTTGCAACTACAGTACATGTCAACTAATAACGTCTAACACTTTATTTTGATGGGTCCAATCAAATTACAAATACATACTAAACATTGTCTATTGTATATGTCAAATTATTCTACTGACCCTGCACCAACCCTAACAGTATACTCTGAGAGTTAGTAGACGTGTAGTTGAACATTAATGAGAATTAGTTGACGTAGATACAAAGTTACTTATAGTTGGTAAAATGTCTAAAGTCTAACGTCAAAATAAAGTGTAACCCTGTCTTTGCATATAGGTAAGTCTGGATTCACATGCACGTGAAGTGATCAACAGGAACATGCTCGAACCCTCATCATGCACGTTTGACGAGGCACAGCAGCAGATCTACACACTCATGCAGCGAGACTCCTACCCACGATATATGAACTCTAGCATGTACGCAGACCTCATACAGAGCTTTGAACAAGTCAATGAGTCTTAACATAAATGTACACAAGACCTAGACTTTAGATACATGCCTCTAACAGTTACCTGAAGACCAGATGAATCCCTTTGGCCTTGTTTACACTTACCATCCATCCCAAATGATCAGGGGGCTGTTCCAGAAAGCAGGTTACGTGACATACTTGGGTATGTTTAAGAGTAAGTAAGCAGATATCCTCAGCTTTTGGTTCCAAAAGCTTGAGTGTTAGCCATGAACTTACTCCCAGATGTGTTTTTTGAACCAGCATACCTCAAATAAGCAAGGTTTGGGTTGACCAACCGAGAGTTCAGGGTTTAGCAGATGGTACATTAACCTTGCTTTCTGGAACACCCCAACAACTGGTATTTATACACAACTCAACTGCATCTCCCGTGACCACTTGTTATTGCATTTTGTTGTTTGTTAAATATTTATTTTATTTCTTAGTAAAATGGATGGAATAACATAAGACTTTTACAGATGTTTTGTTCTATAATTGATTGATTGATTGATTTTTACATTTTGGGCCCTATGTACACTTGTGCACTAGTTCTATTTATATTTCACATACAATATATTTTATTAATTCTGTCACTTAAAATAGCAGAGCCGTAATTGTGCCTTGCCTCACGTATTAGGATAGGCTAGAAAATTATACTGCTTAAACAAGTGTCATTGGAAACTGATGCTGTCAAGTAGTTTCAGTCTAGATGGTTTACGTGTGAAATAAATACATTACAAGTTTAAATGTGAGATAATAATAATAGATCTTACACATATACACCCCTCTAATATCGAGGTAAAAGCTATCAACTCAGTCCAGCTCTGTAGTGGGATCTGTTTATGATGTCATGCAATAAATGCAATTAATGTACAAATAGAGATATATATCAGCAAAGTGCAAAACTAATCTATTTAACATGCCTTAATTTGAAAATTATTAAAAATTATAATTCACCTCCTTTTGAGTAATTTCCTATGGACTTCATACCGCATCATGCACTGCACACCCACACCTGTTCACATTTAGCAATCATCTCCATCATCTGCTGTTCATAACCTCACCTACTCACACTCATTATTTAACTGTCACATTCACACTCTGACAATTGCGAAGTATTGATGTGTTTAGGCCGTTCTATTATATTAACCGTTCTATTTTCTGTGTTTATGTTTTGTTATTTGGACCTCTACCTGTACTCTGATTCCTGTGATTATTTGCTGCCTTGACCCTCTTGCCCTGTACTTTTGACCACATCTCTGCTTAGTCTTCTCTGTACCTGTTTGTCTTCTGTTTTGACCCTACCTGTTTCTTGGAATAAATAGTTTTGCACATGGGGCCAAACGCTTCAGCCGCAGTCGTTACACTAATACAGAATATGTAATACATATATATATATATATATATATATAAAACCAAACTCGTTTGATTTAAGGGAGTTGAAAATTCATCTTCAGAAACACCATCATGTCCCCAGCAAACACAAAACTTTTTCACAACATTGTATTTTGGTTGCAATTAGGTAATGTTGTAGTACAAAGTTTTAGAAACGTTTTAATAACGTTTAAAAAATTATATATATATATATATATATATATATATTTATTGTGGGTTGATTATATTTCATAACCAAAATAAAAATACCTAACTGGTACGTTTTCTTTAGGTAATCAAAAAAGGTAAATATCACGTTTGTTTACTAAGAAAATGAAACCAGACCAAACTGCAACTTTTGGGAGACGTTTTATTCAGGTTTTAAAATAACGTAATCTGCACATTGAAAAAAAAAACGTTTTAAAATCAACAGGAAAATTGTCACGCCTGCCATGTCCACAGATCCCAGGTCAGACACATTTGCTCTTTCACAGTCACCAGAGTTTTAATTGATATCACCTGACGGCAATCATGCACCTTGTATTTAAGCCAGTCTGTTTAGAAGCTCTTTGTTGTTGATCAAGGTAACTATGATAACTCAGCCTGTTTTCAGTTGATCGGTTTTACTCTTTTTTTTAAGAAGAAGGAGACAGTTTCGTGGTCTATGATGCGTGGGTCTGCGATGGTGCGATGGGTGCGGGGATCAAAGGGAGGGGTGACTGTGATTTCTGAGCATTTCAGAAATCCGAAAAAGGCCAGGGTGAACACGGCGTCTAGCATGTAATCTGTGTGGGGGGTTAGATATCCTTGGTGGAGTATGGATTACATTTAGTGAGAATTTCGAGAGTGAGAGGCTGTCTTTTATCTGGGCTGGGTGGACGCGACCTCTGGGATGCCTTTGAGCAGGAGGTTTGTTTGGCCGTTAAGAGAGGCTGACTGCGGGGAAACCAAAAATGAGCTTATAGAAGCATTGGATACCGCTTAAATAGCCTTTAATAGAGGAGGCTTGCATATTATTGAGGTTAAGAAAAGAAATGAAAGAGGTGACGGAAAGAAGGGAGAAATTGTGAAAATTTAGATTATACTGGGAATGGAAAGTTTAGAATTTTTTCCAAGCTGTGAAATATGATAGGAGGGTTCGCTTGGATACGGCCTGGAAAATGGAAAGTCTCGTAGAGGGGCCTCAACGAATGGTTCAGGGGAGGATGAGTTGTAAATAAGGAGGCGTGGGTGTTGGATCACTCCAGTAGAGAGGCTCTTCAGCATCTGTGGTCTAATATTCAGGTATGGACAAACTGTGATTATATACCATAATTCAGTGGTTCTCAACCCTGGTCCTCATGCCCCCCTGCTCTGGTTATTTTGCATGTGTCTCTTTGTTAACACAACTGATAATCAGCTCATTAGAAGAGAGCTCCGTGCATGAGCTGTGTTCTATTAGATTAGACGCTATGAGAACGGAGCGATCAATTTTGACTTTGGGGAGGGAAGCTGTGAAGTTTTCTGAATCGAGATTAACACCTAGAATTCAATGGTTGTGCAATGTGTCTTCTGCTACCGGAATGCCGAGTTTCGCGAAAAACCTTGAGAGCTTTGGCAAGGTCGGCTGTTGGTGGTTGATTTTGCAGAGACACAGTGAGAAAATCGTCTAGCAGGTGCATGAATTGACATGACTGGAGATTAGGGCAAATAAGTGTCTGATCGGGGATGCAGCTGACTCCTGGGTGAAAACCTTGGTTTAGACCTGTTAAGAGAAAATCAGAGAAGCTAGGATCAGGGTGAGAGGAAAGCTCTTGGGCGAGATGAATAATATTGACTGGGGTCGAGAGATATTTTCTTTGTGTTTAATTGAGCGCTTTCTAGACAGAGCAGACAAATTTGGCACAAGCCCCGCCGTAAAAGCTGCAGACGTACATGTACCTGCAGCGGGCTCTGTTACATCTGCCATAATTAAATTCTAAACAGACAGAAGTGCGAGAGAGGGGGTGGGCCTGGAGAGGGGAGAGAGAAAGTAAAGCAGGGATTTTGGTAATATAGCTGGTGGATTTAGGTGGTAAAATTCAGGTTGGAAAAAGACAGATGGATTAACAGGGGCAGGTGATGGATGAATGGGAAACCAATCTGCAGACTGCACAAGAGATTTTACGGCAGCCAGAAAACTCCCCTGTGGAGCTCTGGTTCCATTAGGCGATGCGGATGGCGCTTTTTGTGGAAAATAAACGGTGAAAACTATAGAAGTGAGAGCCAAAGATATAGAAAAAGTAACTGAACCACGTTACAAAACAATGTCGAGAGCTGTTTTTGCAAAAGCTTCTGCTTTGTGGCCTTTAGCACTTGCATTAAACATCCTCCAAGCAAAGAATCTTTCTTGGCTACCTGGCTCCAACCATCGTGCAACTGCAATGTCTTATGAATGACCTGTTGGTTGAGAGCATGAAGCCCACTGCTGCAGAGGGTCTCATTACATGCCGTCCTTTTATAGAGAGCATCTTGCAGTCACTGAGTACAAGGTTGGCAGATCTTCTGGAGAAGAGGGAGCACATACTCTCTGCGATGCTAATGTCAAGATTCAAGCTAGACTGGGTCCAAGATGATGTGTACGTGTGCTGTACAGAATGATGCTGAAAAGAGAATTTCAAAGATTTGAAAAGAGAAAGGTCAACCCCAGTCCAGTGGTGAAATGGAGAAGAAAAATTCTGCAGCTTCATTCTTCAGATTTAACAGTAAAACTTTGGTTTCTCAAAAAACTGAAATGGACACCTATTTGGATGCTCCAACCACAGATTGGTTTGATGAAAACATGCAGTTTTCAAAGCTCAAAAGGCTGTTCATAAAACACAACACTGCACTGCCCTCAAGCGCTCCAGTAGAGAGGCTCTTCAGCATCTGTGGTCTTATATTCAGGTATGGACAAACTGTATTATAATTATATACCATAATTCAGTGGTTCTCAACCCTGGTCCTCATGCCCCCCTGCTCTGGTTATTTTGCATGTGTCTCTTTGTTAACACACCTGATAATCAGCTCATTAGAAGAGAGCTCCGTGCATGAGCTGTGTTCCCAATCGACATGGTCCTTATGTAACAAAGGTATTTTTAGAGAGACTTTTATTTTGACGGGTTGCGTAATTTTTCGTACGTTTTGGGAAGAAAAAAAAGGACTTCTGGGGAGAAGAGGGGAGCGCAGCGTTTTTCGTGAGAAGTGTGCGCCATTTCGGCAGATTGATTAACAGTTTTTTTTCTGCAGAAAACATGCAGTAAAGTTTGTAGCATGCAACAAGTTTCAGTTTTGTGAGAGGTGTGGCGCTTTCGCGTGAGGCCGGTTGTAGGATTTTGGCGGATTGCGTCATTGAACCCGAGAACAGTGTGAAAAGCTGGCTGAGAGCACGAGGAAGAGTTGCTGGAGCCGCAAGTTTGATTTTTCACTTTGTTGTTTTTGCATCGTTCAAACTGTGAATTTTTGAAAATTTCGCTGCATTTCTGAGTCATCGATCAGCTGTGTTTTTGAGTAAGATACAGTGATTTCTTTCTGCATGGTGTTGGAGTGCACTTGTTAGTGCGCGACACGGTGAACTGCAAGTCAGTTTAGCATTTCCCCTTTCCCCATTTTTTTTTTTTTGGAGTTTTTGCTGGGACCGTCTGTTGTTTGTTTTCTTTGAGGACATCCTTTTGAGATTGACATTAACCGTTGCCCTGCCATCCGCACGACATCTTCTCACTGCCCTGCTGGTGTTGTTCCTAAAGTCATCACAAGTCAACGCAAGTCATCGCATTCATTGTTACTACAGATTGGTACAGACGTTCTTTGCATACATATACACGAACTTAACACTGCTACAGTTTTTTTGGAACTGTGAATTTCCGTGTAGTGACTGAATCATCA
>JAUMHP010000052.1:21519664-21535865 GCA_032361065.1 Enteromius trimaculatus | reverse complement strand
TATATATATATTTTTTTTTTTTAGGATGCCTATCTTTTTTTTCATTCTGCAGATTTTGCGATGTGTAACATGACAACTGTATTTATTGTTATTTTAATCCAAAAGCTTCAAAACATTTCGAGATCTGAAAAGACACTGATGTAGTATGAAGTTACACACTGCCGTCCAAAAGTTTTGAACAATATTGGCATGAATCCTTGTAATTTGATATAATTTCGCACTGATAAGGGACAACAAAAACATATTTTATTACATAAAGAGTTTATAAATCAAAAATACATTTTTGATTCATCAAAGTATCCACCATTAGCATTTTTTAGCTATTACAACTCTGCATAATCTGGGCATCCGAGCTGTCAGTTTATTCAAACATTGACTTGATATATTACTCCAATCCTCCTGAAGGATTGCCCAAAGATGATTCACACTGGTTGGACAATTCTTACGGACATCACAGTTTAGATCCTCCAATAGTTGCTCAACTTTGACATACTGTACATATATTGATATTATGTAATAGCAAAATGGAAATCAAAATGAAAATTATTGGTGGTCTTTAATGTTAATGTCAGGTTACTTTATTGTACACTATTTGCAACAAAAAAATAAGGATTTATGCTAATATCATCCAAAACCACACTGTGCCAGGGGTGTTAACAAACTTGTGGAGGGCAGTGTACCAGTGGTTTGAATTTTGTAGCAACATGAGCAAGTAACAATACAGTTTTGTTTTGGGGTTAACTATTCCTTTAAACCCCAGTCCTGTATGCATAAATGTTTAAAATTTGCAGTTGAAATTCAAACTAATGTATGCTCCATAATTTCTAGATTTCATATTATGAATTTGAGAAACTCAAGAATAAAAAAGAGGTTGTGGAATATCTGCACCAGAAGATCTTTCCTCACAGCTACAGACTCAGCTGGTGACATCCGGACTACTAAATTAATATTGAACTACAATTCATTTGATTTATGTATACAGAAATTGTACTGATATGTGAACAGATATTGTATGTAAATTATATTTATTTATGCTTTTAATAAAGTTTATTGCAATACAAAGTAAACCACCTACTGGTGTATATCCTTCAGAAAATAAGTTGTATCTACAAGGTCAGAAAGAAACCAACCAACAAAAGCTCTGAACCCAGTTAATAATGTTGAAATATAGCATGGATAGATTTCTTATGAAGCAAAATATTATAATCTGAAGTAGATCAAATCTGATTTTGAAGGTCTGTCCCAGTGTTTGTTTGTTGATATTTGTCCAAATCTTTTGAGGACTTGTGATGTATTGTCATTTTGTTCCATTATGTCGCTGGAATCTGAGGTAGGCCAAACTCATCCACCAGTACACCATCCTGTTTGCAAAAAAAAAAAAAAAAATGTTCATGTCAGTTTGCAAAAATCCAAAATGGAGATTGTTCACATCCCCACAAAGCAAAGAACATGTAAATAAAAAGCAGTGCTCAGTATGAAATATTTACATGTGAATTTAGAAATGGTGTATATAACACGATACAGACATTTTTAATTTTAATAATCTGCTCTAATCCTAATCAGTGTACAATATGCTGTCAAATTTCAGGCAATGAAATGGCACTTTTTGGCATTCTAGCTAAATTTTGATTCATTAAATTGACAAATGATCTCTGGGTGCATATGTCAACTGTATACTGATCTGAACTGGCAGAACAAAATGTGCATGTAATGCTATAGAAAGTTAGGAGGGCAGAACATGAGGAGGTCTTTTTGTATATTAATAATAGCATGCGTTCTGTATTACTCCAAAAAAGGGGCATTAGTAGTATGAGGAAGAGGGACTGACTCTAGGGCAGGGGTCATCAAATTCTGCAGGGACACCGGCCCTCCAGGACCGAACTTGGTGACCCCTGCTCTAGGGGAACCACAGCTAAGCATTTGGATGAATTTTTTATATTTTAATTTTTCACGTGTATATTGGTTAAGCAGTCCTAAATGGATCTACATTGTATAATAAAATGATAGTGGAATTTATTATAGAATCATAAATTATGTATGATGGCTGAACAAAATTCATGCAAAATGGACTTTTAGTTGTGTAGGAAAAACCTGACACGCATAGTTAAAACTTGTTAAAAAATAAATATATAAAAATACTTTAAATATTAGCACTTTGCCAACCATCCTGTATTTAGGCCTTAATATGTTTCCCGTACGTGATCCTCCCTTGTCCTGTTTCCTGACTGCTAATACAACCTGACTGATACAGCTGCAGCAGTACTAAATGCTGATGACTTGAGAATGATCACTGATACACGTCATAATTCAGTCACAGCCACGGTTTAAGCAGTATAGACTAATAAATCCAAAATCTTGAACAAAACTGTTCAAGGAAGGTTGTGCAATCATCTACCAGCTGGTCGTTGTGTCTCACATGCTATTGTCAATGCTTTGACTTCAATAAATCAGCTTGACAATACAAACAATGTCATTATTTTTCCATTAGTCCAACATTCGGCCACACAAAAAAAAAAAAAAAAAGAAAAAAAAAGCAGTTATCAGTACGATCAGGGAAATTGTCTTTCAGTGTTTTATGCTTCCCTTGAAACACAAAACAACCAATTAATACAAAACTGTCAAGAACTAAAAGCAGCACAAATAAAATCTAATATAAAATATGCAGTTTTTTAATATGTGTGTGTGTATGTGTATACTCCCGCCAGAATGATTGTCTTGTACTTTCATTTTCTGAAGTTGGCAACACTAACTTCAGATAATATTCAGTTGGGTTGCCATTTCATTAAAAAGATCAAATAAAAAAAACTAAACAATTAAATAACATAAATAATAAAATAGAAATAAAATCTTGCAGGTGACAGAACCAGTGGCAGGTCTACTGCACTTACATTGCTAGACTTAATGTTTCAATTTTTTATACACCTGAGAGGTTTTAAAAGCATTTTAAATTTAAATTAATACTGAAGTACCAGTACGTTTGACATCACTTCTATAACTGATATGTGAATGCATATTTGTTTGCTTTCTGTGCTTGTCTTTTGCTGCGACCAAAACAACTTGTATTATGCAGTTAATTTCACATTTTCTAGAAAACACAAAAATAAATAAATGTGTTTTATGTTTTTGTTTTTTAATTAATGGGTGTATTTACCCGATTCGTGGTTCTGTCTCCTGGTGTTCCTTCGGGTATAGCTGGAGCAGTAGAAGCCTCATCCAGATAGGAATTGTCATCATCCAGAAGGAGTTCATCACCAAGTGCATCCAGCTCTTATGATACAAACAAAAATCATGCATGCGATACCAACATTTTCTAATGAACAATGTAAATACACACATTAGTAATATATCAAAACTAATTACTAATCAAAAGTAAAACATTTCTTAAGCACCTTAGCACCTGTTTTAACTAACCTGCCTCCAGGTCATCTTCATCAATGTCTGGTGTTCCATAGCTGCGGCTAAGAGCATCTTGCACTTCATTAGCATCTTCCATCATGTCCTCCAACTGGTCTTGTAGATCCTGCAGCATGAATAGCAAAACTAATTCTAATACAGGCATCAATTATTTAATCCATTCAGACAATTTAGTATGAAATGAAAGGAATCTTACCTCAATCTGATCAATTTTAACATTCTTGTATGCTTTTTTCATTTCTTTGGCACCAATTTTCATTGCGTCCACCTGTTTAAAATATTATCATGCACACACAAAAAAAAAATATATGCTTGCTTCATATTGCTAACGTAACAAAAAAACAAACGCAGAATAAGTCACACTATATACTTTTTCTTTTCTTATGTTCTTACAGTGGTCTTGGTGTCTTTTAGTGTCTGGATCGTGTAGTTTGCTTGTTCCATGTTAAATGACTGCTGCATCAACTGATCTCTCTGCCCTTCATACCTGGAGATACAACATGCGTGTGAACCACTTAGTAAAACAGGGGTGTCCAAACTTAGTTCTAAAAGGGCCACTGTCCTAGAATTTAGTTCCAATATGCCTCAACACCTGCCTTGAGGTTTAACTGAGGTGGCCCTCCAGCAGCAGGATTGTACATTTGTTATGAAATTATGAAATATTCATTTGGCTAACTTTTTTAACCAAAGTTACTTGCAAAAGGAAAACACAACATGCAAGAATTTTAACATATTACACATAGTACAACAGTATATTATACATAACATCCCTAGAGACTTATGAAAAAGCTAAAAACTGTTCAAATTGTGGAGACGCAAGTTAGAATATAAATTAAATGGACATGCAATACCCATTTTTTATGAGCTGAATTATATTTGCTGAAAACAATGACACAGATATTCAGATATAGACAACAGCACATTCTGACAATGCACAAAGTTTTGTAAAAAAAAAAAAAATTGCAATTATAAACCCACTATAACTTCAAAACCATATGCTTCATTCAGTTCAAGACTAGCATACATCTTCAAAATGTGAATTTATCAGTACCTAGCTTCTGTTTGCAAAATTTGACAAAGATTGAACCAGCCTAGGAGGAGTTAGTGAAGTTAAAAGTTAGATGAAGAAATTTAATGGCAGAAAAAATTTTGAATTTAAAAAGCACAACTTAAATATTTAGAAGAACAAAATAATTGTCTGTGTGCCAGAGTAGTGTTTCATGTTTAGGATCATCCTGTAAAATGTGGGGTCTCTATGATTTACTGGGGCCTGTTTCATAAAACAAGTTTACCGAAAAAGCCAGACTTATGGCAGATAGTCTGACTTATTTTAATACAAATTAACTGGCAATAAGTCAGACTAACTGAAATAAACCTGGCTTATTTGGTAAACTTGTTTTATGAAACGGGCCCAGGGGTCTTGTTTTCTGAAAGCCCAAGTCAGGCTTATTAGATAGTATGACTTTTTATGAAACAAGCCCCTGGTTTCACAGACAGGGATTAGAATAAGCCATGATTAGGCCAAAGTTCAATTAGGATATTTTAAGAAATTTTTACAAACATGCCTTAGAAAAAAAAAAAAAAAAAAAACTTACTGGTGTGCATCTTGAGACAAAACAAAGGCACTGATATATTTGAACATTTTAACATCTTTAACAGCACTTGGCTAAGCATAAAGCATGTTAGCAATACCTAGAGATACAACATGCTAAAACTCCCTAGAAACATCCACCTAAATGCAATCTAGCAAAATAAAATTTAATTTCCCTGGCATCACAGTGATTTTTAGATTTTTTTACCATGAAACAGAAATTATTGTTGAGAGGCTAGGGATGCGCAAAACACACCAGCACACCGAGAGTGCACCAATGTGAAAATGCCTGTTCAATGCTGCTTTGCAACTTTCATTTATGGAACAGATTGTATGCATAAATATGTTAAGAATTACTATAAATAAGGGTACTTACATTCTCTTCTGTTTGAGGACTCTCATGGCTTTCTGCTTCACCATGTTCTAGAATAGAACCAGAAATAGTTTTTTTCCCCACTGTCCTTTGCATTTTTAGGTCAGATCTTCATACACTATGTATATTTGTATGTGTAACGCTATCACTCTGTGGTGTGTTCTATCAGAGACCAGATATATGGCTGTAATGTTGAATGATAAGAAAAAAAAATCAAGTAACAGAAAACTGAGGGCTTCTTGAGCCTATACAGGAGCTTTTTATGAACAACCAAAAAAAATAAAATAAAGAACACCGTTTTCATTCACATTTGTAGATATTCAAGCCTAGCATTCCTTGTATAACAGTGTCATACCATCAAACAACACAAAACACTATTGTTTTTTTTTTCTAGCACTTGTGACACCACTGTGACTCACCAGGTTTGAATATGAAGTATGGAATTTGAGAGCCATAGTAAAGCTCTCAACACAGGCTATATCATCTTAAATTTTTGTCTTTGGTAATTACACATTATGATGAAGTATCACATTTGCATGTTCATGGTTCTCTGACGTTGGTTATGGTCACATGACATGCAGGTTAACTTTTTCAGTAACTGTTTTGATTAATTTGGATTATTTTTTAAAGTGATTCGTTTTAATTCAACACTTTTTAATGGTTTAATTACTATCTTTTCATTAAACTTATAAGTCCCCTGCAATTTATGTTGTTAATAGTAACAAAATAAATATATTTCATACCATTTGTATTTTTATACCAATATGAAGCAATTATTCTATTTAAATCAATGTGGAAAAAAGGGATGGAACAAAACTCTAAGTTATCTGATTATTTGACCTAAATTGTGTAATGTAATGATAATTCTACTCAGGTAAAGTTTGAGACAAAATTTACCTTTGATGGGCCATCTCTCATTTTCTTCATTTGATCTTTGTATTTCATCAGTTCAGCATCAAGTCTGGCTATCTTCTTATCGATAGACTCTGCTCGTGAGTCAACCTGGAATACATCAAGGAAAAGAAAGATATATAGGATACGACATTTATTCAACCATACACCTGCTTCATTTACTTAGACAATGAAAAGTAATTGTAAATGCGGGCAAAATGACACCCAGTCTGTAATAAGTCACAAACTCTAAAGAAACCAGCAAGACTGGTTTAAATTCACACAACCTACACAAAAGTTTTGTCATACACAACAATACAAGAACACCAACCATGCCACTTCTTTAACATAAGCAAACCAAGAGATCAACAAAATAAACTTATGCGGTAACGTTAACGTTAGTATTTATCAAACGGAAAGAGTGCTTTAAGTTACATGACACAACAGAACACATTTCAACCACTCATGACAAAACACGAACATGAAAACTATGTAATGTTAGGCTGATAATATGAAAAGCATAATTCAGTATGAAATTAAACCAACAGTGAAGCCATTTCAGCTCTCAGCACAGCGTCCTTTTGTTTCAAATTCTTTAAAGTTATATATAAGCAAACACATACACCCGATATACAGTCCGTCAGATTTGGTGGCGGTCCTTTGGGTTTCCCTCGTCCGAAGATACGATTCATGTCGACACAATTGTAAATTAACAAGTTAAATAATCAAAAATAAAAGAAGAAAACAATATCACAACCTCCGCCCGACAACAAAACACAGCCTAGAAAAAGTATCCGGAAGTAACGACGTCATGACGTCTAGAAGGGGGATCCCTACAGGCCAAGTCTTATCGCCCAACGCTGAAAAGGCAGAAAGGCAAGCAAAGTGTCACGTCCTCGTACTTTTTGAAACAGTGCTTCACGCAGCTTCGAAAACGTTATGAATCTTTTGTTTTTGAATCAGTGGTTCGGAACGCGTATCAAATTGGGCAAATCACGTGATTTCAGCAAATGAGGCTTCGTTACGTCATTACTGATTTGAAACTCCTATGGTCGCCACTAGGTGGCGTTGGTCTCTAAGTAAATCCCTAAACCATGTACTGTGTTGAAAAGTTATTCTCGGTGCAGTTTCATATTTTATTGTATCATTATATTAATAAAAAGAAATCTATGATGTTCAGACTTAAAGGAAGGGTTCACCCAAAAATGAAAATTCTGTCTTCATTTACTAGTAGAAAAAATACTAAGGAAGTCAATGGTGACCCTAAACAGCCTGTTTATAATCCTTTTTCATATTTGTTCCCTTTGTGTTCTTATATACTATACATAAATGTTTACCTATACCTAAACTAGAAAACACAAAGTATGCAAACTATACAAATGCTTCACATAAATACTGTACATGTGCAGAGAAATAGCCTGTTGTAAGTCAAGCGCAACTGACTGGGCAACAGTCTAAGATGATTTGTAGTGCATGAGCATGCAAACATATTAAATGTGTGTGTGTGTGTGTGTGTGTGAAAAGTGTATAGTGTGCATACAGGAGATCTTTACTACAGGTGAAATTTTCCCAAGTAATCCATACATACAGTGTGAATAAAACTAAAATAAGTTCAGAAATTAAGTCTTCTGTACTGAACTACTGAAGTTTATTTAATACTTTGTACAAAAGCCTTGTTGGTAATGACAGCTTCAAGACGCCTCCTGTATGAAGAAACTAGTCACAAGCATTGCTCAGGCGACTTCACATGATTGCTCACATGCATTGTTCAGTGATCTTCAAATGTTGAAGGTTCTGTGTTGCCTATTCTGTGAACTCTGATCTTTAGTTCTTATTTTCTATTGGATTCGAATTCAACAGATTAAATCTTGTGGCTTTATTTTCATTTTCTGAAACCAATTGAGAGTTTCCTGTCTTTCTGAGATTTCCACTCTTGTTTCATCTTCATCATTCTGGTACTGTAGGTGTTGGGATGGAAATAACTAACTAGCTAACTAGTGGCATGATTGCATTCTAGTTACTGATAGATTTCAGCTGGTGTCTTTTTGCACCTCCCTTTATTCATGTGTTTAATATTTTTCATTTTTGACAAATACTTTGCAATTCTATTCTATTACACATACCTTCATTTCATTCATTTGTTTGGCTTACTTAAGTTGTTACATCGGGTGATAATTACAAGTCAGCAGCAACAGCACCTTTATTTTTAAAGCATTCCTTAGCTTAGACCTTCACTAACCTCTCAGATACCCTTTGTCACTTTATTAATCTCAGAAAAAAAGATTTTTCCTAAGATAGCATAACTTTGACATAGCAACACCCATAATAACACCTTGTATTTTAAGCACCTTAAACAGCTTTCTGGACTATGAGCCCAGTTTATTTATATCTTCCTCGAGATGAACATAGCATTTTCCTTCCTTTTATAAGTACTTATGTTTAATACCTGCTACAAAAACAAAACCAAGAATCATCAACACAAGTACGTTAAAGCCAGTACATTTATTAAAGGCACAATATGGAAGATTTCTGTAATTAAATACCCCAAATCCACTTGTACAGTGGTATACATTTCATGCAGTTATGTACTTACATTATCTCAAAAGTTCTGTAAGATTTTTAAATTTAAAGAAACTCCATGACATCTCCCAATGTTTCACGCTCTGTCATTACGTCATAGAACGTCGCCTCTGTTATTGTTTGGAAAATGTGACCTATAGTGTCGTAAACTTGCATATTTAATAATGCATTATTACATTTTTTTAACAAAAAAGAAAGCAACCTTGGGCCTCATAATAAGGTGTGCATATTTGATCTCAAAATGTACGTACAATATTGTAGCTGGAGCTACTTTTCTCTGTTCATGTCTAGCGAATCAAGCAACTACCAGGCTACTCCGCAGTCCTACCTACCCGAACCAGTTTAAATAGTCCCAATATAAACCCTCGTAGTAATTCAGGACAAGCCTAAAACACAGTTTGGGAAATAGATTCATGATGTATACATTTTGTAAATACTAAACACAAAAAAGGTACGGACAGCTTAAAATAAGACAAATTCACAAGTTCGTACTTATTTGTCAGAGCTTAATCAAAAAAAAAAAAAATGCGTGTTTGGCATGCTGACAGGGAGAGGGCTCAGAGCTCGGCCCGACCCCGAATATTCTCCCCGGAGGAAGGATAGTATGAGATAGGGGTGGAGGAGGGATGCTATGAATGAGATACTGAGGTAATGGGGCTTGTACTGTTTATAGGAAGTATCTCTTGCTCTGATAGGAAGATAGGATGATTAGGAAAGACGGAGCCAGCCGTGATTACCTATGCGTGTTCCTCCCGAAATTTGTTTGCAAACATCATTTAACAAATAAAACATAAGAGCATGGGCCCATTTCAGAAAGAAGGTTAAGAAAACTCAGAGTATGTTAACCCTGAAATAAGAGAAACTCTGGGTTTCCGTTTCAAAATGACAGGTTTGTCAAACTCGAGAAAGCAGGGTAAGTTAAGCCTGTTTCTGAAAGAGAGGTATAACTTTTACTCAGAGTCAGTTACCGTGGTAACTTACTCTGTTAACGTAACCTGGTGAGGAGCAGGTTTTCTTCTCTAAACTCTGAGTTTCTGTCGGTCTCCTCCCCTATTTTAAAGAAGCTTATTTCTCGCCTTATATGCCACTATTCATTCTCTGATTAAATCCACCACCACAAAATAAATAAATAAATAAATAACCACAAGTCACAACAATTTATTCATCTTCTTTATTTCCTACAAAGTTCTGTTAAGATAGGAGGCTCCAAAAGGCAGATATCTGTTGTAGAAACTATGCAGTAGTAATTTAATGCAATTTCATCTGAAATAACTTCTAAATTTTGGCCAATTCCCAACTTTGGTCAATAAACCTCACACTTTTTTATTATACTTATATTTTTAAGTACTTTAAATGTAAACTTATGCATTAACTTGAGCAGCTATGTTTTCCCACACTAAATGTCCGTGTTTCACCGATGCAGTGGTGTTGCTTTTATTTTTAAACATGTGCTCATATTTGCTATAACTTTGCCATGAAAATGCTCTTTTTTTAGATGTTGCCATGGTGGCTTGTAATATGTGCGCTCTATTTTAGACTCACGTGTACACGCTTAACTCTGAATTAGTGTACTCAGAATTGATTGACCTGACTCTTCAGTTGTTCTGAAACTGAAAACTCTGAGTTGGTTGAAACGCCTTACTGAAACAGGCCCCATAAGTGCTATTGTGCCCCAGAATTTCTGCCAGAATTGTCATGGCATTTCACATTAGGAAATGTAAATGCAACTGAATAATGTAAACGTTTAAAAAGGCCTTGTATTCATTTTTTAACCATATAGCGCGTGGTTGAGATCTCTCAGCAGGGTTCTGTTGATCCTGGTAGAAGTCTGATACTGTACATTTTAGACCATGGGGAATCACAATGAATCATGAATCACAGATCACTAGTTGTTTACCATTAAACTATGGATCAATCATTCAGAATCTGCATGCAATAAAAACCGATCTGCAGTTTCATTATTCATCTCTAATCTTTTCTTCATGAACAGTAGGCTATTTTTCAAATAGAGGTAAAATACAGCATTAACATTACAGCAACTGCATGAAATATTCACAAGTGCATGTTAAACATAAATAAACGTGTGCATGCTTATTACTCATATAAAGAGATCTTAATGTGTGACGTCTGAAGTAACAATGTTTTCAAAAGAAAAAAAAAAGGGTGTGACTTGGTTCGGTGATTGATTGGATTTTGAGTTGTGGGTGTTGCTTTCATAAGTGGAGGCAGATAAAAGGGCAGTCGTGGCCTAATAGAAAGGGAGTTGGACTTGTAACCCAAAGGTCGTGGAGTCGAGTCCCAGGTCCGGCAGGGATTGTGGGTAGGGGGGAATGAATAATCAGTGCTCTCTCCACCTTCAATACCACGACTGGGGTGAGATCTTTGAGCAAGGCATTGTTTCTGCAATTGCTCCCACTGGACCCACTGCTCAGGGTGTGTGTGTGTGTGTGTGTGTGTGTGTGTGGTTGTTCACTTCTCACTGTTGTGTATGTGTGCACTTAAACGCAGAGCACAAATTCCTAGTATGGGAAACCATACCTGGCCACATGTCACATCTAAGTAAGCATACAGGGCCAAAATTATTAGATAAGTCCAGCATATGTGATCAGAGAAATTAAGATATGGGTGAATTTTCATTTAATGCCAATTAAGAATTTATAGACACATCAAGGCCATGTTTTAACCTGTATATAACATGAAACTTAACGCTGAATGATACTGCTGTTTATAGGTCAGATCCTTTCAGCATGAAACAACTGAAACATTGCTGACTTCAGTTAAAGTATACAGTTCAGGTGGATATAAATCTCAAACAAACTTTGGTGCATCAGAGTTTTTCCTCTTTAATGTGACCATGCAATGCAAGCATTCAAGACTAACAATGAGATAATATGCCTGTACAGTATATCCACCTTCTAAAAACATGAACATTACCATGATATACTAAACTTCTGTTGTCTTGTTCTCAGAACCCCCCCACTCAGAAATAGGTACCACTAAATATGCTTCATTTCAACCTAATTTGTTCCAGAAACAACAGGATGTTCAATTCAAATTAAATAAAAAGTAATACATGAAAATGATAAATAAAATCAGACCAATTTCACTCTATCATGTTAATTTATTAGTAGTAAATTAATCGCATATTTTACAAATCTTTTACAAGTCCTACCTTCACTTGATAACAAGGCACAAGAACTATTTTGATTTCTTCAATGATTCATTCGCTAATGACAGGAAATGAAAGGTTTTTACATCCTTTGGAATCGCATGTACAATGGATCAAGATTTCAATAAAATGAATAGACGCTAGTTTGTTATAACTAAAGTCACCTAGTAGATTAAAAAGCAAGTTTAAAAAATATGTCTATGTATTTCCTGTTTGAGATTCTATGGACGTTTTCCATTCTCTGTTAAAGACTTTTTTTCTGCATACATATTATGAGATTACAAATTAATCATGAGTGTGTACTTAATAATAATAACTGCATGAATGCATTAACAAGGAGTTCTTTCACTTCATAAATCATTTGCTCCTTTCTGGATGTATGTCACAATATTTCCCACAATACATCAAAATCCTACATTTAGGATAAAAGTATCCACTTTTAAGAAATAACAGTTTATCATGATACCATCACTTGTATTGTTTCTAGCCTGTTTAAGACATTAGAGATGGTTTCTGGAATGTTCTGAAATTCATCTGATTGTCTTCTCTCACAGTGTATCACTTTGAGGTGTGGTCTATCTAATATACATGCTCATACACACTCTCACACACACACACAAACCTCTCACCTTGCACTGTAACACTCAAAGCCCACATTAACCTCAAAGGGTTAAGACTCCACATAAATCTAGCCAAGGATCGCTCAAGTTGAGAAAAACAAATATCCCAATATAGAAAAATATATATATATAAAAATACATGACAACAATGGAGAATGATAAAGTAACCATTTCTAATAGTGCACATCAAATAAGACCATTGTCACTGACACCTCTCCAGAACACACACTCAATATCCACAAAATCCTTCCACAGGTCAGTTGAAGAGATGGGCCGGAGTGAAGGCAGTGTAGAGAAACATCTTACAGTGAATCGATTTTTCAGTCTTTTGTTTACTTTCACTGCAGTTTAAAATGGGCTCACACACAAGAGGCAGTGTTCAACATCTGAAAACCACTAGTAAAATACAGTGTCTAACTGCTCTACGGTTGGTGCCATGACACTTTCAGGAATTTCAGAACAAAGAAGCCAGTTTTTATTCTGGTGGATGATGGTGCAAATGAATGAAATGACTGTACAATTCTCTCCCTGACTTTACAGTCACTGAGATCAGATGAATGGGGCTCCGAAGCACTTGAGGCACCACTGCATGCCGTTGTTAGGTGGTCTGTCAATGGAGGATAGGACTTTCAGCTGTTCTGTGCTGAGCTCATTGTATGCAAGCCGGTATTCACGATTAAAGGCCTCTGTGGAGGAAAAACGAAGATAGTTAATCTCACGAAGAAAACAGTTTTACCCCAAAATCTAAAGAAATAATAATAAAATTTGCCAGAGGAGTTTAAAAAATACTTCTAAATATTAAAACACTACTAAATGGTTTTTTTTTTTTTTTTAATACAATAATGAGAATGACATTTTAGCAATGTCATAAAACAAATGACATCGCAATGCAGACAATGGCCCTAAACATACACTCATGTTATGCATGTATAAAAAATTGCTCGACTTGTTTTGTGACATCCACCCTATAGGCATTTAATTAATGTAACAACAGCCCTTTCATGTAAAATTGGAGAACAGCATTCACTTACCAATATCAATGTTCTCCTTTCCTAAGGCAACAAGTGACAGAAACAAAATTTCCCTGTAGATACTCCTGGACGTGAAGAAAAAGATCAACATTACAAAGTGAGTGCCACTGCAACAACCTCACTTTCCCAATCATTTTAAAATGGTTTGTTAAAGAATATGACAATGTTACTCTGTTCTTTTTGACACAATTTCACCCCAACTACAAAGCTCTGCACGTGACATGCAGAAAAAAGGTCCATTAGTTAAGACATCTTTGACCTCTTTTTATAATACAATACAAACAATGGAACTGAAATGAATGAAATTGTTGTCTGGGTAATTTGATCACATTTCACAATTCTCTAATAAATAAATAATCTAACAATTTAGAAAGCTGATAAATACATTTGATCTATTCATCATTTGAAATGAATAAAACATTAAATTGCTAGTCAACAATGTGACAATTTTGTCCCTCCTTGCAAGAAATGTTCAAGCCCCCCCACCAGGTTTAGAACAAAAATTTTATAATTAAGGAAATTAAACATAAAATATAATGACATGTATATATGTATATAATGAAACTAACCGAGTGATAAGCGGAGAAAAAAAAGAAAAGTAGTGAAATCAAAACATCCAACCATAAACACTGATCCATGAACATCCAGAGATCTACAGATTTTCTCTCTCAAGGATGCACGAAAGTTGAATTCCTTGTTATTTAATCTACTATAAAACTATAATTCTTTAAATGTAACTTTTTATTTATAATCTTCCTAGTGTCGTCTGAGAGGCAGATATCTAATGACCCATCTCTTTAAACTAGCATACAAATAGCCTAGCAAATATATGTAATTCAAATCTTACAAAAGACTGCATTTATTGTGTCTACTGTAACCATGAACACTTCCTACAACACCTGATGTATGTCACATCATTTCTGCCATCTGATGGACTTTGGATGCTCTGCTGCTGTCACCTTAGATAAGTTTAACAGACACTTAATCATAATTATCAATTTGACTGTACTTACATTATCGGATTAGAAAAAGATAAATAAATCTAGCTGAATTAATCAACCGAATACCTGAATCAGAAAAATGTTTCTGTAGTGTTTAACATTACACCCAATCAGATATTTCTGCTAAGCATGTGAATGCAGTGACCAATTAGAGGCATTTAGATTAATCACAGGTGATGAAGAAATACATACCATTCTGTGACTGACTGCTTGATATTAACATCTGAAAACAGTTTACATGCACTAAAACTAGTATGCAATTTTTACACATTACTGATATTTTATAACAAATAAATAAATCACATCCAAGACACTGCAAATATTCATTACTTGCTTGTTCACATTCTTCCTGTCTTGTGATGTGAACCTCAAAAATATATAATAAATCAACAAGTTATTTGCCTTACACAGTTTCAGTTTCCCCATTGTACACTTATCTTAAGATTTTCTGAGAAACTCATGCTGCAGATTACAGCAAACCCAGAATCAGGCTTTTTTTGTTTAGGAAAGCAAGCAAGCTCATTAACTGCAGAAGCAACCGAGGCAAATTAGCTTGTGTCATGTAGTAAACAATGTGATTGCTTTAAGATTACATGTAGATTATTTGTAAGCCTGTGGCATTTGGAGATTTATGCCTAAACTAGTAATATATACAAGATGTTGCATGCATGTCTAACCTCTGGCGTTTAACCTCTGGGTGTTTTTTGATCTCCCTGAGGAGCATGTTGATGGGGCCGTAAACATCGTTCGTCTGAATGCTGCGCACAATGGTGTTCAGAAGAGTCCGAGTCTCCTGATGGTCAGTGGGGGCTAGAGTGCCCTTTTTTTGCACTGCACATCGACACTCAAATTCAGTATGGTGGCAATCCATTCATGACGTTTATCTACACTATTTAAAAAGTACTAGCATTTATAACAAACAGATAAAACAAGTGCCCCTGCTGTACTCACAGAAGGTCCTCCAAAGCTGATAGAGGGGCTCTGTGGGCTCCTGGTGTAAGTTGACATTGTCCCACAGCAGCTGCACATACACCAGCTTACTGTCCTGAGACAGAGATGTCTGAGGAAGCTACGGGAGAGGGAGAGAGTTCAGATCAACCGACTTTTAGCACACAATTACTGGGCTGAAATGACAATACATGCAATTTGAGGTACACAAAAAAGAAGGAAGTAAACTGGAAAATATACATTTTCTGATTTAGTCAGAAAAAGCATCAACAGTGTGCATAAATGTGAAGTACCTGCACTCCATTGTTGCAGTGTTCTGATGTGAGAATGAGTCCTGGCAGAATGCTGGGCAGGTCTAAACGTCGGAAATACCACACTAGGTTCCAGAAGATGATGGGGTGCTGACTGAGGAACTTATGAGTATAGATTACCTGAGATAATGGATATGGATGAATTAAAGACCGTACTGTATATACACAAAGCCAAAAACACAATACTGATTGTATCGGTTCTTAAAGGAGAAGTTCACTTTTGAAAAAACTTTTGCTGATATATTACTCACCCCCATGTCATCCAAGATGTC
>JAUMHP010000052.1:21498284-21512659 GCA_032361065.1 Enteromius trimaculatus | reverse complement strand
TGTCCCCAACTAAGCAAGCCAGAGGCGACAGCGGCAAGGAACCAAAACCCCATCCATGAGAGAATGGGGAAAGAAAAAAAAAAAAACCTTGGGAGAAACCAGACTTGGTTGGGGCCAGTTCTCCTCTGGCCGGGCGCCCAGCACCTAATTTCGAGTTCAATTTGCATCTCAGATGCAAAGGACTTATAGTGACTTTTTTGTTGTGCTTGGAGGAAATTATTCGCAAAAAATGTATTTCCATCTCCAATTATTTGCAACTCATTCAGCATCATCTTGAGACCATGGCAACAAAATGTTACAAATTATATGTTTATAGACAAAACTATTAGGATTTAACAAATCAATGAGTTTGAATGAAACAATAGTTTGACAGGTAATCTAACTAATCCAAAATTCTAGATAACCAGCCATAAGGGTTATTTTCATATATCACATGAAAGATGAATAAATACATCAATAAATGCAAACAATACATCAAATGGGAAGAATATTACAATATTTGGCTGAGATGAAGTTCTTAGCATATTACTAATTTAAAATTAAGTTTTAATATAGTTACAGTAAAACAAATGTGTTCATAGAACATGATCTTTAATTAATATCCTAATGATGTTGTAATAAAAGATCTATAATCTTGACACATACATTGTATTGTTGGCTATTGCTACCAATATACCTGTGCTACTTACAGTATGACTGCTTTTGTATTCCAGGAACAAATAAAACAATGCTGCTTCACAATATCAAAATGTCAAGGTACAGTGGTCTTCCCATGTCTGCATTGCTGTGTTGTGCAGTGCTGTTGTGTATGTTAAGTAAAGGAGTGCTCATCACCTTGTTGTAGTATCCGTAAGTAATAGCATTAGGTTCAACACCAGCCTTTTTCATCTCCATTAAGACACGCACAGCCAGGACAGGCATCTCCCACAAACCACACAACTGCATCACCACACGGTAGCACACCTGTTAAACACAATGGTTGTGCTGTAGGGTCACACCAAGGTCTACAGACATTGTCTTTTATTTTTTAAGTACATGAATACAAGTCACGTGAGTCAATTTATGCGACATTTCCTGAAAGAAATGTGTAAGGAAAGAACTCAACTATAGTTTCAGATCATTATGATCCCATTTTAACTTGGTATTAACATCTGTTTCAAGATCTGAATATAAATAGACAGTGCTAAATACGTAACATGCTAAATACATACATGATAGTTTGAGGTTGTAATCTGATCACAAACCATCTGTGGTGGTGTGCTTAATTAATGAAACAGTATTTACTTCACATTTGCTTAATTACAAATGTTTTAGCTGCCTATATTTTATAGCGCAGCAGTAAAGTGAATTGCAACTAATAAGCAATAAGAGATCTAAATGCACTGACAATGAAAATGGAATAAACGCTCCAATAATAGATAACAAAATTATCTACACATTTACACAAACTTATCTAATGTTATCTACACACCTCATCGGACACCTCCACCTCAGAGCTCCTCATCTTGAGCAGAACATTGAAGGCCTGCTGCATGGTGCGGGATTTGGATTGGGCTGTACGCATGCTGGCAGGAAGACAGATGAACCACAGACTGAAGCAGTGACTAAACAGACACTTTGCCCACTGGGGTGGATTGGAATAGAAACGCTTTGCCAGCTTGTAGGCCATTTTGATTTCCTGTGTGGAACAAAAAAGTAATGCTTCAGGTTCAGGGACCACAAAGGGGTATTGAAGGGCATTCTCTGGTAAACTGCTTTCAGGTACAAGAAACAATTTTGTCTATATTATTAGATCAAACCTATGCGCCTTGTTTTTGCTCTTCGGTAGCATTTTGATATTTTTTCTTTCAATATATTGAACAGAACTGCTCATATACCATAAAGACAGTCCTGTTTCTGTCTCTCCCATGTGTTACTATAACTCGCCTGTTTCTCCATATGTCTTAATTTCTCTGCCATCTGCTGTTATTTTTCCAATTGTGTCATGCTTATGAACTCAGTTTGTTTTGTTTATTTATTCTTTTACTCATATCATCCTCCAGTGAGATTGTGCTTATTTTGGTCTACATTTAACAGGTGTTACATTATTATTTATATCATTGTATCATGTCATATTACTATAAAATTAAGTAATTGTAATTGCTATGGGTCTAGGTTCCAGTCTCATTCCAGCTACTACAAAACCTTAACCTGCTGCTTAATTTTGAAGGTTGGTGCGTCTTGTGTTATTTTAATTTATTATCTTAATTATGAACACACTGGTTTGTAGTGTAAGCTGTTTTCAAAGCGACTTTCACAACTTTTTTGGGTAAGTTACTCCAAAAAAAGTAAATTACATCTTACATCTTCAACAGTGTAATTATATTACTGTACTAATTAAGTATTTAATTAGATTCTAAATCCTATTTCAACCTCAACAAGTCAATGAATACAAGGATAAACATTTTTTTTTCCTTTTCTTTGAAAAAAAAATATGCCACTGTTATGGTCAGAATTTCTGTTAAGTTACTATTAAGTAACCTTTTACAATGAACTAACTATTTTGCCTCAATATACTAATTACTAATACTTAGTAAAGTAGTTGTGGACAATTATGTTGGATTTAGAATAAGGTCTTTAGAAGACATTAATATTTGTTTTTTAAGTAATAATAAACAGCCAATATCCCTGTAATAGTCAAGTTAATAACCCACTAGATAATACTGAGAATTAGAGAATATAGTGTTATATTATCGTATAATTGTAATATAATATTCTTATTAACTCACCAAAGTATTGTAATATTAGACTTTAAAGGGCAGTTTCCCAAATAGGGTTTAAGATTAGTCCTAGATTAAAATAAATGTTAAGAGCTGTCTAAACTGGAAAAAGCTTGCACTGAGATATCTTAAAATACATTATTGTCATTGTTTGGTCTTAAATTGATCACAGATATTGCATTTTTGTAAGACACGTTTCTAAAAATTCTTAAATGTCCTAAATTAGTAAAGGTCTAGTCTTGGCTTAATCTAATCCCTATCCGGGAAACCGGCCCTATGTTGACGTTAAATCCACTATTGTATTGTATATAAATGTTATAAATTTTAATTACAATTAATAAGTAGAAGAGAAGAATAATCCATCCGTATTTTTATACGTCTTACACACTGAAATACCACTACAGTATTTCCAAAGAGTACTTGACCACTTGATAAAAGCAGTTGGGTTTGGGGAAGTGCTAAGATCAGCTGACTTTTGTTTACTTTTTAACTGCGGTTAGAGTCAGTTAGAGCAAAGCACTTGACGAATCAGAGTGCTTGAGCAAATGATGTACATGAATTTTGGAATAAAAACATTATTAATTGTGAATTTCTTTGGACAACAGGTTCATAATTAGTCCAGGACTAACCTAACAAATGACAAGTTGGTTAGTGAGACAGACAAGTTTATAAAAAATGTTCTTATAATATTATATTAGATTACCTAAACTTATTATATATATATATATATATATATAGTAGTATATAGTATATATGTATAGGTATGTACGTATATATATATATATAATGTACTGGTATAAATGTAAAAACATGTATGCACACAAGTGTACTGTAGTTTTTTTTTAGTACACAGTTTATTATATAAAGATGTACAGAATTTTTAGTTGAAATATTTCCTAGCAGCAGTTCTTTTAAAAGTTTGAATTTAGAGTCATTATGTCACACCACTGCCAAAAGTGATTTTTAAAGACTCTTGAGTAAATGTAATATAAATCTGTAATGCACAGTATAATGTGGAAAAGTATGGGTACAATAGCATATATATAAAGAAAATATATACTTAAATATAAATTCTTCACCTGTTTGGTTCTCTTGGCTAACAGGGCAGGGCTACTGGACATGCTGGCCCCTGCGGCTCCTGTACTCAGGGCTGGTCTCAGCTCTTGTGGACGATCAAACAGCTCCAACCGTAAATTAGGGAAATTTTTATAACTGTGGAAAAACAGATGACTTATAATTAGAGGATCACAGACTAAAACAAACATAGTGCTAACATAAAACCTCAAAATTAATCTGTGGTCAATTAAATGGTCAAGTGTAGTCAATACAGTACATACAGAAACACAATCCAACAGAAATTAGACCTGGGTCATTCCCTCTATATTGTAATTCCTTCTCATGTGTCTTACTTTTTACAGATGTTTTTAACAATTATTTTAACACATAGTAGTGGTATACTGTAGTATGGCAGTACCATAACGTTTATATAAAGACATGGTCCTCAACTTCTAACAGATCCTCAAGCGGATTTGAACTCGGGATGTCCATAGTTTAACAGTATTTATGTCGCTGTGCTGCTTGCATGGTTATTGCCGCAGACAACACTTATTCCAGATTATTATCTGCACTGGTAAGTTTACAATGTGTTTTTGCAGTGTTCAGCAATGTAGCCAATCACAGGCATTTCTGTTGTTGTTGCTGTTGTTTTTTTTTTAAAGCAACAGCCAATTAGAAATGTTTAGACAGAATCCACTCAAAATGGCAGATTTTTGTTCATGGCCGACTGAGTTAAGCAGGTATGTGAATCCTCTCAGTAAAGCAAACGTTTAGACGCAATGTAAATAAAATATTAATTGTGCTGTATTGTAGAGCTTAGAGTTTCACTGAGTACAATAAAACATTGTAGCATTACGCTAAACTAAAATGAATGACAGCTTTATAGTGATTTCAAGGGCTGGGAGTAGTGCTAATAGTAGGCATGATTGAGGGAAATCAGGAACTAGTTAGCATATTCATGAATCCGCATTTACTAAATGAGGTAAGAGCTTTTGTTGTTATTTTCACAGGAAAAGGCATTTTAATAAGACATTTTACTCATTAAAGATGAGTTTAAAGGGAGAGAATTAGCAAATGTAGGGCGACTTTCTTGTTGCAGTTCATTATCTTTTCAAGCATTATAACAAGACAAATCTTTATTGACCTTTGCTCACATACAAAATAAATATATGAAAGAAATGTAAGAATATCAAGGATAAAACTAAATAAATAGGTACATTTTGTGTGCATATAACAGTTAAAAACAAAGAATGTGACTATTTAATCCATTTGCAAAATGAAGTTGAAATAATTTTGATGACATCATTTTATATAAGATGGATGATATGATGCGAGTAGTTTGGATGTTGTGTATATAGCCTAGGTTTTGCTGCTTGAAACGTTCAATGGGTTAAAAGGACTTTGATATTAATAGGCATTTTGATTTACATTCTTGCCTTAAAACCTTCCCACTTTACTGTTAAATTCTAGTTTTTACATTCTCTAGACATTTCACAAACTCAAAACCAATGTCTTAGTGTTTTTCTCCTACAATAGCAGCTCAACGCAGAATCCCACTAGAAAACAGCCTTGAATGGTCTTCATTACTGTAAGAAACTGAAAAAATTAAAGTTGTATATGGGGTATATTTGGGGGAGGGACGGACTGGAAGAACCATAGATAGAGAAGCAGAGAATAGAGAGAGGACTATTATAGTGCAAAAAGTGCTAGTGGTGAGCAAAGTGCTTAGGCAGTCTCAAGGCTGTAAAACTGAGAAAGAGACAGGCACTCAAATGAGCCAACAAAAGCACTGGAATAGATTATTATACCCTTGTGCTAATGGATAAAGATGCTTTAGATGTGATTAGGGCTGAGGGAGATGTAGGGGCAAGGGAAAGGCAGCCAGATATGGTGGGTGTGGACACTAAAGTTCAATAAGCAAGGTTCCCTGGAAAAGGAATAATCGAAGAGGAGCAAAGGATGTGATTATATAGTGATTTTTGTCTAAGTTAATTATAGCATTTGTTTCCAGTAACTCATCTTCTATTCTTAATTCACTAGATTTACTAGTTCCATAAAAGGGTGAGTTCAATTCAGATGTTCAGTTCCAGTCTCCATTTGGAGGATGTTCATCTGAGTACTTGCAAAAGCTCAGGGTGACTCCCCTGTAGTCAGCCTATCATTTGGAGTACATTCCGTACACTCGGCACTGCTTATGTTTTTAAGGGATGCATGTATATGTTTTTTCAGACTACTTATTACTACTTACTATTTCAAATTACTTAGGCTCAGTTATAAGAGAAGCAGTAGGCACATCTTTTGAGACCATCAGTCATTCAGGCATCTTAGCAAGCTTTTTGTACATGACTAAGCAAAGCTATCATTCAGATATGAGCAAGCAGCAGGTCCAACTGAATGTTATTAGCCCAAACTCATGCCCTGTGACTGCTGACTATGAATGGACGTGTGATGCAGCATGGAAACATAAATCATAAAGTGTTTGTTTATGTAGGTCACAGGAGAACTGAAAACCTGATTCAGCCTGTTTTTTCTACACTAGAGTCATCTTTTGAGTCCTTTTCACAGTCACCTTTGGCTTGCTCTGTTTAAAAATGTTACTGGGAAATGTACACTGTTATAAACTAAATTTAATCAACATTCAACCAAACTAAGCTAAATAATGAAATAGTGACAGAAGAAGAAATGCTGAAATTGAATTAGTTTAGTAAAGTTTAAATTCATTTTATTTGTTATTTCCCTGTGTAATATTGTGAAGCTGCTTAGCAAAAAAAATCCGTAAAATTTCTTATTATGTGGAAATATTTGTTCAAACATAAGATTTGACAGCTAAAACATAAATGGAACAAATTCCACAGACATTCGATAAACAGAAATGGAATAATGTGTCCCTGAACAGAGCGGGGATCAACATCAAAAGTGGTAGACAGTAAGTATGTGTTGTATTTATGCTGCTTTAAGCACTGCTGTGCATCTTATCTCTACGGACTGAAAAAGATTTGCCGTGAGCCTTTGCTGCGAGATGTTAATTTACTCTTCCACCAAGGGACTTGCAAGTTCTTGAACACAACTGAGGGTAAATTTCGTCACATGTCTGTTTTCTTTCTCTGTAGCATTAAAGCCTCTTGAATATGCAATGAATATACAAAAAAAACAACACGGAAATGACTTAAACTTCAAATAATTGCCTGGCTGCTAGAGAATGTCTCAAAAAGTACTGCATAATTAAGCATGTGGCCAGTTGAGTTACAAGTAGATTGCCGCTGCTGTCACCACCACCACCACCACCAATGAGCTATGTGGGGATGGTTTCAGCAACCGGCTCCACCCACACCCCACCTCTTTGCCCATTTTCGATTATCCGGGAGGTGGTAACGCGACTGCAAGATGGCAACGGTCGCCTCGGTCTACTTCACTGGGGTTGTTACTAAAATACAGGAATTGTAAAATGGCTTTGTGTGTATACCTATATTTTGGAGGGGGGTCAGGACCATCTTCTGGGGGTGGTTCTGGAGGCATGACGAAGACTGTGTGTTCACTCTTCTGTGACTCATCCAGTTCCATCAGCCTGGTGTCCTCGGATGACTCGCCTTCAACCTATGCAATGCAGTTATAGTCTTAACGCATGAACCACCTATAATATTTTCAAACACTAATGTATTTCAGAAAATAGCATGTGGCAGTTTAAAGAGCTCACATTCTGACAATTATGGTCAACAGAAACAATGTTTTAGTTTTTTCTTTCATTTTTAACAAAGCACTTTGGCTTGTAACATCCCTCAGCTTGCAGACATTTCCTGGAACTTTCCATTACTCTCTCCGCATTATTGCCATGCTAAGAGCGTTTAGAAAGATGATGTGCCAATGCACCCAACAGCAGATGGCAGAGTAAATTATTTACTCCACTAAACCAACTGTTCTGCATATGAAGACCAACGACCATCTGTTCCTACATCTCCCTTAATTGCAGGTCTAAGACTAAATGTCTTCCAGATCTGTGGTCAGTAAAACATGTTTAACTTCAGCTCTATCTGCTGCCTTCAAATGCCAGTTTGGTTTCTGCTTTACTTTGCCTAACTTTGGGTGTAACTCAAACATGACATCAAGTATGACACAGAAACACCTAACTGAGAGGAGTGGCTCACCTTTGTACCCTTTTCTGTTCCTTTGTCGGAAGGAAAAAGCTGAAAGAGAGATGTGGGAAACAAATTCAATAATAGGAAACTCTACATCCTCTGTTTTTCCACAGGGAGAAAAGTTTCCTTTTAGTTTTTCAGAACGTAAAACACTTCAACAAAATTTTTTATAGTTCTTTTTTTTTTTTTTACATTTAGTAAAAAATGCTTTGTTTCATTGTATGATGGTGGATGTTCAGAGTAGTTGGCGTGTTATTATGGTTATTATGTTTTAAGAGATTGCTAACACTTTACTGTGTTGTTTCTAATTTAGAAACCAGGGCATTGCCATATGGTTGTTAAAAATGCACTGCTAGAGTGTCTGGGTGGTTGCCAGGCCAAACAACTCCATCCCTGATATTTAAACCATAGTCAGATCCCTCAAGAAGGCTCAAGTTCTTCCTTCTGTGTAAATCCATTTTATCATCCACCAGGCAAAAAACTTACCAGTCTAAGTAAGTATGAGCAATACTGACAGTTACATTAGCATGAACAACTAATAATACACAATATTTTGGTTTACTGTATTACATTACTGTAAGCTTCTGCATCACCTGTCGCAAAACCTGTGTCAAATGACTGTGTGGATAATTCTGCTGTAATGACCCCTAATGGGAGCAGCTGAATGAAAAGAGAGAGAGAGAGAGAGAGAGAGAGAGAGAGAGAGAGAGAGAGAGAGAGAGAGAAAAAGGTTTCTACATTTCAAAGCAGTCACAATCTTAATTTTCCAATGCAGTCATCAAAGAAAGCCAAGCTGGTGTCTTTGTCACTAACAAAAGTACATTCCTCAATGAAGCGGATGAAGATCTGAGTCTTGGTGAGCTGCGAGTAGAACTTCTGATGCGCACGCTCTCTACTTTTTAAGAACCCTAATGAAGAGAAATTATAATTATTCAGCGACTAATCAGTTGCAGTGACTCAACACTTTGGCAATGATTACTCTTTATACAGGGCACATAGACATAGACTTGCTAGAATGTAAATTTTCATCCATGTCTGTTAGCTTTGAGGCTAGCTGTAAGCAAGTGTAGTCCTAAAAGCTTAAAGGAACACATTTTTTTTGGAAATTGGAACTCTCCCAGAGAGTTAAAAAGATTTTTACCATTTTTTAATCTATTGAGCTGATGTCCAGATCCGGCAATAGCACTTTTAGCATAGCTTAGCATAGATCATTGAATCACAACTTTTCATTTTCTTACGGGCTTAGAGCACGATGTAGCTACAGAGGAGTCAAGTTTTAAATAGGAAAAATATTGAAACTCTTTGGTCATTTTAAACAAAATGCCTTTGGTCAAATTAGATTCAATGATATTTGCTAAGCTATGCTAAAAGAGCTATTGCCAGACCCGGAGATCAACAGAATGAATTCAAGACACATTTTTTTTTTTTTAACTCTGGGGGAGTTGGAGAATGAGCGTATTTTACACAAAAACCTGGACACAAAAACCTAGATGTCATATCACTACTGTCTCTACTGAAAGAGTTACCCTGCAGGTCATAGAGAGAGTCTGCAGCAGTGGCTTTCTCAGAAGGTGCTTGTGTGATTGGTTTGAGGTAGGTTCGGTAGCCCTTCAGTATGGATGCCATAAAGCGCAGGAACGCCTCTTGAATCTCCATCTCCAGCTCTGTCTTTTTCTTATGCCAGGTAAAGTCTGCCTCGATAGGAGTCATCTCCACCGCCAAGCCTTCTAGTGCTGTACGCCGAACTTTAATGAAAAAAAAAAAAACCATAGTCACCTTTTTTACTATTAAAAAAAATCTGAGATTTAGTAGAGGGAGATCATTTGTGAGGGGAGATCTTACCAATGGCAAGCTGGTGGTGAAGATTTCCTAGAGAGTTGATAAGACTTTTGCAGGGTTTCTTTGGGAGGTTCTTCCAGTTACTATTTCTTTTTTCATCAGATCTGAAACAAAACAAACACAAAAAAGAAAATAAATGAAATTAATAAATCACCATAAATAAATGAAAAATAAATAATATCCCATGCCTTTAAAGGACAACAAATAGCAATAAATTCCCACATGTTTCATCTTAAAGTTCAAAGAGTGCTCACAAGTATATAGTGTTGGTGTCTAAGTCCACACAAACCACATCAGGTGGGGGATCGTAGAGGTCAAAGTATCTAGAGTCAACACCCACAATGAAGGGACATGGTGCATTGAGGACCCCCGCCAGAGAAAGAGGGCAAAGAGGGATATAAGGACACTGCCACTGGAACGGGAAGATCATCTGAAAGGAGATTATAATGACAATGGTGTCTCATTTATTAATATAACAAATCTTTAAACTATTTGCATTCCCTTCTGAAAAACAGGTTTAAATGAAAACACACTTTTACACTTTTAATTGTTAATTACTTACTAAGTGTCGGTGCATCCATATTTTGCACTTAATGCAATTTGTCATGTGTAACCAAGTATCTTGATTATAAAGGATGCAGCAGACTTTCAAAATCTAGCATAATTTATTAAGATTATACAGGATCATTGTACATTGTTCTGAATCTGTAGAAGGTTTTGTATCAACGGACAGGAATGTTTTTGCTGTGAATCACTGTATACAGTGGCAAACCATTTGTTTTTTTTGCCAAAACACTCACCGCCACAACGGCCTCAGCCACCCCAGTCAGTACAGCTGGTCTCAATGAGTGCAACAGGATCTTACTTTCCAGCAGGATAAAGTGTAGCAGTGTGGCACAATTTTCTGGGCCCAGATTCATCAGCAGTGTGCTGTAGTCTGCTCCACTGAAAAGGAGAGAAGAGGGAAAGTGAAAAATAATCAAAATATCAGATGCTAATTTTATAGAAGTGGTTTTAATTCATGGTACAAGCACATATTTAATATTGACATAATTGAAAACATTCTAGATGTTTTGAGGTTTGAAGGTTTCATTCAAGGTGAATATTCCTCAGTATTACTTCAAATCTATTTTTATCATTATATTAATTTGTTTAAGAATGATTTAGGAACAGAAAAGTAAATTTATTGTTCATCAGCTAGAAAAAAAGATCGGTGTCTTCTCTATTCTAAAGAAACTAAACAAACATTAAAATTTCATAGTTATTGTTATAGTTATCTTCTTTTGTGTAAACAAAGAATTACCCTTGGTTTACGTTTTAACAGTGTTACTTCTGAGTATGGAATTTGCTCCATTCAAAGAGACATTAATCTCAATGTAATTTCTTACTGTAACACAAGTTACAAGTTAATTACTATATAGAGCTTAAAGGTACTAATTACAACGCCTTGAGCTTAATATTAAAAATATGGTGTAGAGATGTAATATGCAACACTACCAAATTTATGTTTTAGAGACTCATAAACCTTTCAATTTTACTGAACTTAGAACACTGGTCAGTAAAAGCAATAACAATAGAGAGGATCTTGTGAAGCCGATATGACAGGTCATATATTTTTATTTTAAGTCAGAACCAAAACAGTTCGATTATCAACATTCTTTTAAATACCTATATTTATGTTACCTAGAACAAAAAAAAAAAAAAACATACTAGTATGGAGCATCACAATTAAATTTTGATTGGACTATCCCTTTAATGGCAGTTTAAAGTGGTCTGATCTGAGCACATTAAAAAAACTACCACCACTCCAACTAAAAGGAAAAGAAGGAAGCATTTTCTATGGAAAAAATTACATGAATGTTAAAAATGACCAGCCGTTCTTGATTCTAAAATAGATTCTAAAAGGTTAAAAATAAGTAAATAGGTATGACTCAATACATTTAGATTCATGAAATGATACACAGCGCACACAAAACATTTTTAGACAAGTAGACAATTTTTTAGCTGCGTGTTCAATAAAACTAGTAAACCAACATTTTTTGTTGTTGTTTTTTTGCTTAATTTAATGAAATTCAGTCCACTTAAACGTGTAAAACTGACACTGACTTTGTGTATGGACCACAGGAACAATTTGGTGCACTATTCGAAATTAAGAAAAGTTCACTGTGTTTAAACAGTGACCAAGTAAGAAGTCCAAGTAAATATTGTATTTATTTATTTTTTGCATAAGCTCATACTGTTTGAATTTTTTCCATATTGACACACACACACAGATATACATATATATATATATATATATATAAATGTTTGAAAACTTTTGAAATGATTGAAATGAAATTATTTTGAATTTTGAATTAAGTTTTGAAGTTTCGGGAGAGGTGCTAACGCATGATTAGCCACGAATGGCTTTGCATTTTCCCAATCATATTCACAAGCTTTCCCCTTAAATAAGCCCACTATTTATTCCTTTTTTATCTCGTTACGCATCCCTCCTCTATGCCTTCCTTCTCTAGTGGGCTAGCGGAGTTCGAGCCGGGCGCCGAGCTCAGCCCTCGCTAGGGTTCAAACCACTAGGGCTCGGAGTTCGACGATCTTCCGACTGGCCCCCTGGACAGCACGGCAAACACACTATAGATATCATAAAGAAGCACGCACTTGTGACGTTTTGATTTTCAAAACTTAATTTCAAATAATTTCATTTCAATCTTTCAGAAGTTTTCAATCATTTCAGAATTAAACTGTCTTACAACAGTTTAATAATGAACCAAAAAAAACAAAAAAAAAACTGCTTTGGCGAACCATCTGTCAGAACTAAAATCTCTCTGAAAACTGTGGCAAACACTTAAGTTTCACTTGTTTTACAACTTGTTTCATATTTGTTTATCTAAAACAACAGTATCTTCACCTATGCCCATATTTTACTCAAACAGAAATCATTTACCTTAGTGGTAAAGGTGTACAGACAGGTTGGGACAGGGTTAAGGTGTCATGTGCCGAAAGCTTATGGGGGAGAAAAAGAACAGGCATTACCTAAACAAAGCCTAAACAATGTGCTGAGACAAAAAAAAAAATCACATAAATAACAAATTTAATCTTATATTACTCTATAAGCAAATACACACAGATGAGCTAAAACAACGTTTAGGTAGGTAGCATTTGTAAAATTTAATGCCATGTGAATTGCCAGACATATCACATATATACACTATAACACACTAATAAGATTGGTCTGTGGTTAAGCAGCCCCCTCCATAGATTCCTGCCCATCTCTCCTGCATCCAACATGTTGATTACGAGAGCTGATTGTCTGCTTACCATCTAATCTACCAAGACCTTAATATTTAATTGTAAGGAGATTATCAAAAATATTAACTTCATCTGTGTCTAATGTTTTGGCTCATCAGTATATGTTTACAGGTATTAATTCAGAATATCAAGAATAATCCAGAAAAAAAAAAAAACACTCCTCCTTACCTGGACCAGTATTCTTGGCCTCTGAGGAGAAGGGAAGGAGACATTGTGCATGAAATGGGATATGTGTCTAAAAAAACACAAAAGAAATCAATCATATTAACCCAACCCATCTGATATCACAATGAAACAATATAAAAATGACCTCTTTTGTTAAACACATGGCTAGGTGATACTGCTATTACAAATGTAATGATAACAGATTCTACTCAGTTTCTAAAAAGTAGATTTGGTTTATAAGGACAGATTCATCTTGTGCTAAATACTGGTATTGGCATCTTTAAAAACAGGAACAGCATTACTGCAACAAAAAAACTGTTTTAAAAAATTGTAGTGAACTGCAGTTGAAGTAAGAATCTGTTTGTACTTCTCAATGGGCAGAGGGTTGACTCCATTGGCTGACAGCTTGTAAAGGAACATTAGGAACTTCTTGAAGGACTCAAAGAAAGGCCAGCGGGAGAGCAGGCAGATGCACTTGTTGGTGTTGACTGTGCGGTTGGGTATGACCTTTTTGTCCACAGTGGAGAGCAGACCTAGCTGGATCTTTTGTTTCTCACCGAGACCGTCCACAGGATACGGCTCATAGAACTGTATTCCAGCTCCATACACCTGCAGAAGGGGAACAAAAATAGGATTTGCAACTATTTAAACTGCAATCTCAACAAATATTATCCTTTAAATCGGAACAGATTTAGCTAGAATGATCTGTCTTTTACACATTTAGATGAATGACAGTAGGATCCAGGTCCGGCATCAAACCCCCCCCCTGCAATGAGCTGAATGATCCATCCCTCCACCCCCGGAATGTGATTTTAAACTCGGAAAGCAATCTAAAACAAATGAGCATCCCAACGAGAAGTATTTCAAATGAGGAGTATCCCTCAGATCTGATTTGTGCCATCTCCAACCTTGCTGATGTTTACCAATCGATCCAGATGGTCATTGGTGTATTAGGAAAATTCACTGCTAAATTCAATCATGTTTTCACTCTTTGTCTGGTGCTGATTGTAGCAAAGCACTGAACATTAGGAGAACAGAGAGATGGTAATGTATAATGACGAGAATTAAACTATTTATTTATCAAATGCAGAGACGGTCTCTGTAGTCAAGATGACGA
>JAUMHP010000052.1:21480758-21498184 GCA_032361065.1 Enteromius trimaculatus | reverse complement strand
GTGTGCAGAGCCAGAGCAGCGCGTGCTGACTGTGCTTTTAGCTTTTACCGTTCACATGTGGCGTCTTTTGCGCGCTCAAATCCATTATTTCAAATGAAGATGCGCGTGACCTTTATTCTAAGAAAAAAAATCGTGATTCTCATTTTATCTGGAATCGTGCAGCTCTAATAATTATAATTATTTAATTAGTAATTATTATTTAGAATAGAACTGGAGGAAAAGATGCAGTGTTGCTACGTAATTTTGCTTTGGAACCTTCCGAAAAACTAGAAATTAACAAATTTTGCCGGTACAGGTGACATTAGAATGTGCACAACAAATTAACTGACAAATTAACTTATGAGTTATATGTAAATATGATCATAAACAAACAAACAAACATACATGTGCACTTTGTGTTCTTTTTTAGGTCCTGTCAACTAAACACATTTCTTGAAAATATTTGAGTAGACATACATATGTCCCAATTGCTACATGGCTTTTTTCTGGATGGGTTGCTTGCATTGGCAGATGGAAAATCTGGAAAGTATTTCCAGCTATATCTAACCCACATTGCCTAAGCTTCACTTCCTTTTTAAATGCAGTACACAGCCAAGCCGCCCTGTCTCTGCAAAGGCATCAGTCTGTAAAAAACAAAACAAAAACAAAAAAAGGAAAACCAAAAACAACAACTAAAAAAACCCTAGTAATTACACTAGGCACAACTTGATTAAAGGACTTTTGTACAAATCCAACAGCATCCAAGCAAATTAAAGGTAAAAATATTTCTAGACTTAATTTCAATATCTAGCACTATTTTACCATTTCAAGTCTTTTGTTTGTTAAAACGCATGTATAGAATCTTTTCATTAAAGACAACTTCTGTCACATGTATGAATGGAAGCAAGAATACGATTTGAGAGCTGCAGTGAATGGAAAGATAATTGTGAATAACATCTTGAAACTTAGTTACATTATCTGATCAACTGTTCATCTAACCAAAATACTACATACTATGTACCCTGTTACAGATCCATGTGATCATCCCCACAGTAACTCCTCCCAGAAGAAAAGGAGTGAGTGCTTTGTGCTGGAGAGACACTTCTCTGGCTGAGGGATGGACAGAAACCTGGTAGCTTTGTGTCATGCACAGCCTTTCACTTGCCAGAGCCAAGAATAGGCCCCAGAATGAAACAGCTCAATTCAGAATGTCTAGGCCGGAGGGGAATGGCACAAAAAAACAACGCACAATGCGGTAGCACTACAACCATTAGCAGCAGTAATGAGGATTTGTCATAGACAGAATGCACAAACTTGTCAGAAAAGAAATAAATAAAAGAGATCATAATACAAAGAGACATTTAGAAAAGTTCTGCAATAATTTAGTGTCCTATGAGAAATATAAATATAAAACTTGCATCTGTGCACTATCAGTAACAGGCAGACAGTGGCCGATAAAATTTGGCAAAACAATATTTCGGTCGGGCTCTGCTTCTAGCTGACTGTGGCTTTATTATCTGCGGTACCACGGATCTAAATATTTATTTAGTCTATTTATTAGGTTATAAATACAGAATTAGTATTATATTTTTTGTATAATATATATTTTATGAAAAAAATATATATAATTAGGGTAATAGTCTAGAAACACAAATATATATATATATTTTTTTCTCCATACTCCCTTTTCCTTTTTCTATACTTATCCAGACCTGGAATATACTACGTAGTACTATTACATATAAAAACTGTTTTGTATCCCAACTTAAATGGTACCAAATCGGGTGCTGGGGAAATCATTTGTTAATACATTTTGGCTGCTTGCTAGCGGAGTCAAATGAGCCAAGTAAGCATATCTTATGACTTTCTATTCCAGAAATATGATCTCAAAAATTAAAAAAAAAATCAAAAATAATATTTGGGCATAGGGGAGCCACTGTCAATTAGGTTAAGTATTGAAATCGCGTTAGAATTAGTGCTTGTTTTTTACTTTCACTTTGCGAACTGTGTATGGAAGGTTTCGTCGGGCGCACACGTTAACTAGTCTGTTGTGTTTGTTTATCGGTTTGGTTACAAACCAGCTACAAATGCTGCTAATGAAGAGTAATGAAGTTGGACTCTCAGGTTATTGTGCTGTGGGAAATGTTTCCCATACATTTATTTATTTGTAGCGACCTGCCACCCTATCAAAATTTTCCAAAAAGCTTCGTCGAATAAACATGAGCACGAACTGCACGCAGGGCCGTGCACAGATCTTTTTGAGGGGCATGTGCTGAAAAAAAGGGCACACCCCCAAACTTTAATACAGATAATATATACATATAGAGGGTGTCTTTAAAACTAATTACAACAACACTCTTCTGTGAACCATGTGTTTGAAGATGTTTATGACCTCACTGTGTTTCACTGGGATGTCCCTCTCAATGGGAGATAAGGAGAAAGGCATTTAAAGACCATTTAATTTCAGATTCAGCAGACAGCCATAAAATCATAATAGAAATTTCTTATAATATATTTTGCTGATCACTCGGTTTCTTTGTGTCAAATGCAGTTACACCGCGGGTTTTTTAACAAGCGAATGTGTACACCGTTGAGTGACATTTTCTTATCCGTGACTTCAGTTGAAATGTCAGATTCAGAATCTAAAACAGACTCATTAATATTCTCAGTACCACCGCTCCCTATAGGCAAAGTACGCAGTCTACGTAGGGCACCAGCTCCTAGGGGGACACCATCCCAGTTTCTCAAAAAAAAAAAAAAAACCTTTCGTTCTATATTATTAAAAATGTATACATAAACAGAACACTCTAAACATGAACACACATATTATATATAGGCTAATTATAAAAATAAAGGGGGAAAAAAAGAGATAAATGCAGAGCAGTGTAAGCACATGTGACACGCGTTCCCACATCTGCCCGGCGTGCGCGCTCGCTCTCACCTATTTTTGCGGCTGAATACAAAGAATCATAATTGATGGACAACTAGGCTACACCAGGGAAAAAACAATTCCCACTGTCAAGGTGCAGAAAAGAATTAAAGGCTTAGTCTGAATGCTCCGTCTGGCATCAGTGGTTCAACTATAACATTAAATACTACTTTTTGAAGATACATCTTGTACGTGCATTTACGCTTTAACTTGTACAAATAGCGTATCTTTCCATTGTGTCTAATACGGAACTGCATACACTGGATCTTGTCCAAAATGGCATTACAGAGACGTTATGGTGCCAAATCTTTGAATTAAGTCATATTTTTTATATTCTTTCCTTACAAAAAGTATTGCAGTAGCTTCATAATGTTGTGGTTGAACCATATTTTTTATTTATTAATTTTCTTTGAGTATGTGCTCTGTACACTAGCATTCTGACATTCTTCACTTATCCCTGTTTACTCTCAAGCTCTGTCAGATTGGATGAAGGCAAACGCACCTTTTCAGTTTTCAACAGAAAAATTTGGGCTTATTGGGTTCAAGCCCAGGCTGTGGCTGGGACACTCAAAGACATTCACAGAGTTTTATGTATGTATGTATGTATGTATGTATTTATATATATATATATATATATATACAAACACACACACACACACAGGGCATTGGCTAAAAGGTTTACAATGCAATACTGAAACCAAGAATGTACAAACAATGTACAAGAGTGTCAAGTTTTATTGTGCTTTACCTTTTAAAATGTAAAGCACAATAAAACTTGACACTCTTGTACATTGTTTGTACATTCTTGGTTTCAGTATTGCAATCAGCGGAGGTGTGCAAAGTTCAGTTTCTTTAAACAAGTTTGTCATGCATTTCTGAATTTCATTCAGTAGGACCCTAGGGCAGAAGGCCTGAGATCAGACGCTGAGGTTGCTTTTTGTCTTATAATATTTTCTATGGTTTTTTTGTTGTGCCTTGTTCTGCTGTGTTTCACAGAACTAATGGTTGCCTGGGTTGCGTAGAATATGTATATGTGGAGCGGAGCTATCAAAATAAAAGCAAGACACTTTTGGGGTACGAACGTGTTTGTTTTGGTGATTTCAAATATCAACACTGGCTTACAGAAATAGCTTACACTACCTTTAAAGCAATGATTTTTTTAATTGATTATATATAAAAACTGCACTATGTAATTAGCACAACCACTAAAGCGCAGTGGATTTTAAACCTGGTCCTGACACTCCGCATATTTACCTTATTTAAAGGGATAGTTCACCTAAAAATGTAAATTCTGTCATTAATTACTCATCCTCGTGTTGTTCCAAACACACAAACCTTTGTTCATCTTCAGAACACAAGATATTTTTGACAGCTTTCTAAGATTAAAATAGTCCATGTGACATCAGAGGTTCAACCGTAATGTGATGAAACAACTAGAGTATTTTTTTGTGTACAAAGAAAACATAAGTATATCCAATACTTTTCTTATCTTCCGTGTCTTCAGCACCACGTCATCGTCAAATCTCTAAAAACAGTGTTCTGAAGTTGAACAAAGATCTTACTGGTTTAAAACGACACAAGGGCGAGTAATTTATTACAGAATGTTCAGTTTTGAGTGAACTCGCTTTTATGCAACCTGATTCAGGTCACCAGCTCAATTAGTGAGGGCTCCATAAAATCAGACAAGAGAGACATACAAAAAGTAAAAGTAAAATAAAATCATTTTCAGATAGAATAAAGGGAAATTGTCTGGATGTAAATTGAACTCTATCTGGTCACAGCAGAATCATTTAAAACACGCATTTAACCAGGTGTACATAGTAATGCTTCTAAGGCTAATCCCTTGGGATCGGATCAATGAAAATGGTTTGTAAAAACAGGGTCCTGATCTTTTTCAAGAGGGTTGAAAAAAATTCTAAAGAAACATGAGATTTTTATTCAGGTGTTAATCAACATTACTTAAATGATGACTGGAAAATTGTGATTAATTTTCAGTGTGAGTATTTAATTTAAAACAGAGTAACATGCTCCCTTATAAAAGGGTGTGCAACCACGCAGTTGTTTTTTCTTAAAAGTTTCTATTTGTCAGCTGATTGAATTTTGTTGGTTTCAATAATACATTAAGCATTGAAAAAGGCTCAGCATGACTTTCAAAACCATCTGAATATAGGCTTTGTCAGGACAGGACCTTTTTATCAGTAAATTGTAAATTAGTTTTAACAGAAAAGGAAATTGTAATAAACTGTCATGGCAATAATGTCACAAACATTGTTACATTGCAGGCTTTTTATTATCCTATTACAGGTTTGTTACGTTTTAAGTTTAGAAAACAAAACATAAAAATAAAATAACACATGACTATTGATTTCACTTTTCAAATACAACATGGGTTAAACATTTTCAAGCAAGAGGGAGAAAGAGAACACCAAAAGTATTATCATGTGGTTTTGGGTTTCCCTTTTACTTGAGCAGCCCTGCCCTCTTGCCACATGGCCTGCCTTTTGTCATACCCACAATGCCTCACGGTTACCTTTACGCCACTCCTGAGGACGGCTCCTTTTATGATTGCACAGTCACCTGACGCAACCTTGAAGAGCAGCAGAGTAAATGTAATGTGGCACAAGGTCAGTGCACATGCACACAAACATAGAGGTGCACACAAAACCTTTAACCTAGTGATCATAATTCAGTATAATGCACAGACACAAGTAAAAAATCTAGACATCCTCAAGGTCACTACAAATATTGATCAGTTACCTAAATGTGAAATATCCGGCCTTCACAAGCTTCTTATAATAGCGTCTCTCTTTCTCTCCAACCATAACAAACATATCTTTGAATTTGCATATAGTCCATTAGCAAGAAATGGACGTGTAGGCCTACTTTTCTTTCACTGAAAAAAAAAAAAAGGTTCCATATATATAACATATCTACACAGCATGTTTCAATCATAATCAAATTGTTTCATGTTGTGATAAACTCTGATACCACATTGAACACCTGCATGGCATACAAATGAGTTTTCCACAAATACACCTAATAAACAATTTTTTGACACGTTTTGAAAACCCGTGTTGTACATCTATTTACAGGTATTCTGCAACATACAGGCTACATTAACACTGATTTCTACTGCTACAGAGGACTGAATGGCAAATGAGAGCACCTTTAAACCGACACCAACAAATATAACAAAAACCACACGTCAGTCCCCCTTGCTCAAGGCAAACCTTAACACTGAAAGCGTTCAAATGGCCTAGACAATTGATCCTACATTATAAATGTTTCAACATTGTAGTTGTTTCAGTCACTGAACGACCTGAGTCGGCACTTTTTCCACCACTCTCTCTTTACACACACACATATGGGTGAACAATTACTTCTCTTAGTTATTTGGTAACTTCAAACAGGCGGATCCTATATTAGCGAGATTTACCTGCACGCAGACACACCCAACAAACACCACAGCTATTCCACCACTTGCGAACAACCTATAAACACCATGTGCGCGTACTTTTAGCCCAAAATGTTGTCTAGATATACAGCACTTTAGATTTGACACACAGCCAGTATCCCTCCTACTGTGGCCTGTGAACGAGCTTCGTTGCATCTGTTGCATCTTTGCGAGCTCGAGCAACTTCACACACAGCTCGCCCACAGCACTTTTTCAAAGCAACAAAAAGCCAACGACAATTCCGGTTTTATCAACAAATGTCGACCGGCTCGTGAAAATAAACACGCCTTAAATAGAACCACTGCGAAAATATTACATCGCGAGGCGACAAGTCCGAGATAAATGTAACAACTCGAAGCGTCGGTCTACATTAAACAACTTCAAACGCAGCAATACATACCAGCTGTTCAAAGCACTCCAAGAAAACGCGTTGACATGTAGGCCAATTGCAACTTCCACCCCGTCCACTCCGACTCGAGCAAAAATAAACGTCCACTTAACGCGAGCACGTTTGGTTTATTCCTGGAAACTTTGTGCCCAGCGCTAGTCTGTACGGCAGTAAGTAGGCGCCATGTTTGTGTTTTGTTACTTTGGTGCGCTCTCGGGTTTCTCGGGCTGACTGCTGGAGGCGGATGGACCCGCCCATGAATGACTCGCTGCTCCACATTTCCCCTCTGCACATCGTTACGCCCCATATCTACAGACTAGCGCGCACAATGCTTAACAGGTGGTTTTTAGTTTTTTTTTTCTTCCTCCTTAGCCCACAACAAATACGATTATACTTTTTCTCAGCATATCAATGTTTGTGGTTCCTGATTGTACATTTGCATAAGACAGAAAAGCGAAGTCAAAAGAAACCCGAAATATAAAAGAGGGTTTGCAAATAAAACTCTTTATTACAAAACATGAACAAAAAATATTTCTGGCAAATATTTACCCTTAACAATTAGTTTGTACATACTAAGGTTCATATACTGAAGTCATTAGAATTTACATGGTTCCGACAAAATGGGTGACATTAAAATGTTTTGTTAATTAGGCTGATCAAAAAAGCACATGAAGCTGCAAGTTAAACTCATGGCAGACACATTTTGTATCTCATACTAGCATGTAAAAAAAAAAAGTTTAAGATATGTTAGTATTCATCAAGAGTCAAATTCACTAAATTGGGCAGGGTGAGTTTCTCTGAAGGAGGAGGGGAAAAACTCTCAAGCTTGTCCAAATCAAGAGAGAAAAGCCTCTCATCAGTAGTCCACTGGCCTGAGTTCTTCCTTGAATATGCAAAACTCTTCTCAATATCAGAGTCTTTGAAAGGAGATTTATCTAAAGAGGCCTCATAGCACACCTGTGCTGTCAGTAGGGGAGTTTTTCCATCAAGAAAATCAGATTTAACAGGTGACCAGAAAAGTTCTTTCGCTCGTTCCTTGTTACCATGGATCTCTGCTGAGCCCTCACTATTAAATGACAAGTCATCCTCAAAAAGGTCTGGGAGCTCCTCTTGAGCAATGCTGAATTTAATAACATCACTTGATGTTTGGCTGTTAAGGGCCTCCAATTGTGAGGAGTCCCATGTCACAGTTGAGTTGAGGGATGACCCCTGCTGGACAGGAGGAGGAGTGCAATGGGCAAGAGTAGCTGAAAATAATAAAGAAGGTTCTGGACTTCGTCTGGTGCAAGGGCCATTCACCTCAGCCATGGGCGTCTTAAGCCAAGAAAGGCTGTCTTGCTGATTCCATGTAGCTTGTTTCTTCTCGGCCACGCCTTCCTCGACAGCTTTTCTCCATGAACTTCTCACATCTTTGACTAGAGAGGAGTAAATTTCATGAAAATATACTTTACAAACAACAGTTCCAGTGACCGAAACATTTATAATTACTAATGTGTAGCGGCCATTAAAAGACATTTACTTAGACTCTCAGGGGTGCGGCATAGCTGTTTCCTTGATGAAAAGGGATCAGATATGACATTTAATAACTGCCCCAGGTCCACATCACTCTTTCCATTGACTGGACTCATAATCACTGCCTCTGCAAACTAAACCCAAAATAAAAGAGCAAATTAACCCTTTAACATTGCACATGTATTTGTATAACCTTCAATAGTGAATTGTCTGCCCCGTATCTGTCCGTGGTGATTTCACTCAATTCACACCGGTCATCAGAGAGCAGGATTGATATAGGGAAAACTTGTGATGGGTAGAGCACTGCTCAGGACTGCCCATGTATCAGTTTCCCAGAGCAAACTGTACAAAGCACACTACAAAAATCACAGCAAGTTTATTGTGCGATAAATATTCCACATACTTGACTTGCCAAGTTGTCACACTCCAGATCTAGAATTTCAGCCTTGTTCTTTAAGACAGAGGACTTTATCTTAGAGTGCAGATTTCTCCTGTGGGAAGCCTGCCAAAAGAAAAGAAAAATAAAGATGGAATCAAGATAGAATTGACTGCCTTAACTGGCTGAAATACACACGGTCAGTTTACAAACTTGCCCTGATCTTCTATGCTACATTATTTCCAGAGATGACGTACAGCGCAGGCATACCTTACATTATTTGCATGAACTTCAGGGGAGATTTCAAAGAGCGGGGTTAACTTAACATCACTAACCCCTAACACAAGGAGTAATCCCAGTAAGCACAGGGCATGTTCACAGTGAATACAGATTTTCAATAGGGCACTGACTAGGAGTCACCATTTACATTCTTTGGGCAGATCACCAACAATGACGAATGCCTCTTCAACAGGACATGCATAAACTGAATACCTCTGCAGTTTCTGAGGTTATTGGTTTAAATATCCATACACTTAACTAGATGTAGCATAACCATCTTTCTGGGACACCCCATGATGTCGCTACCCATTTACATACTTATTGCTCCCTCTGAGATTAAGCGTTTGTGCCAGCATGGATGTGGCTAATATGAAGAGGTAAAAGCAGGAAAGTATCAAGTATAGAAATCCTAAACTACCTTTATTGGACTTGGTGTCTGAGTCGCAGACTTAATTTTAACCAGGTAAGTCAAAGGAGTTTCACATGGTGGTGTGTCACAAGTCACTGGTTTTGGAGAAAAGCAGCCATCAGAGGACAGCAGAGGACCCTTATATTCCACTTCCTCAGAAATGCTGTTGGGGGAAAAAAAGGGGTTATATCCTTATTTATTTCTATGAACACGGAGCAATTGTTATCTTCCCAGACTCTCCACTTAGAACTTAAATTGTGCTGTACATTTTGATTTCTGGCTCCGTATGGACTTCTGGTTTCAAATGGATGTCTGCTTCCATTCTCTCCAGTTGTCTTTGTGACGGCTGCTCTAGCAGGTCTTAAAAGAGAGAAACAAAAATTAAAACCTACATTTACAAAAGAAAAAAAAAAACAATTACATGGTGCATTCATCTGAACTGCTAACGTACCATGTAGTTTATATGGATATTGTAATATGATGCTAGCCTCAAAGCTAGACTTAGAAGCTGGCTCAAATGAGAGAGGAGCCATTGGGGAGACAAAGTCAAAAACCTGTTAAAGGTAAGAGAGAACAGATCAAATCACACAAACTAAATCAGAACAATGACATGCATCAAACTAAATGTGTAACATATACATATATATAGCTAGCTTTGTACGATTTGGACACTGCTTCAGAAGATGTTTCAGAAGACAAAGTGACATGCATGGAAAATAAGCATAACTCAATAGCTAAATAACTCATTGTTCCAAACCTGTATAATTTTCTTTCAGCTGACAGTAGCCATTGACTTACCAATGTATTTTTTTCTTATTATGAAGTTCAGTGACTACCAACAAATGTCTAGTTACCTACATTCTTCAAAATATCTTCACTTCAGCAAAAAAAGAGATAAGCATACAGGTTTGGAACAACTTCTGAGAGAGTAAATGATCACAGAATGTAATTTTTATGGCTTAACTATCCAATTAATACCAAACAAAAGCGGTCATGACTCCACTTACAGGATCCTCTTTAAGACAAGAGATCAGAGGTGCTTTTTTCAAACATTCTGCCCACTTGTTCTCCCAGTCCTCCTCCAGCCTCCTAATGGAGACGTTCAACTCCGATGCTTTCTCTTTGATTAGTTTCTGCCTGGAAAAATGTCACAAATCATAATTTCTGAAAACTTGAGTTTAAGTGTTAAACTGAAACACTATAATATTGTATACAAGAGGTAAACAACAAATATAAGTTCCCATATTCGTTGTGCCTATTCACTTCTTCACAGGCCTTTATACTTCAGGTGAGTGTGAACCCAGAGGGTGTGGCCACAGATTGAAATTGCCAACACATGAATTAAATCAGACGCTGATTAATCATCTAATCATCATCAATACCAGTCTAACTCACAAGTGACAAGTCCTAATTAGTATGATTAATAACCAGGATGTTTTGTTTGTTTTTTTATTTTACTGTAGTATTTAACAACCAGCTTTATTAAATGACACTTAAAAATTCTAAATGTGAAGGACAGAATTTAAATGTTAATAAGATAACATTTATGGTACCTTATAAACTTCAGGTTTTCTTTTAAGCGGCCGAAGAGCAAGGCATGCTCTTGGAGGTCTTGGTGTTGAAGATGTGCACTGGGGCCTCCTACAATTCTCTCTCTCTCCTTGCTTAGGATATGTAATCCCTCAATTAGAAGCTCCAGCAAACACAAAAGGACAGGATGCCCCCCCTTATACAAGCTACCGACACTGGACTATGGACACAGACAGAATCCTTTGTCAGACGTTTCAACATCAAAATATAATGTTGACCTATTAAACTTATAAAAAATACCTTTGTTTAATAAAATCCATAGCTTTTGTAACATGTTACAACAGCTTTTCGTACCCTTTTTTTACCTATAGATCTCACCTGGTGGGACAGCCGCTCCAGCCTCTCATGCAGAACTGCAGGTATCTTCACGCTCAAGTCCTGTGCACCCAAGATGTACTGGTCTACCTGTCTATGTATCACACTCTCCACCATTTTGCGATCTACTTCAAGAGGGGATAAGTATCTATCTATCTCAGTCCAAAAGCCCCGCACCTGAGAATGTAAATGATCTAAAATGTAACAAAAGAATAAATTGTAGAGAAACTTAAAGTAAACTTGGTGCAAACCTTTTGGTTTTTTGCAAGAATGTCTTCCTTCAAATCTGTGTTACTGTCATGTTCTCTATAAAAAAACAAAGCAAAAACAATGTTTTAAGTCAAGTGAAATAAAACCAATAGTCTGTGTGATTTCAATTTACTCAACAGAGCGATCAAATTAAATATTTTTGAGATTTACTTAAGCAAGTGATCATATTTGGCATCTTCTGCATCAAGGTCCCTCAAAGATGTCTCCAAACTTCTGAAATGTAAAATAAAGAATAATAATAACAATAATAATGCATAGATATGTAACCCTTTCCTGAGTAGAGAATAAGAAATTGCAACAGTAGCTGACAGCATAGGAACACCCCCAGGTGTGACAATTGTTTGAATATAGAAAGAAGCAAAATCAAGTCTCTCAAGGTGTTGTGTCATTGGTGTTATAATAAGGATTCTGCTAATTATTTAACGTCAATGAGAAACTGCATCAGTCACTGTTTTGTGACCGCCAGCCCCTTAAGACAACCAGAGCTACTGCTTTACTTGGATAAGACTTAATGAATTGCCATTTGAAAAAAAAAAAATTGCTTTCTGAAAAGTACAAAATTTGAAGATGGTGATGACACAATGCTTTTAGAGGTGGCATCAGTACCATCAGCCAATGAAATGCTGTGAGTCTATATGAGCTGCAGACAAATCACCAAACATGAGGATGGGGAAGTAAATAAAGTAAATGTAAGATGCAAATAATACTTTCTCTAATGTAACAGTGATTCAAATGGTAAGAAGAATTGCAGCCACTCACTTTGCTCTTTTCTGGTAGTCTTGAATGAAAAAGTCCTGCTCCACAGTCACTCTCTGGAATTGTCTCTTCACCAGGTGAAATCTTTTCATCTCTAGCTCCTTTGAACTCACTGGCACTGCAGCAGCCTCAGGGACCCAAGTGTCATCTAATTGATACAGTGGCAAATATAAAACACAATCAGATCAATTAGAACATATTTAATGCGAGAAAATATTCCTTTTGGATACTTTTAGGAGACTGAGAGTGACCTCACACAGTGATCTGTAGAAGTTAGAAAGCCCTTTCTGGCAAATTTCGAAAGAAAAGGAAGACAACAACAACAATAACAACAAAAGCATTAGACAAAGGGATGAATAAGAACAGAATAGGTACTGGTTTGGCTTTCTGGAGATGGGGAGTCCTATAAATTGCTAGTTCACAAAAGTTGAAAAAAAATTTCACCCTCATTTTCAAACTTTCTTTGTAACCGGGCTGTTTTGGGTCACCATTGTAGGTATAAAATACTATGGGAGTTAATGGTTACCCAAAACAGCCTTATTCCAAACATTTTCAAAATGTATTTTGTGTTTAGCAGAACAAAAGAAATTCATACAAGTTTGGAACCACGAGGGTGAGTAAATGATGAGACAATTTTCCTTTTTGGGTGAACTATTCCTTTAAGGGTTCCAATTGGACAATATACATAATTCAACAGTTAAGGTGTATAAACTATGATGATTTGATTACTCATCATGACATTAACTACTAGGCATGTTCAGATGTCAAATATCTAGACATGCTTAGTTCATGTTCATTTATAGTTTTCTAAAGAAACTGGTGACTGGTGATGCATGTCTGGTAAAACTGTCAGTCATAGAGTGCTTCTGAAGTGTCAGCAACAGGAACGAAAAGGACTTTTACTGCTAAACTTTCCATCTTTTCAGCAAACGTAAAATTCTGTTGAGTCACACCAAATGTTCAGTCAGTTACACTAAACTTCTAATGCAAGGTTTTGTGTGTGTGTGTGTGTGTGATTAGACCTTGTGGCTATGCGAAAATGCCTTGACATAATTTGGCTTCCTTTTATTCCGGACTGCAAGAGCTATATCCTAACTTATCTAGCATCTACAGTGCTTCCTTGTGTCTCCGAGTTATCACTGAACATCCTTAAAAAGCCATTTTATTATGTCAAGCATAATTCACGCAAAATCATAAGCAGCTTTTGCAAAACTCTTGAAATCTTGATGCCCCACATAGTGGAAATAACCAGGACTCTAACCTGCTTTGCCATTAATCTGATCACATTAATTACTTAGCTGCCACCAGCTGAAGATAAATTAGATAGACATTAGTTGGTCTGAAATGCATTAAAATAATTTAAGGCAGGATTCTGCTTCCAGGCATCCTGCTCAATATTTTTAATATTCCCACAGAGGCTCTTATTCTAATCATCGTAGTGGCGGCTCTGTGCAAGGCAGGGTACAGGAGGTGTTAGGACCACCACGCCAGCACAGATCAGCCTCATTACATTACTACATTGCATTATTGCAATTTTTATGACAATTTTTTATAAATACTTGGGATTGTCCAACAATGGTGATTCCGATTCCAAAGCATCTGATCCAATTAGCAGCACTATATAATTATTGTTACAAAAAAAAAAAAAAGATACACAATTTCTATGGGCAAGACCAAATAAAAAGATTTTTTTCAGGGTTGAAGACCTATGCACTACTAGACTAGAGCCACCGCAGTGCCAAACCATTCATATTCTTCCTCGTTTGGACCAAAATCAGGAGACCAAGTCATTTCTATTGCACATAAAGATTTTGTACCTTGATTTTGTAATTACAACAACAACAACAACAAAAAGATTAATAAATAAATAACATTTAATTCTAGTTCAGACTTGTAGTCAGGGTTGCCACCCTTTCATGAACAACAGATTCAACGGCTTTCATGGACTTTCTAAAGCATCATTTATTTTATATAAAGCACCTATCAAATTCGCACCCCAGCATATGCAGTGTCATGACATACATTAACATTTCACTTACACTTAACATTAAACATTTCAGAGTAATAATATTTTGAATATGTAGGTTTCATCAATTTGAGCAGTCATTTTCAAAGGAACTACAAGATTTAAGTCATAATATTATATAGAATAAAGTCATATTAATATAATAATAATAATAATAATATAATATAATATATGTATTAAAATATGTATAGATGTATTAGATCTCATCCCAGTAAGATTAAGCGGCCGCTTGGACGCAACAATTTCCAAATATACCTAAATTCCAGTGGCCTTCTCTCAATCCAGGTCATTTGCAAGTAAACTATACTAAATATTATAACTTTAATTTCAAAGATTTAAATTCTAGAAACATTTCAACTTTAAGCTCGTAGTACTATGACTTTAATTTTGTAATTTTAGATTATTTTTTGGTGGCACTAAAATGCTGTCGTAAAAACGCGGTCAAGAAACATTAATTTTAACATTCTCTCAATACAGATGTTATTTTTTAATCACTTTCAATCAATTTTTATCTTTGACAGAGGAATACAGGCGCTCAAACAAGCAGCTGCATGAAGATTCTCTCTCTCTCTCTCTCTCTCTCTCTCTCTCTCTCTCTCTCTCTCTCTCTCTCTCTCTCTCTCTCTATATATATATATATATATATATATATATATTCATAAATATTCTGAAACTTACACAAATATCATCAAAATAAATAAATAAAATAAAAGAAAGCAATAAAACTAGGACTTTTTGCTTTTAAGCTATAAACACCTTTCATTAAGGTGGTTACTTATATTTTTCAAGTTTAAAATTTGCCTCATGTCGAAGTAAGTTTTTAAAGTTTTTTTTTTGTCTATCTCCTGTTCTGAATAGTCTGTCTTTCAGAGATTAACTAAAAATGAGCTCCTAATACTTACTGCTAGATTCTGAAAAATAAATTCTTCGTACAGTAGTACAAGATGATGTGATGCTGGTCCTTCAAGAGTCACTCACAACTTATCCGTCCATAAAGCCTTTAAAACCTTAGTCTTCATGTATTTCACAACACTTCAGCGTGTTATTCTTATTAATTGAGGGTCATTTCTTTGTATAGGAATTTTTACCCAAACAAAGTCTCTAAATGATTAATGAGAAAAAAATCATTTTGGGTTGGTGTAGCTCTTTAAAGCTGCACTCTGTAAGTTTTGCCTCTTTGTCGCCATCTCCGTTTGAAAACCTGGAATTGCAGCTGTCATTGCATGGGGTGTGGTTCAGCACGACTCCAGCACAGAAAAATCGAATGATTTGAAGAGTATGTGCAGCCAGTCACCGCACTGGTGTGAATATTCACTGTACTTCGCAATCACGGATTCACATGCCACATTTGTTTTAACCTACTGATAAAAAGCAGTACAATAAATTGCACTACCAATTTAATGTAAAGATTGGTTAGCTCATATCACATCAAATTGTGCAAATTATTATTATTATTACTATACTTTATTTTCAAATGATTATGTTAATAACATGATTATATGATTATAGTGTGTATTAGTGTGTAGATTTAAATTTCTGTACAGTCTAATCTAATTGTCATGCCATTGGAATTTCATACTAAGAAATTATTTTATCTCAAAAAGCAAATTATGTTTAGCTCTTTAAAATACAAATCTTTTGTAATCCCAGGATATATTTAATCATAAACACATTTAAAACAATATGCTTTATAAAATTTAATTAAATTCCCATGTGTTTCATAAACACATAATCCTTTCTGGATTACAATCCTCCATCAAACTGATACATTTAATTTTTTAAGATGCTGTGACAATAGGCTGTAGACAACCCACCAGCATTTTAAAACCGCGAAAAGAAAATACTCATGAGTTTCGTTTGTACAGATAAGATTAAGGTATCGTTTGAAACTCCGGAGGGTTTACTTTTATTTGGGCATAGTCATAACAACAACAAAACAATGTGCTTTTAAAAATAAAGAAAATAAACAGGGTGCTTTCTCTGCCACCTCTCTTCACAAGACAGGTAAATAAAGAACATGAATCTCAGCGATTACATGAAAAATATTCGTATAGAAAATGTGAAATATCTACTTTTCAATTAAATCACATCCTAAACAAATATCTGATAAAGTAATCTGTATGAAACCAATGCAATGTCCAGTTATTCCATCTCAACTGATTTTATCTAATGCTGTCACGTCCATGCACAATCGTGCTTTTGAAATTGTAGACATCCACATTCGGTTTGCACTTCAAGTTTTGCTTTGTGCATATATTTGTCATTGTTATTCACGTTTGCACAGAATACATTCAAATATTAACTTACAGATAGTCTGAAAGATTTTTCACTACTCATTCCTCACTTCCTTAAGTATTATATGACCTTCAAGATGGCTCACTTTGATTGAAACCTGGGGTCAACAGCAAGAGGCCGGAGGTGCAAGGAAACAAAGAAGCATCCGTTTGTTTTTTTGAAAAGCACCCTAGGCATACAGCATTTTGTACATACACATTCAAGTGTGTATGACATATAGAACTATTTTTGACTGCGCTCAGGGGGTGCTATATAAACCTAACTACAGCCAACTGCGTGCAACGTTTCAAAATCAATCAAGTCATTTTTTTCATTTTTTTACGAATGTTTAGAAAAACAATGGCATACCTGTGGTAAATGTCTTTAGTGTTTTCAGCATGACATGTTTAGATAAGTGGAGCATCAAGTTGATAAATCTTGGTCCAAAAGCAGAGAGTAAGTGTGATGCAGCCACCTTAGGAAAAGCATTACCTTCTTCGGTCTAAATATATTTATAAAAAAAAACACACACAAAAATCATTTAAGGCAAAAGAAAAAAAAGCTTAATGGTGCTCTATGCAATGTTGCAGGATTTTAGCTCGATTTTATTTTTATCTCAAACCGTATGCATGACCCCTCGATCGTCTTGCCGTCTGCCCTCTGAATACACTGGGGAAAAAACGCTCTCGAAAGACAACACAGAGGCTGCAATATCGAAAGAGACATTTTGGGCACCACAACAAAAACAAACTTCGGCCAAACAACCGGCAAGAAGAGTGCGTTAAACCCCACCTCTTCTTGCCAATTGGTTGGCCGAAGTTTGTTTTTGTTTGGTGTAGGTCCTGCACCCATAGTGTTTTGCAAGATCG
>JAUMHP010000052.1:21457189-21467227 GCA_032361065.1 Enteromius trimaculatus | reverse complement strand
TTTATAAAGGATGAAATAAATGCTTACTAATGCTTAACTAATCATTCATAGTGTGTAGTTATTATAAAGTGTTACCGTAGGGTAACAAATTTATAAAGGGTAAACACAGTTTCCCATATAACAGTTTAAATTGAAAGTCATGCATTTTGTCATGTACATTCTACAAACAGGAAGACGGTATTTCGGTATTTCCCGTACCACATTTGCATGCTTTGTTTAGATTGATTCCACCTATATGTACTCCTCCCACTTCAAACCTATATACTCTGCTGTGCTGAGATTCAGTCAGATTACTTTGAGGACTGCAGCGCACGGAGTGTCTTCAGAATAAAGAGAAAATTCTGGAAAACTGGACTATATCCGACTCCAGCAATCTACACGGCGAGAGTTCAGAGACTGCTGTGTCTTTGTTTTCAGTGAGATGTGGCTCAACGGCAGAGTTCCGGATGACGCCATTCAGCTAAACGGGCTAACCGTCTTTCAAGCCGACAGAAATACAGCTTTGTGCAGTAAGATTCGCGTTGGTGGCGTGTGTGTTTACATCAACACAAAATGGTGTAAAGACTCGGTGCTCGAGTCTAGTTATTGCTCATTGGTAGTTGAGTTTGCGATTGTTAGATGCAGACCTTTTTATTTCCCCCGGGAATTCACATTATTGGAGTGTACATTCCACCAAGCGCTACTGCTAAGGATGCTCTGTGGAAACTGTACGGAGCTATTAGCGAGCTGCAAAATGCTCACCCTGACAGACTGTTTATTATCGCAGGAGATTTCAATCATGCAAATCTCAAGACAGTGCTTCATAAAATCCATCAGTATGTGGACTTTGCTACGAGAGGTGCAAACACGCTGGATCTTGTTTACACAAACATTCCTGGCGTGATTCGCGCGGAGCCCCGCCCCCACCTCGGAAACTCAGACCACATCTATGTTATGCTAATTCCAGCATACAGACTACTCGTCAGACGCTTTAAACCGGTTCTGAAAAAGGTTAAAACCTGGCCAGCTGGAGTCATCTCTACTCTTTGAGTGCACTGACTGTGACATGTTTAGAGAGGATGCAACCAACGGCGACTCTATTGAGTACACGGCATAGGTGAACGTCTACATAGATAAGTGCATTGATGACGTGACTGTCTCCAAGACCATCACTGTATGCTCCAACCGGAAGCCATGGATGACCACAAAGGTATGTGCGCTGCTAAGATCCAGAGACTCTGCCTTCAGAGCTGGAGACAAGGATGCACTAAAAACAGCGCATGCTAATTTGTCTCGAGCCATCAGAGAGGCAAAGCGTGCACTCTCCCAGAGAATCCACGGGCACTTCCAGAGCAGCGGCGACACTCCCTTCCAGATGTGCTGAACAGCTTCTACGTACGGTTGGAGGCATGCAACACCTTTACAGCGAGGAAGACCAACCCCTCCTCAGAAGACCAGGTGCTCTGTTTTACCACGGCTGATGTGAGAAAAACTGAGCAGAGTTAACCCACGAAAAGATGCTGGACCTGACAACATTCCTGGTAGAGTGCTCAGGGAATGTGCGGAACAGCTGGCAGATGTTTTCACAGACATCTTCAACAGCTCCCTGAGCAGCGCCATCATCCCAACATGCCTTAAATCAACCACCATCATCCCTGTGCCGAAGAAGTCTCCAGTGTCCTGCCTCAATGATTACCGTCTTGTTGCACTTACACCAATCACTATGAAGTGCTTTGAGAGGCTCATCATGAGGCACAATAATAGTCTGCTGCCACATTGTCTTGACCCTATGCAGTTCACGTATCGTCCAAACCGCTCCATGGACGATACCATCAACACAACTCTCCATCTGGCCCTCACACATCTGGAGAAGAAAGACACTTACCTACGAATGCTGTTCATTGACTTTAGTTCAGCATTTAATACAATCATTCCTCAGCACCTGATCGACAAGCTGGCTCTGCTGGGCATTAACACCCCCCTCTGCAACTGGACTTCCTGACTGGGAGACCTCAGTCAGTCCGGATCAGGAACAGCACCTCCAGTGCATCCACTCTGTACACTGGAGCTCCACAGGGCTGTGTGCTCAGCCCCCTGCTGTTCACTTAGTTGACTCACGACTGTGCAGCAATGCACAGCTCTAATCATATCATTAAGTTCGCTGATGACACAACCGTGGTGGGTCTCATCAGCAAGAACGATGAGTCAGCATACAGAGAAGAGGTGAAAAAGCCAGAAGCCAGGTATAAAGCCAACAATCTGTCCCTGAATGTCGACAAGACTAAAAAGATGGTTGTTGACTTCAGAAGAGCAAAGAGTGACCACTCTCCACTGAAAATCAATGGGTCCATCGTGAAGATCGTCAAGAGCACCAAATTCCTTGGTTTTCATTTGACAGAGAACCTCAATTGGTCACTAAACATCAGCTTCATCACCAGAAAAACCCAGCAGCGTCTCTACTTTCTGCGAAAGCTGAGGAAGGCTCGTCTTCCACCTCCCATCCTGACCACCTTCTACAGAGGGGCCATCGAGAGCATCCTGAGCAGCTGCATCAGTGTCTGGTTTTGGAATTGCACCGTCTTGAATCGCAAGACCCTTCAGTGCATAGTGAGGACAGCTGAAAAGATCATCAGAGTCTCTCCTCCCTCTATCACAGACTCCATTCGCTGCATCCGCAAAGCCAACAGCATTGTGGATGATCCCACCCACTTCACCCTCCTGACATCCAGAAAGATGTACAGAAGCATTCTGGCCCACACAACTAGACTGTTAAACAGTTTCTTCCCTCAGGAAATCAGGTATCTAACCAGAGTACTGTGCTGACCTGGCTACACATGCAATTTGTTATGGCTTACAATTAGATTTTAAAGTTTTTTCAGTAATTGATATGTCTAATGGATTCTTTTCTGTACCCTTGCACTCTGACAGCCAGCCATGGTTAGCTTTTACAGTTGACTGTGAACAAAACCAGTGGACACAGGCCTTCTGGCAGGCCTTTTGTTATTTATGTGCATGAACACTCTAATGCAAGATCATGGGGGTAGTTTACGCCCCCATTCATTACTATTCTGGCAAACTTGACACAGTCGCTAAAAGTATGGGCCCATGTCTCAGAGCAGTGCAGGCAGTTCATCTAGCTCTTCATGAATTAAGCAAAAGTCACTTCTGTCACCTCCTCCCATTGGGGAAATTGTTTTACAGCGTGCACCGGTCACAGACCCATTCTCACGTATGATGTCTGCAATGACTGAATTTGTTTTAGAGGATGAGGGAGAAATGACTCATGATTGTGTTACGTTTACATACACCTCTACAAGTTAAGTAGCAGAAACTCCCATAGACAATACAGAAATTGAGTTGTTTGTTGATGGTTCCGCTCAAGTTATTGAAGGTAACAGACAAGCAGGTTATGCAGTAAAATCCACCCCTGAAGTGGTAGCTTCAGGTCGTCTTCCAGATCATTTTTCAGCTCAAGCTGCAGAACTAGTGGCTTTAGCTAGAGAATGCACACTAGCATCAGGATCAATTGGAAATATCTACACTGATTCCAGATATTTGTTTGGCGTGGTTCATGACTTTGGAATAATTTGGCGAAGTAGACAGTTTCTAACTTCTGCTGGATCCCCCATTAAGAATGCTGGATTAGTGAAAGATCTCATGTTTGTCATGAAACTTCCAAAGAAATTAGCGGTGATCAAAGTGAAAGCACATCTCACAGCTAATGCTACGGAAGCTATGCTCTTGCTGATGTGGCTGCTAAACAGGATTGTTCATATGCAAATGCACAGGTGTGTTCAGGTGTTACAGCACAGAAGACACTTCTGCCTCCTGAATCAATCATTGATCTGTACAAAGACGTCCCACTGTATGAAGCATGGACTTGGTTAGACAATGGAGCCACAGTGGATTCATCTGGTTGCTGGACCAAAGGAGGAAAGTACAGCAGGCTGTAGGTCAGCAGGCTGCAACATAAACTTTGTCACTTGGAATGTTAAGTATCTAAATCACCCTGTTAAGCGTAAAAAAAATAAAGATTGCTTTTCTTTAGGAAACCCATTTATGTAAAGCAGATTACTTTAGATTAAAGTGTGACTGGGTAGGTAGGTATATCACTCTAATTTAATTCTAAATCTAGAGGCACAGCCATTCTTATTAAAAAAACAAACATACCATTTGAGGCCACAATGGTTGACGTTTTATCATTGTAGTTGGTAAACTCTGTAATATGTCAGTAATTCTAGCTAACGTGTATGCACAAAACTATGATGACAGTCTTTTTTTTCCAAAATATCTTTTCTAGATGACCAAATTTGGACACACATTATTTGATATTAAGAGGAGACATGAACTGTGTAATGTCCTCTTTAGATCATAGTTCTGTCAAAAATGCTAGTGCCTGCATGTCAGCTGATGCCATTAAATTATTTCTAGACAGCTATGGGATATCTGAGTCAGTCTGGGTTTTTCGTAATCCTGGATCTAAAAGTTACTCTTTTTTCTCACCTGTTCATCAGACATATTCGCGTGTAGACAGTTTTTTTCTAGATAAAAATCTTCCTTTAATTATTGTGAGTACTGTGCTATTGTTATTTTAGACCAGGCCCCTTTATTAATGACTTTGTGTATGTATACCAGTTACATTGGACAGATATTGCCCCTAGGGGTTAACTGTTGCCTTTAGTTGAAACATTTGTTAACTCTATATCTTCTAAGATAACAATATTTCTTAAAGACAATCAAACACCTAAAATCATTTCTCAGTTACATGGGAAGTAATGAAAGCATACTTAAGAGGAGAAATAATATATTATAGTTCCCACTTAGAAAAATACAAACAGCCAGACTTGGGGAATTGACTATGCTAAAAGTAGATGTTAACCTGACACTCACACTATCACCTGCTCTAAATAAACTAAAAATAAATTAAATTAAAACAGAATACAACCCTTTAAGTACAAAACGCATTGAGAAATCTATGAACAAAACAAGTTGTAGAACATATGAACACGGTGAGAAAACTGGCAGAGTTGTAGCTCACCAACTGGGGCAAAATGCAGAAGATCACACCATAATTTAAATAAAAAATTAATGAGATAAATATACAGTACAGGACATTCACATATCAACCATTGTTTTTACTGAATTAACCATAAACGCAGATTTTGCAAATGCTACTTGATCACATATCTGATGTGAACTTCATAAACAAGTTTTTACTCAGAAAGAAAATTTGTGATTGTGATATTGTTTTTATTGTCTGCAAAATGGAGCCATTCAAAAACATTACCAAGTCCCCCTTCCTCCTCTAATGACTGACACAACACATGCAGGTAAGGGCTGCCCAGAATCATAAGCCCAGCAAACAACTTGTCAGTTTGCTGTCAATATGGATTGTCCTTAACCGATGGCATCAAATAATGTGACTTGCAAGTAGTTGTGACCTACAGTACTTGAATATAGGCAATTTGTAATAAAATAAAATAAATAATAATGTTTTTAATGTTCAAATCTTTCATTTACTTTATTTATACATACAAGTATACAGCTCAGAGCAATTATCTCTGCCCTAAACATAGATGTGTCTAGTGGCCTGGAGAGGTCTATGCGCCTGTCTGAAGTGCGTTTAGGCTGTCTAGCACATATGGATTCAGACAGCAACCTTTAAAGCCTGGGTGCAGAGAATGACAAAAAAACAGAATGACTTTGAGGACAGTCTTTAAGGACTTACTGAAGGAGTGAATTGACTCAGGCACTGTAGTCCCAGGCTTTTTGTGAGTTGTTTCTCCCAGGTCAATACCCTCCATAGCTTCTAAATGAAACATACCAAAAAGACCACACAAAAATGAATCTATTACCAAGGACATACATTAGTTTTGGTGGAAATACTGGATGAGTACTTTATGATGTCACTTTGTCTTTATGGGACTGTGTGTAAATAAATGCCTTATTTATGGGAACTTAAATCTTGGCAACATCTTTTTTTTCTGTAATCTCCATGCTTATCAGTTTTACAGGGGAGTTTATCCTACTATAACACTATTAATTAGAATAGGGATAAAGTCACTCACCAACAGACTGTCCTGCGGTGTAGGAGTCAGTTCTGGTCCTGGAGCGCTTGTTTCCTTTAGTGTTTGCTGTAGGAGAGAAAAAAAACCCATCCAGTTTCTTGGCATACTTAACCTTTCTTACTTTTCACAAACAAAAGGCATGGAATCAACTAAGGCTGCAACTAATGATTATTTTGATAATATATTAGTTGTCCAATAATTTTTTTCCATTAAATGAATAAAGAAAAAAAAAGAGAACAAGAATGAACGCTCTCCCTTTGATGTCATACACCCATAGGCGGAGGGTGAAACAACTCCAAGGTTGCTAAAAAAAAAGAGGCAAACGCATTAAACATCGTATACCCGTCTTTTTAGGCAAGGACCAAACATAGGTGTGTCATGTAGGCTAATAAAACACGTTTAATGGGACAGAATTTGTATTGAACGTGATTACAATTTAATTTAAAAAATAATAAAAATAATAATTATAAATTTATATTTCTATAACGTTTCCTTTCCATAGTTATTAAAACAGCGAATTAATTATATACAGAATTTGATATTATCACTAACTTTGATCTATCGCAAACACTGTCAAAAAAAAAATTATAATAGGGCTAATGGTTCCATTTTTTAAAATTGTGTTCGATTGCGCAATTACGGTTTTAACCAACAATTGACGCTCCACCGATTATAAACCCTTATAATAAGCTAAAATTATAATAAGCTAAAATTACTAATATGTTTTCCAGGAATTCATTTTACAAAACTAGCAAACAACAGGATTCACATGGTCTTATATCACATCAGTGCTTCTGCGAGAAAGAGGAAAACAAAAATTATAAAGGATAAATAGGCCTTAACGAGAATTAAAATTTTTATATAATAAAAGTATACTTAATTAAAGTAATACATAAATAACCAAAACTAATAGAACAAAAGACAAAAACGCAGGTACTAAAGAGAGGAAGTGAGCGGTATTTAAGGCGGTGAAGAAGAGTTTGGCGGGGTAATTAGTAACGAGGAGATTGGTATAGCAGCTGCGATTGTTGGCCACAAAAAAAACCCCAAAACAAACAAACAAAAACAATCTGACAGAAGTGCATATCCTCGGAAGAAAACATGCAGGTGCCCCTGGAATACTGGAACGCGAGTGAAGCAGCCAAGTAGCCTAATTAATCAATTTAGCATTCAAATACATAGTAAAAATGGGGACATTGTGTGGAATGAGAGTTTTGTTTTAGCCTAAAATAATTGGTTTTGGCTTGTCATTTATATAACTATTGCTTCTTACATTTCTTTTCTAAATACTGATACACTGAAAGGATTTGTTGTGGACTGGAAGAAATTTGCGTATTTTAACCATGCAACAAACCTTTTAAATAATAAGATAAATTAATGAAATAGATATAAATACATATATTAATATATATATATATATATATATATATATATACCCATATTTATATGTGTGTGTGTATGTGTGCGTTTGTTTGATGATTTCAAATATAAACATTGGCTTCCAGAAATTGTATACCCTGTACATCCCTATACTCAATACTGAAAAAAAAAAAAAACGCTTAATATAAAATATACGGTTTTAAATGAACCCATTCAAATTTGAAACAAGTTCTCTAAATGCACATCCACTTTACTTTTTAGATGATGAGGCATCACCGTCAGCTTTAGTTGACACGGAGTCCGAAACATATACATAGTCATAACTGCTATAGCAGCAACAATGAAACTCTAATTTAACTCTAATAGAGTCATGCCATGCATTTACTGCATTGTCATAATTAGCAGGTTATCTGACTCATACACTCACAACCTCCAAATTTTGCACAGAGCTAACAGGATCATGTGGCTCTGGTATTTTAAAGTCATTGGATATGAAAAAGTTGTGTGCTCACTGTCCATAAGCCTCCAGTTGAGTAATGGATCATAGACAAAGGCCTCCAGCACGGCCATGACACTGTCCCTGTGTTCCCGAAGTACTTCCATCACTGTGTGACATGTAATCCGGTAGTTACCATCCAGTCCAGTCACCTGAGGGAAAACATGGTCTGTTAGGCAGCCAGAAAGATGCCATTCATAGCATTCACAGCATGCAAGGGCGTTTCAGTGACATAGTTTGGGGACCATTTCTTACTATTAACTTACTACCTATCTTCAATACATACATACTTTGCTGTTTATTGATAAGTTTTTAAGTTTAGGTATGGTGTAGGATTGAGGGATCTAAAATATGGTCATGCAGAATGCAGAAATATTATTTAACAGACAATATATTAGTAATATGACTGCTCGTTAATCACAGTTTTTTCCCCAGTATCTCGAAGAGTTACTAGTTAAGGCAAGGTCGAAAAAAAATATTTTGGACTTGAACACTCCAAATACACCCCCATACATCTTACCTCCATGGCATTGGTTAACATCCGGGTTAATCTGAAAGGTATTTTCTCAGGGAATTTTTCTCTGGTCATTGCAACCTTAAATTTAAATGAAAAAAACAAACAAACATTGTAAACAAACAAAGCTACTGGATGCTGCTTATTTGTTCTTGTTTATAAAAAATACCTCAAAACAGTCCCCAAAATCAATATGCAGTATCTTTCCACTCAGCCTGTCCAACATCAGATTAGAAGGATGTCTGTGGTTGGAGTGAAAAAGATTATGCTTGGTATAAATAATGAATGAATAAAGTGCTGATTAAAAAAGCAATAATGACAATTTTTTTTTACCTGTCCCCAAGCCCTAAGATATAGCCAACCATGGACATGACAGCTAATGAGCGGGTGTAGTTTGTCCTCCTATCAAACCAAACCTGTACAAAAAAGCAGATGCAATGCTAAATATATTTACAATTGTAAAATTTAAACAAACAGCACTAAATCAGAGCCTTTTTAAATTTAATAATAATATTAGACGTCATATATCTGCATTTTCACCCCTAAATTTAATACTCCTCAAAATTATAATTAAAATATTTGTTATGCAATTACTATATTACAGTTGTTATTTAGGAATTTTTATTAACTGGCAGGGACTTGTTTTATTTACACATGTGCATCTAAATACATTTTACAATTCGCCCACACCTATTTGGGCACTAAGATGAAGGGACTGGAATTGTCGTTATAATCATATTTGCCATGACGGAAAATATAACCACATGCAAAATGTACAACACAAATGTTTGAATGAGAATGAAAGAAAATTATGATTGCAAACCTCTGAGCTGGGACTCTTAAGCCACAGCAGTTTGGCCAGGTCATCTCCTGCTGTATTGTTCACCGCATGCTCAAAAACCTCCACCTTCTCCATGAGAGTCAAGTGGTCATAGTCAGGTGCCATCTACCATAAATGACAGTTTTAGCCAACAGAGATCAATTTTACTTCTTTAGTTCTTCATGTCCTCCCACACCATTTCTTTCTAATAAAATGCACTGCTGAACTGTTCATAGTAAGACCAGGAAAGTATACAACTGAAGTAAAAATGGTCAAAGATGACTTCAATGGCATACAGGAAGCTGTATTTGACAGGTTTGAGACATGTTACCCTAAGCATGATGCGATGTTCAATGTTGAGTAGGATCTTCTTCTTCTCTCTGTAGTCTCGAATCAGCGCATGCAGCGTATCACAGTGAGGAACCCAGCCGATCAGACCAGAGTTGGTGGAGAGTGGAATCACAGCATAGCGCTGAATACTGTTCAAGGACATATTCATTAGAGAAAAAAATGAGCCACAAAAATCAGGGCATCAAAATCTACTGACAGAGCTAGCTAATATTTTGAATCAGTCCACTAGTACTATATAGTACAGTGACCGGGAGAAGACGTCTTTGGTTCACTTAGTTTTGCCGTGGCCATGTCATATTAACTCTAGGGTGTGATAATATAACGTGGTCATGAGATATTCAACAAACTAAAAGATTTGTTAGATTTAACAAGTGTTAGCAATCTTTGGTGCCGCTTTCATCAACCCAAGAGGTAACTCGAACTGCAAATA
>JAUMHP010000052.1:21421795-21439800 GCA_032361065.1 Enteromius trimaculatus | reverse complement strand
AATAAAGTTTAAATCAAGACCAAAACATTTGTCAATCATATATTCAATGTATTCAGAAATTTATCACCACTGTCATTCAATTATTAATTCATAATGTACTGTTCTCATTTTTATTTACTTAAATTTGATCAACTCTACTTCTTACATTGCTTGATATTTATAAATCATCATAAATAAAGTTCAGATGTATGTCTTTAATGCAATGACAAATAAATGCTCTGCAGTAAACAGAATTCAGTGGAATTCATCCTGAATTGAATTCCATTTCCTGTAATTCCAATTCAATTCCATTTCTGTTTCCTTTAATTGTCATTTCATTCCAATTCCATTTCCTTCATTGAATTGGAATTGTTGAGTTCATTCCTGAATTGACCCCAACCCTGGTATATAAATATTATATTTATATATCAAAATTGTGAGATTGTGATGGTGGCAGTCAAAGGGGCAGGCAAAGACAATACTATACAATAATAATAATAATAATAATAATAATAATAATAATAATAATAATAATAATAATAAAAAGGTTTAATTGATTAATTTAAAACAAACTAGACATGGCAATTAGGCCTGTTAGTTATAAATAGCATGTTAGTTGATTCAAAAATACAAGAAATTAAGGTTTAAACACACTACAAACACTTAGTCTTTGATCAAACCTTGTAAAAAGCACAAAAAAAACACAAGCTTAAAGATTCATGCACATTATAATTTACAGTTTTACTAAAATAAAGCAGGACTTTTATATTGCATACATACTTTAAAACATACACGCTCTAATGTTCTAGTTTAATAACAAACATTCATTCATGTATGCAAAATGACACAGTCAAATGTATAGTTAACTGAAGTCTTTAAACATGGTGATTGAGGATATGGCTTGAAGACTTAATTTCTTCTCTTCCATAGGATTGAGTGCCCAATTGGAACAGATATGAGAGATATGAGAGGGAACAGAAGAGGGGGAAAGGGCTAGGAAAGAGCACCTCATGCTGACACTGCACTAAATAACTTCTCAGGAGTGGATTATTTAAGGGATCCAAAGGTTAAGTCAAGGTTAAGTTACTTCATCATAGGAGAGAAAATACTATTCAGTTAATTTTTTACATTTTTGTCACAGAAAAACTACAATAAGATAAAATGCTATGCCAGAGGGGGAGAAAACAGGATGCACATCTAAGTGGATAGTATATATTGCATACAAAGGGTGTATTAAACAAGGGAATAAATAACTGCTATTGATGTTGAGATACAGTTAGGAAATTTATGTTAAAATGCATTGTGACTTTACTAATAAAAAGCAGACAATACATGCTGTAAATGTGTTAAACATGAAAAAGCAATTGGATAACCTACATTAAGCTCTGCTTTACTATTTATAAGTCATGCATAAAGCTTAAAATGAAAGCTTCTTGACCTTAAGCATGCATGAGAGGTGCTCAGCGATGTTGGTGCAAAGCTGGCAGCATGCACAGGAGAGGTAGGAAAAGAGGATACTGTACCAATTGGCACGGGGCATCCAGCCCATCCAGGCCAGGCTGACCTGGCTCGCCCTTTTCACCCTTAAAGCCCCGGAAACCCTGTGTCATAGAAATGGAACTGGGAGTGTTACTAGGATAGAGGCTGCAAGCGCCCTTCCGGCCTCCAGACGAGAGAGCCCGGCACAGGGCAGAGAGGAGTGGTCCAGTGGCTTCTTAGCAAACCATTGTTCCTTGAAATGACCAGTGTTTTTACTACTTCACTTGTAGAAAAGCTTCCTGGCTTTTGTCCATCAGGCTTGTTTTGCTATGTTTAGAAATACCAAATTTTTTCCCCATCATGCTTTTGTTTTAAATTAATGTTGTTGCTTTTTTTAGAAAAACAATGCAGATATTTCAGATATCAAGGATAAGGTGGGTTGCCATTTTGACCACGTGACTACTCTTCTCTTAAGGCTCAGCTTTCTTCAGTTTTCCAGCTCCCAGCTGGGACATACCAGTGGACAGGGTGCATCTAATCCAGGGGCACCCTGTTCTCCTTTCTCCCCCTTAGGCCCCTTTTTGCCCTTCTTTCCCTTCTCTCCCTGTGGACACAATAGCTTGGTCAGTGTAAGAATATGCATGATCAGAGAAGTTTTATATAATGTTTTAAGACCAGTATGTGTGTATTTTTTTGTATTTTTTTTTTACCTGTATTTAAAGATGCACATAGTAGCCCAATTTGTTTATATTATATTGGTTGATATGATAGACTTGAATTGATTGGATTGAAATGCAGTGTTTACTGCATCATGCAATAGCTCATCACATTGTAACTACGCTCTATTTGCTTAATTTAGCAGAGGTATTGATTTATTTAACAAATAGTGCCAATTATGTCAAAGGGCCAAATATGGCATTTATCTCAGCTTAAACTATTCATCAAGGTTGGTGAAATGCCTTCTGGCGTACATGGTCCCAAAATTTCAACAACAGGTCCTTCAGTTTATGTCCATGGCAGAGTGGTGGAGATGTAGCATTAACCTGGTTTTAGACTGTCTAGTGAATTTGTAGGTCAAAGCAATTTAGCATTATGCTCCTCAAATCACTTCTTGACGATTCTGGCAGTGCAGCATGGCACATTATGAATGGGTGCACTGGTCTGCAATAATGTTCAGATATCTGACAGGTGTCAGAAATTGTGGCCACAGGTTCTCTATTGAGGGAACCAGGGTTACATACATACAGGTTTACATATTCCTTTCATATGTTCACTCGACCTATGAAAGGTGTCAATAGCTATCGAAATGAAAACCATATACCATATACAGTATTTAATTTATTAAAAGTGAAGGTAAACTCCTGATTTATGCAACAACAGTGCATCCAGGTGGCATATCTGCTGTTGGTTATCACCTTATCTATGCTTCACCACAGATGTGATGCACCAGGAATCTTGATTTGTCAGACCAGGCCTACCAATCATCCATGGTCCAATCTCTATGCTCAATGATCTAGAGCCTATATCAAGTAATCAAGTATCAAGTTATTGAGCTGAACTGTACTAAATAACAACACTATTGCGGTAAGTTTTTAAATAATCTGTTAATCTTTATATGCTAAAGTGCTAAAAATAAGTCTTGAACATTAATTTAAAATTTTTTCAAAGGTACCATTAATTTAATTAGTTTTAATGAGAAAATAATACTCCATGCACCATTACTGCATAAAATATACTGGCGGAATATTTCCTAAACGGAGTAGTCACAATATAAGGCATTAAATGCATCTTCTAAATTAAATGCATAAATTGAAATGTAAATTATTTAATATGGGGAAACATTAAATATTATATACATTGCCCTCCAAAAGTTTGGAAACACCCCTGGTGTGGTTTTGGATGATATCAGCATAAATCCTTACTATTTTTTTGGTGCAAATACTGTGCATTAAAGTAACTAATTATTTTCATTTTGATTGCATAATAATGGTAATATATACATGTCGAAGTTGAGTTACTATGGGAGGAGCTGGACCATGATGTCCGTAAGAAGTGTCCAACCAGTGTGAATCATTTTTGGACAATCCTTCAGGAGGCTTGGAGTAATATCTCAAGTCAATGGATGCCTAGATTATGCAGGGCTGCAAATGGTTGATATTTTGATGAATGAAAAATGTAAGTATATTTTATGTATTTACTATTTTTTTAAGAAAATATTTTCCATAATTTCTGTTTCCCGTTTCCCAAAATTATCACAAATTTAAAAGGATTCATGCCAATATTGTCCAAAACCCTAGGGCGTTTCCAAACTTTTGGTGGTCAGTGTATATATATATATATATATATATATATATAAGTGTTGCTACAAGGGAAAGGGAGGATTTGAAAACAGAAAGTTAGATGGGAATATCAGATAGGAAGACACTGAATGAGACAGTCAGTTACAGATTAAGGGAACAAGACTGATAGCAGTCTTACAGGGCACAAGGGAAGAGAAAGAGAAGCAGGGAAACACCCCACAAAAGCCCACCCCCAACAAATGACACAGAAAAAAACTATATCAACATCCTGTTGTGACAAAATCAGAAAAGTGAATTCTCTGCATTTTTTGCTTCTTGTTTATAACAGTCAACTAAACATAATGCATGAACTAAACATTATACATAAACAGTTCAGTTTTGACATTCAAAGATAATGATTTTGAATTTTAAATGATGACAGTTAACGAAAAATGAATCCATGGTAGATTGAATTAAACACCAAAACAAAAGTGATAAAAGAGTCATGCTGCATGCACACATACATTTTCAGGAAAGCAATACAGTCTTCTGTGGAAGTGACAAACTAGAAATCTAGGATTTGGTTAGGCATGCAAGCCTAGTTCCCACAATCAAGAGTCAGGAACTGACCCCCAATGTCTGAACAAATGTCTTGACAAAGGTCTGAAGAACCCCTGTGTCACCAGAGATTCGTAATGAAGTGCCCACAGAACCATTCCTTAGACTTTGTTGCATCAAAAAAAAAACAGAAGTAAATAAGTATGCTACAGGCAAAGCCTTGTTCTCTATTGAGGAAACCATCTCGCTTTGAGATGCCAAATTTGCGTGTATGCAAACACGCCAGTGATTTTCATTGGCATATGCTGATTAGGATCAGCTGAACCCAATCGCCTTGCGAGTATAAGTAGGTCAGCCGATCTATCGTTCATTAGCTTTTCGCTTCAGAGCCGTGCAGTTCATGCGAACGTTCCAGAAGCCATTTCTACGCTGCGAGTGACGGAAAAAGGCGGGTGTTACAACGTTGCAGCGATGGAGGTTCTAGTCGAGTGGTGGTGACATTTGTATTGCACTGCATTTGTTAACCGAGCGACCATCTTCTCTGTTTGCTTTAGCCTTTCAAAAAAGAGCAAAGCTAAAAGAGTACTCATGGGTGGTACGTCTTTTCAAAGACGTTGCTTTCGAGGATGTCCTACCATCTGTTCATTGTTGGATGTGGCCGTTACCTGGCGCCAGCGGACAGTCAGGAACACTGTCTAACATGCCTGGGCATTGAGCATGCTAGATCGGCGTTCATGGATAGTTCATGTTCCTCTTGTGGGAAGATGACTATCTTGGAGTTGCGGACAAGGCCCAATTACATGGGCAGTAAGGAAGTCCCTATTCCTCTCCCACGATCCAGAGCTCGCGCTGGCAGCGTCTGCGGAGCTTCAGCTTCCGGGGGAGAGAGGGCAGGCCTGACGGTGACAGTGTGGACCTCACCTCGGGGAGCGCCCCCTGTCACCCCCGCGTTTGCCCAGCAGTTCTCCGGCACCCAAAAGCAGACTGAGGCTATCTGTCACATCTTGCCACGGCGTCCAGCTGCTGCCTCCACCCGGACACCGCAGGCACAGCCTCAGACTGCTCATCGCCGAGGGCGCCCCCCTGCTGTCCAGGCCCCTGCAGAATCCGGTGGAAATGCCAGCGGCCCTAGGACAGGCCACCCAGGGATGGAAGAAGTAGCTCTGCGGGAGATAGTTACACCACTCCCTCCTCCGGAGGAGGGCCGGATGGAGATCTCTTCATCTGTTCACCGACAGCCGCTAGCGTCCGGGCTAGTGGTACCCAAAACCTCAACAAAAGAGCACATTTCTTCCTCCCTGGGCCCCCTGAGGGGATGAGGTGCTGTGGAAAGGCCTATAAAAGAGCTTTTGTTACATACTCCCTCTCCTCTCATTTCAGGCAGCAGTCCAAGCGCAGGGAGCACGAACCAACAGACTTCCAGCCTCACTTCTGCCGGGATGCAGGTAACATGCACACACGCACATACACATGCAGGCCTCCCTCCGAACCGGATCAGAGACGCTCGGACAGGACCCCTGCGTCCCCCCCTTGCTGCCCCACCACCGGCAGCCCGGTTTTCCCGATGGTGCCTCTCGCTCGGTTCTTAGATGCCTGGAAAGGACTCAGACCGTCTCGATGGCTCATCCGCACCATTCGGCTCGGTTATGCGATTCAGTTCGTCCCGGCATCCTCCCAGGTTCAGGAGCATTCGCTTCATGATGGTGGATGCAGACAATGCCCCTGTCCTGCGTGCAGAAATTGCTACTCTTCTGATGAAGAAAGCAACAGAGGATCTCTTTTCTCGGGATGGAGTTGGACTCGGTCGCCCAGACAGCGCGCCTCACAGAAGAGCATGCTCAGTCTCTGCTGACCTGCTTGAATACGTTTAAGAACAGGAAGGTGGTCCCGCTGAATGACCTAATGAACGGTAGATCAGCTGACCTACTTATACTCGCAAAGTGATTGGGTTCAGTTGATCCTAATCAGTGTATGCCAATGAAAATCATTGGCGTGTTTGCATACACGCAAAGTTGTTTTGGCATCTCGAAGTGAGATTCCTATTCGTCGGTCACCGAAGTCACGTCCACGTGACCGACTGAAAGGGAACAAGGGTTACAATAAGTAACCGAGACGTTACATACATACAGGTTTACATATTCCTTTCATATATTCACTCGACCTATGAAAGCTGTCAATAGCTATCGAAATGAAAACCATATACCATATACAGTATTTAATTTAATAAAAGTGAAGGTAAACTCATCCTGATTTGTGCAACAAATTACATAATGTCTGGAAGAAAGGCCGCAATATTTATTAAGAGGGTGATTATGGTAAGATATGGTAATCAAACATTTCTGCTGGCAATGAGTATACCTTGCTCCACTAAATTTATGATTGTAGAGAAGTCAGAAGTAGGATTACTTAGTTCAGATTAATGCCACAAAGTATGAACCTATTAAAGGGAAGCAAATTTAATATATTATGAAGGTTAATAGTCTCAGCCTCAGACATCATGCCCACAGATTGTTGGTTGAACGTTTGATGCATATGGTACACTTAGCTAGCAACACTTTCAGCAGTGTCAAAGTCGTCATCCGATTGGTTAAATTATTCAGGATTTCTGGGAGATGTGGGTCGTGTTCTTTAACATTGCGCATGAAATGTAGATGCCATAATGCCAAAGCCTCTTATATATCTAGAGTTTCAAAATATTGTGAAATAATAAGTTAGTGGTATACAATCTTTAAAAAATGTCAAAGAGAGGGAAAAAAAAGAACAAAGCAAAAAAACAACAAACATCAAAAAAAAAAATAAAAAAAAAATGTCCCTTTAGTAGGAAAAGATAGTATTGTAACATCCAAATAAGCCTTACAGATGTTTATTTTAAAGTATTTTTTTAAGGTCATTATTTTATTAATGTTTATCAAATGTCTGGGAAACCTGCTCCAAACAAAACTGTGGGAGGACTTTTTTTACACAGTTTATTAGATAATTTAGAATGTAAAAAAAATGTGTCAAAGTTACTATATGTTATTTCAAGTGCCATGCTAATACATCGACTGTATACAACTAGATGATTTTGTGGGATTAAATGAAACTACTTTTTATGACCACTGACTGAAATTTAATTAAATAACAGTATATTTACAAATGTAAGGACTTGGTTTTAGACTTAAACGTAAAAACTTAAATGGGCCTGAATTTCCTGCTTACTACATATTGCAGTGCATGGCACATCTTAAAACATTAAAAACCGATAGTGGCACAGTGTAAGTCTATGAAACAGGCAGGTGAAATGAAAGGAATCATGCAAGAGAAGCCAATACAGGACCATTATAAATGCAAGAGCCTGTTGTCAATGGACTTACTCTGTATTTCTTGCTGGAGCAAGAATTTTTGTATAAACTAAACAAAGAATGATTTTTTTTCTGGCTTAAATGATTATGGGATGGTAAAATGCTATGTTAGTAATGAAACTCTGAATGATGACAAACAAATATTTATACAAATACAGTTGGAGTAAAAAATATGTGAACCCTTTGACTATACCAGAAGTACAATTATTATTTATCTCTTATAAATGACTATACAATTAATGTAAATTAAACCACAACAATAGACAAACATAGTTTACTATAACGTAAAAATGAAAAAACACTGCTTAAACATTCATAGTGTAGGAAGGGGAAATGTATGCACTCTTAGATCACCCTTAATTATTTTACATGTATAAATAAACCATGTTTGTCTGTTGTTTAATCCAATCTTTAGTAAATATCAGATTAAACTGTGTGAATAATTTATTTAGTAAATCAAAGAGTTCATAAACTTTTTCCCACAACTATAAATATTTATATTGCTGTTGCTATTGTAGAAGAGACTACTTAAATGTAAGATCTTCACACTGATCTTCAACTCCATGGCCCACATTTGATCTATAATATATGAAGGCTTTGTGCCTAAACTGCTTTGTAAATGTCCATTGACATCAGATCTAATCAATAAAGAGAGGGAAAGTTTCATTCCCTGTTTCACAACATCTATGTCACAATCACCTTTTCTCCTCTTTCCCCCATGCTGCCCTTGTCTCCCTTTAAGCCTGGTAACCCCTGCAAAAATACAACTTCAAGTAATTACAATGCCTGGATACTCATCAGTTCAGGTGTAAAGATCTTCATAGATATTGCTGGCAGCTACTAGATGGCAGAGCAGTTGCAGGAAGCAACCCAGGAGACAATAAATGATAAGAGTCAACGCACAAGCAGTAAATGAGTGACAACTCACATCCATTCCAGGTGTTCCAGCAGATCCCTTCAAAAAACAAAAAAAAAAAGAATAAGAAAAAAAGGAGGTTACACTTTATTTTGATAATCAATATAAGACATTAACTAACTAAAGTAACTCTGTAACTATGTCAACTATTTCTTATTAATTTGCAACTACATGTGTACTATCTCTCAGAGTAGACTGTCAGGGTTAGTAAAATAAATTTGCATATACTTGCAAACTTTTTCCTAGTCAGTATGTTGCATGATGTGGACCCATCAAAATAAAGTGTTCGAAGATATTAAGCAGACTAATTAAATGGACTACTGAAATAAAGTGTTACCAAAAAAGCGTAATGTTTTCTGGAACTACAATACTGAATAATGTGGCTATTATTAAATGGCCAATTAATTAACAATTCTTTGAATACTTACAGGTAACCCATATGGCCCTCTGGGTCCAGGATCACCAACATCACCCTTCTCACCCTGTGACAGGTACATTTAACAGCATCTTTTATATAAACAAATCTAGCGTATAGCATTACAATACACCCTTAAACATAATATAATAAAATAAAAATGAAAATAAATAAAATTATATAAAATATAATAAAACTTACTCTATCTCCCTTTGGACCTGCTGGACCAGCAGTCCCAATTGGTCCATCCATACCCTGTCAATAAAGGAGTGTATAAAGTTGTACTTTCATAAAAACGTGTATCAGTTGAAAAAGAAAATCAGGCTACTTTTTTTTTTTTTTGAAGATTTGCTTTCTATATTTATCTCAGCCTCTATCTTTAGTAATTGGTCATGCAAATCTCAAATAAATACACCGAGGAGCATATTTAATAAATGGCATGTTATGGATGAGCAAGGGTTAAATCTGTGTTAATGTCAAACTCAGCAGCAGAAAGACGGAGTATCTCCTGTTGTTGTTTAATCTCTTACAGTCACAGAGAGCTTAACATTAATGAAATATTACCAAAGTCCAACCACATTCCCCCTTCATCATAAATGTGTCACCCTTCACCATAAATGTGTCACATGACACATTTTGGTATTTTTTAAGATGTAGGGTGGTACTTGGTGGGGGTGAAACGTGGCTGCATAAAACTCACCCTTAGTCCTGGCTTGCCGTCCAAGCCAGATGCTCCCTGTGCATTTATGGAAGTATGAGTGGAGGTTTGAAAAGTGATATTAGTACATGGTGAACAGTCACTCTGACAAAAAATAAAAAGTCAACATCTGTACATAAACAAATGGACAATTATCCAGCACACAAAGCAGGCTTGGCTGACTGCATGAGTCACAACAATGGAAACAAACAAATGGAAAATTGTGTATGTGGTAATGGTTAGATGATGTTGAGTCAAAATAAGTAGGGAGGAAGTATGAAGATCCCAGGCTGCATGGCTGTTGTATACTTACGGGGAGACCCAGGGGTCCTCTGTCCCCCTTATGCCCAGGTTCCCCTCGCAGTCCCTTGAGACCATGCAACCCAGGTTCCCCCTAAGGAGAGGAGTGCCAGAAGACAGTTCAGGAAATGCTGGGTAATGTTTAATCAGGGGGCAACAATCTTGTCTTTTGAATTCTGCACAAATAGCATAGGTTTAAATCCTCCTGAATAAATTGTACCTGATAGTCTACAATGAGACTAAGTACATTTTGATAAAGGGGTACAAAGATTGGGAGTTTAAGTGCTGAAAAAGTCCTGCTGCACGTCTCAGCATTTTGTATGTACAACAACAGTGCTCAACTAACAACTTTCATCTTTGAAAAAAAGTGATTTGTTCTCAGAACAACTGAAGGCAAGTTTGCAGCATGTCTTAAACACCACATGTCAGTATTAAGTTAGGATTAATTTGTGTAACAGGATTAATTGTATTAACTTCATTAACTGATTCCAGTAGTAACAGTGTTAAGGCATGGCTGTGTTATTGATATCAACAATAGCTCAGATATGCTTCATCCCGTAATGATGTACCTTTGGTCCAGGGAATCCATGAGGACCCTGCAACACAACACAGCATATATAACACAACACAGCATATAACACAACACACTAATATCTTTACTTTACTTTAACCTTTATTGTCTGTTCAGATTTTGACCAAACAGAATGTCATCTTTTTCACTGGCATAACAATCCATATTAAAAACTACACACCACTTAAATACTTATACAATTAAACTCCCCCAATCCTGCTGTGTCCTCTAGTGGACACTCTGGGCAATAACTAGTGTCTGAGGCATGTGTGAAAAAACTCCAATCCTATTAGCATAGCCTGTGATGTCTTAGGCGGGTGCCCGGAAGTATAAAAAAAAATCACTTTTTATTTATGTGCTATTGTTTGCACATAATGCCATTGCTAGTGTGAAATGCAGCTGGAGGGCAGGAAGTGATTTTCTCCACTTGCAGAAACTACAAATGCCTGTGCTTTGCATTGTTTATGGATGCTCAAATTGGTCAAACTGAGAAAACTAGGGATGCACCGATAATGATCGGCCGATATGTCTGTGGGTTTTGTCAGTAAAGCCGGTCCTGTAACCAGTGGTAATGCGGACACCCCTTGCCGACTGGCGAGATCCTTTTTTAAGTTCTTCAGCAGAGGAATCTGCATGTAACCTTCCCAACCCTCTGTGGCCCAAGGAGCTCACAATGTTGCTTTCAGTGGCCATGAAGCAGTGGTTGAGGGAGGAGCACATGACTGCGAGAAGACATGGCCTCTACGCGGAGGTCGTAAAACCTGGCGAAAGTGTTGGGTGTTGCCTAGCCCACAGCCCTACCAATATCTGCTAGAGAGGTGCCGTGCATGTTTATTATGTGATAACAAACAAGACACATATTGTACTTAGTATACACGTGGTAAATATGTATTACGTGTGTGTTAATGCTAAATTGCTTTCCACAATAGTACTTACAAAGTACTGGTAATTCCTGTGTAATATGTGTATTCTACATACCTATGTTCCATCGGTAACACTTTACAATAAGGTTCATTAGTTAACAAAATGAGTTAATATGAACTAAGACTGAACAATATGTTTACAGCATTTGTTAATCTTCTTCTTTCTTTCATTAATCCTTTAGACTCCTGGTGGAGCATAGGGCCGCAACAACACCACGCCAACGAACTCTGTTCTGCGCAATTTTCTTCAGCTGGGTCCACGTCATTCCAGCGGCCTTCACTTCGCTCTCAACAGATCTTCTCCACGTCTGTTTGGGTCTCCCCACTTTCCTTTTTCCTTGCGGGTTCCAATCCAATGCTTGCCTTGTGACGTTGTCAGATGGTTTTCGAAGTGCGTGGCCTATCCAGCCCCATTTTCTCTTCTTGATATCTTGGCCAACCGGGTTCTGGCTGGTTCTCTTCCACAGGTCTATGTTTCGAGATCTTCTTAGGCCAGCATAATTCCTCACCAGTTGCCACACTGAGATGGGTCACCTTTTTTGGGGAGCTTCACCAGGTAACCCAGCTTCCAGTCGACAGGCACTTGCTCCTGCTCCCATATCTTCCCAATGAGAGGGTGTATCATCTCTGCTGCTGCTGCCATGTCTGCCTTGAGAGCTTCTTGAGGGATGCCGTCAGGCCCTGGTGCCTTTCCATTTTTCAAGGACTTGATGGCTTTGGTGATCTCTGCCTTGGTTGGTGGATTGGTGTTGATAAAGAGGGGCTCTTCTGCTGGTGGTATGTCAGGAACTTTTTGTGGTGGTGGTCGATTCAGGATCTCTTCAAAATGTTCCACCCATCTTCTTTGTTGTTCCTCGTCACTTGTGATGGTTTTCCCATTCTTGTCCTTAACTGGTTTACTTGGGTTGAAACTCTTTCCTGACAAGGTCCGGGTGATCTCATACACTCTCTTCATGTTGTTCTGCTTGGCTGCTGTTTCTGCCTCTTCTGTCATACTGTGCACAAAATGTCTTTTGTCCCGTCTGGCACTCTTCTTCACTTCTCGGTTGACCTCCCAATATATGCTCTGAGGTCTGTTTTCTCATATTGATCTTGGCATCTGTTGATTCTCTGCTTCACCTCCTTCCTCTTCCCTATCTTCTCCCATGTCTCTTTTGTCATCCACTCATTCTGCTCCCTCTCCTTCTTCCCCAGGACTTTGGTGCAAGCATCCTTCCAGGTCTTCTGTATTTCTGTCCAGTGATTCTCTATGTCCTCTTCAACCAGATTCCCCAGCACCACAAACCTGTTCCTGACTTCACAGTTGAACTCTTGCCGTCTTTCAAAAACTGTATGTTAAACTTGTGGTGTGGTTTTCCTGATATCTCACTGAAGGATCTCAGCTTGGTCTTTAGTGTTGCCACCAGCAACTGAGGGTCTGAAGCTGCGTCTGCGCCACGCCTTGCTCTGACATCCAGCACACTTCGTCTCCACTTACGGTCGATGGTGAAGTGGTCGATCTGGTTGTCAGTCTTCCTATCTGGTGAAGTCCAAGTGGTCTTATGGATCTTCCTGTGTGGGTAAATGGTGCCACCTATGACTAAGTCATTGAAGGAACAGAAGTCTGTGAACAGCTCTCCATTCTCGTTGCAGGTACCTATGCCGTGTCTGCCCATAATGAGTTCTCTCTCTGTGTTGTCGCTTCCCACCTTGGCGTTTAAGTCGGCCATGACAATCTTTATTTCTCTTTGTGGAGTCTGGTCAAAAAGGGATTGCAAGGAACTGCGTTAGTGGGTGCGTAGCATTGGATGATAGTGCTCTTCCTGCCCTTGGAGTGGAACCTGGCTATCATAAGTCTTGATGAGACGGGTTCCCATGCCACCATAGCCCTCGTAGTCTTTTTATTATTTATTAATCTTAGTTACTGATAATTTCAGCATTTGCTAATGTATTATTAAAATTACAAATTGAGTTTGTTATCATTAGTTAATTCACTGTGAACTAACTTGAATAAACAATGAACTGAGCTGTTCACTGTTTGTTCATATTAGTTATCACAATAATGTTAACAAATGACACCTTATTTTAAAGTGTTACCATACCATCTATCATTAATTACTCAAAAAGAACCTAATGTTTTTTTGACTTTTCACTGCAGTGAAGTTCTCTACCTGCAAGCAAATTACTGCTGCCATAGGGAATTCAATGGCAGTGATGGTGGCTATGGAGAGGCATCTGTGGACCTAATTGCCACTGCAACTGAGATAACAATTGAATAAATGTGCATTGTTCCTAATGTAATTAAATATTTTAATACTGGAAAAGGTTTTTGTTTCAAGCATAAACCACACTTTATTTATATATGCGTGTATTAGTGGGTTAAGAAAAAAATCATTAAAAGATTTAAGTAAAAAAAGTGTTTTTATTTTATGCCATTTCAGTTTTGACTCATTTCAACTCACCATAGGGCCAGGTGGTCCATGTGGACCAGGTGCTCCAGAAGGCCCAATAATCTGTTAATTTGAACAAAATGGAAACTGAAAATAAAATATATATCATGAAAACTGCATGTTATTTTTTCATTTAAATAATCCATAATAAGCTTTCACGTAACAGATGTTTACATATACTTCACAAGACAATAATAACTCTAAATAAATATTCTTAAATACTAATCATAATACCATGTGTCGTTGCCATGGATTATCCATTTTTTTAAATATTTTGTGATGCATCATGAGTCCTTGGCCATGGCTATTAAACTGCCTGCTGTTCTTCAGAAAACCCCTCCAGCTCTTGTTTTTCTTTGGTTTTACAGCATCTTCTGCATATTTGAACGTTTTCCAAAATTTACTATATGATTTTGAGATCCATTTTTGCACACTGAGAACAACTGAGGGATACACAACTATTACAAAAGATAAAAAATATTTACTGATGCTGTAACGCATGCTTTTCAGAGATGAAAATAAACTAATGTCCAGGAGAGGGTCTACGTAGAGGCAGAACTGGGGAATGTACTGGGGACCAGGTCCGTCAAGTAGAGACAGAGAGTGAAGCTGTGGAGGACCTGGATCATGGCGCAGAGGTAGAGGCACACGGGAACACGGTGGTGCAGGCAGAGAAGGGACCCACAGTGGTGCAGGCTGGGCTAACTAACTGAAACTCTCCAGGGTGTAGCAGCTTCTGCTGCTACAGATTCAGAGGAGAACTGGGTAAAAGTGTTGCGGTCAGATGAGTCCACAATCAGGCTCTTTAGCATCAACTCAACTTGTGTTTGGAGGAGCCCAAAACACCATCAAATATAGAAGTCGAAACATTATGCTTTGGGGACAAAGAAAGTGGAACAAAATCTCTCCTGAGATGTGAGCAAACCTGGTGGCCAACTACAAGAAATGTCTGACCTCTGTGATTGCCAACAGGGGTTTTGGGCCCAAGTTCTAAGTTATGTTTTGCGAAGGGATGTCAAGAAGCGACTGTCATGCAGAGTGCTATATGACCAGCTACATCATGTTCGAGGGGGGCTGAAGAATTAAGATCAGATAAAAAACACCTTAAAGAAGTGTAAGATCAGACCCGAGCCCTGGAGGACATTGTTGCTGACCTTACCATCTGGCAAAATCTGTGTCGAGATGGGGTTTATATGCTGGAGATGGAGAGGACAACCAGAAGACAGCAGAAGTGAGTCAGGAGAAATAAAGCCTGTCACCTGCAATAGTAGGTCCAGGACAGGACTGTTAAGTCCTCGAAGATCTCACCCTTAAAGGCATGGACGTCGTCATTGGATTTCAATAGTCAACCGAAAGAGAGAGGTGTCACATTTGTGTCTGGCCTGGGACCTGGAGATGGTAGTTTTCTCATTCTCTGCGTATTATTATTTTTACACTCCTTTTCCTGCCCCCTTGACTTTAAAAGGGGTAATACATAACAGTACTAACTGCCACGCTAACAAAGATTTGCTACAGCTGTTGCTGACTATTAGTGCACACACACATTCTTAATTCACATTTTGTTGGCTTTACTTACAGAGGGTCCCTGAGGGCCAGGCAAACCAGTGTCTCCTTTGTCTCCTTTCAGACCATTCACACCCTGTGGACGCATTACCATGATATGACTTTAACAGTGTTGCACATGACATATTACGTGAAATACCACAAGCATCAACAAATTAAATTTCTGGATTATTTTACCTGTAATCCAGGAAGACCAACTGATCCCTTTTCTCCTGATATTCCAGGGATTCCCATGTCCCCTTTTGAACCTTTGTGACCCTGAGAACATATGGATCATATTACAGTTTTTTTTAAATTGCTATGACAGTTTTTTCAATACATTTAATATGTTTTCTAAACTCTTAACGCAGCAACACACCTAAAACACACAATTGGCAAAACAATTAATTTCATGCTCAAAATCACACATTGCAAGCACGGAGAGGTTCGTTCATCTTTTAATCTTTACCAAATACAATATAAGGAGCAGAGAAACACACACTTAACTTCGACATTGACGGACAAAGACTGGTACAAAGGGTTCAACTTAAGTAGGGATAATAATCAACATAAACGTGGGAGACACACCCGAACTGAATACATAATTAACAGAAAACTAGGTCACATGGGAAAAGCACATGGGAATACAAAAAAGAGCACATGGGGAAAGACAACAAACATAGCACATGTTACAGTTCGCCCCCTCCCGAAAAAGGCGCAAACTTGCGCCGTGAGTAACAACAGCGGAGGGTTCGGGAGGAGGGTGTGAAGAGGGAGAAAAAGAAAAAAAAAGGAAGCAAAACAAAAAACAAAACATCAAAGTCCAGGGTGGAGTGGATGGGGGAAGGAGCCATGGAGGAGTCCGGAGATCGAGGAGGCAGAGAGTGATGCATAGACCCGCAAAGAAACAGTCCCAAGTTGGAGTGTAAGGAGGGAGGAGCCATGGAGGAGGAAGAGCCGACGACTCCATGGGGCCGACCAACGGAGATGCTGCTGATGGTGAAAGAGCCCAGGAGGGAGTCACACAGACAGAGAGCTGGGGTGACATCTCAGATCCGGAGGTCCGATGCGGAGCTGCAGGCTCAGGCGACCGAGGTAAAGGCGTGGACCTGGAGGAGCGCTGTGGAGTCCCGAGGCGGAGGATGGTCGACAACTGACCAAGGCGGACCTGGAGAGACGAGGGAGCCTGGTGGAGCTGGTGGGACGACAGGACACAGTGATGTCGAGGGAGTTTAGAGCCCAAGCGACGTAGAAGGGTCGGAGGATCGAGATGGATTCCCAGACTTGATGGCTGGAGGCGGAGACAAGGGATCCTCATGCGCTGACTGAGAGAGAGCCAAGGAGCTGTGAGGAGCTAGCTTGACATGGCTGACTGGTGTGAGAGGCGGCGGAAGAGGGAGGGTGGGAGGGAGCACAGAGTCATAGGAGCTGGCTGGAACCAGCGGAGAAGGAGGAGGTACAGGGCTGGGTAGTGCCTCTCCAAACCAGTCAATAAAGCACTCAGTGGTGGAAAGGTAGGCTGGGCTTTCCTTCACTCTCCCGATCTCCACCAATAATCCCTCGGGGACGGACGATGTTGCCGGCTCACGCACTTAGTCAGGATCTCCGGGCTCGGGCTGTGTAGCGCTGAGTGATGCAGTCGCTGCCGGCTCTAGTTCTCTGCTTGGCGTGGGCTCGTGCGACACCTCCGTAGTAGCTGGTGTTTGGCTGGAACCAGAACAGGGTGCGGGAATGGGTCGGTGTGTTGGCTGTGTAGGGCTGTGGGCACGCTGTGGTGGTGCGGGATTAATCTGTTTTGGTCCGTCAATCTGTCACGTGGGTGCATAAGCAAAGCACGGAGAGGTTCGTCGTAGTAGTTAAACATCTTTTAATCTTTACCAAATACAATATAAGGAGCAGAGAAACACACTTAACTTCGACATTGACGGACAAAGACTGGTACATAGGGTTCAACTTAAGTAGGGATAATAATCAACGTAAACGTGGGAGACACACCTGAACTGAATACATAATTAACAGAAAACTAGGTCACGGAAAGCACATGGGGATAGACAACAAACAGCACATGTTACATGTGTCAGGTCTGCCCTTTAGGTAACCCGAGGGCAAAAGAGAGGCGCAACCCGTCCGTCATATTTGAAGTCTTTCTACAGTTGTGCTTTGTTGGGTGTTTAGTAAATGTATGCATTTTGTTTCTTTTGCTGCAGAAATTCAATACAAAAAAATAAATGACCATATCAGAGTAGCTTCATAAAATCTACAGTTCATTGGGGGAAAAAATACAGGGACAAAATACAGTAACATATTAGAGACCAGAGGCATACAGTGACTCTAATACAGTAAAGGGTAAAATGATTTACACTTTGCTGTAGGAGAAGCCATATCCAACCTGTTGGTTTCTGTGAAAATATAGACAATGGATGCCACTGTGTCCCGGGTGAGATTTGGCTGCACTCATTCAGGAATCAGCTGTGATTTCTATATTTGCATAACTGCAATAATCTGTTTCTCATTGGCAACAGACTAAAATACAGGGAATATATTTGTGTTTCAATTCACAATATGAACAGCTGTTC
>JAUMHP010000052.1:21367602-21399372 GCA_032361065.1 Enteromius trimaculatus | reverse complement strand
CCTGCATCTCTGATGGTATGGGGTTGCATGAGTGCGTGTGGCATGGGCAGCTTGCATGTCTGGAAAGGCACCATCAAATGCAGAAAAATATATTCAGGTTCTAGAACAACATATGCTCCCATCCAGACATCATCTCTTTCAGGGAAGACCCTGCAAGACAATGCCAGATCACATTCTGCATCAATCACACTGAAATGGCCAGTCTGCAGTCCAGATCTTTCACCTATAGAGAACATTTGGCGCATCATAAGGAGGAAGGTGCGACAAAGAAAGCCCAAGAAGATTGAATACTTAGAGGCCTGTATTAGACAAGAATGGGAGAATATTCCTATTTCTAAACTTGAGAAACTGGTCTCCTCGGTCCCCAGGCGTCTGTTGAGTGCTGTAAGAAGAAGGGGAGATGCCACACAGGGGTGAAAATGGCCTTGTTCCAACTTTTTTGGGATTTGTTGACACCATGAAACAATAAACATATTTTTCCCTTAAAATGATACATTTTCTCAGTTTAAACTTTTGTTCCGTGATTTATGTTCTATTCTGAATAAAATATTAGAAGTTGGCACCACCACATCATTGCATTCAGTTTTTATTCACGATTTGTATAGTGTCCCAACTTTTTTGGAATCCGGTTGGCAGTAATTTAACAACTTTTATCTCAAAATGTTTTTTTCTTCTATACTACTCAACATCATGACTGTTTTTTGTGTGTGCTATTTTCTAATGAATTTGCTCTTTAAAATAAAATAGGAACAAGAGGTTATGAAAGACTGTAGTGTGGAAAGTCCAGTCCTTGAACTGCCACCACTCAGGAGGAGTGCAACCTTAGGATTGCAGGGAACTGCTGTGAGACCATACTGCTGCCCAAACCACCAAAAGCAAAAAGCATTTTTGAAATCTAATTACAGATTTTATTTGTGTTGTGTTTTGACCCAAACAGAAATTTTTCACCTCTGAGATTTGAGTTTAGTGTGACCTGCACTACATGGCGAGTCACTAACTACACACCCATTTATACACATAACACCAAGTTATTGTTGTTAGCGTGCATGCCTAATGTTACAAAAAATTACACTTTTGTCATAAATCACCCCCATGTAGTTCCAAAGCCGTAAAAGATTAATTCCTTTTCGGAACACAAATTAAGATATTTTTGATTCATTCTGACAACTGACCCTCGCATAGATGACACTGTAATAACAACATCTGGAAAGACAAATCAAGTCAAATCAGCTAATCAAGCTCCTCAAAATTGCTTGAAAATACAAAAAAAGGTATGTTGAAGAAGGTTGGAAATAAAGTTTTCCCCAGGAGCAGGGTTGAAGACCTCTGCTTTAAGTAACAAGCAAGAGTATTGCTGTTTCAAATATCTTCATGACTGTAATTACCTGTGGGCCCTGGGCAGATATTCAGACTGCTGTTTTTATGCAACACATTCGATACTCCTATTATTACTAGTTGTGTACAGAATAAAGTAACATGCAATCTCAATTTAAGGATTTGTGTTTAAAGTGCCCTAAAGTGCCAAATTTCTTAATAACATGCAACTTTTTACAATATAAAAGCACCTTGACATACCATTGAATGATGTTATAGTTAATCATGATATACTCTTTTAAATTTATATATAAGTTTAGCCTGACCTTCTCTCCAGGGTCACCTTTTGGCCCCTCCTCTCCCATGTCTCCCTGTCAGAAAAAAACAGACAAAGTACATTTTTTAATTATTTTAAAACATACTGAACACAAGCAGTGTTGTCTCATTGTAGACCAACACTCTCTCACTCCAACTTGTCACATTTTGTTGCTTGGTCAAGACCCTTTCGCGTCGCTTTTTGAAGCTCAAGGTACCAATGAAGATCAATGCCAAGCCAGCAGAGGGGGCCCTTCCCCGAGTACTAACTCAACTCCGCTCCCTCTTCACTCATTTCCTGTTTGTCCTTTATAAAGTCGTAAGCCAAACACCTACTGTACACTCTGCAAAGAATTGCCAGTCTCACTGCTTTACCAAGCATTATTCCCATTGTTATTCTGCCTCATCATTGTGACGTCTCTGCCTGTTCTTGACCACAATTCTACAGATTTTTTCCTCTAACCTGGTACATTGGTTGGACTGACGTTTATGTATCTGTTTGGACCTATTGCCTGCCTTATGAGTTCAGGACATTAGCGGCGCAAAATGGATGGAATGATGTAGCACTGAAGGCCATGTTTCGTAAAAGCCTCACGGCTGAGCTTCAAACACAACTGGCTTGCAAGGGAGAAGACTTATCCTTCTCTGATTTCATCACTTTGACTATTAAGATTGATAACCTTATGAGACAGGTCCCCAGTCACAGAATTGATCACCAAGAAATTTCTATGATTCTGCTTGCAGCCCTCACAGAAACTCATGAGAGAGAGGAACCCATGCAAGTTAATTCCTCATGCATCTCAGAAAAGGAGAGAGAACGCTATTGCTTAAACCAGCTCTGGTTCTATTGCGGTGAATCAGGCCATCGCAGTGTGGGATGTCCACTTAAACGTATCATCCCAGGTAAACATGCTTAATTTTTACCTCCTTCAAAACAAATAATTTCAACTAGCCGTTGTGTTGGGCATTGAAACCGTGCATCTCGAATTGACAACGATAATTGATGCTGGAGCTGACTCTGGTCCAGTCTCTCAATAGACTTTTGTCACCATCTTGCCCCTTTCCAATGGGTCCACCACCATACTTGTGATAATCTCAAAATCATGTCGACTCATTCCTCTCAAGGGTTTACCTATCGGCATGAACACAGCTCTCGCTTTATTTAACATGTCTTCAGAGTGTATGGATTACCAGATGACATAGTCTGTGATTGAGGAACCCAATTTACATCCCAGGTATGGAAAGCCTTCTGTCAGCAACTTGATATTAATATCAATCTCACTTCAGGTTATCACTTTCAAGCCAACGGCCAAGTTAAATGTCTCAATCAGGAAATCGGGCATTATCTTCGTACCTACCGCAGCAGAGAGCAACACTGTTGGTCAGAATTTCTGCCATGGGCTGAATATGCACAGAATTCCCTAACCCACACCTCTAAAAGATTCCCTTTCAGTGTGCACTTGGATTGAAGCCACCCATGTTCCTGTGGTCAGGTGAACTGTCCTCTGTTCCTGCTGTTGATGTTTGGATACAATGTAGTAAGACGGTGTAGGGCAGTGCTCATGTTCGTCTCCAGCGGGCTGTAAGGACTCAAGAAATCCAGGCCAACAGACGACCTCGACCACACCCATGACCCACCAACCTGGACAACGGATCTGGCTCTCCCCGAGGGACATCAATCTACGGCTTCCTGGTAAAAAACTAAACCCCGAGTATGTCAGACCTTTTAAAGTCCTTAAATCAATAAAGTTACATCCAAGTTAGAGCTCCCTCTTGATTACCGAATCTCTCCATCATTTCATGTATCCACCCGGGAGCTGTATTGGCCTGTATATAGCTGTAAGACAAACACCTACACTCAAGTATTGCCAGTCTCCCTACCTTACCAAGCTTTATTCCCATTGTTATTCTGCCTGATCATTGTTATGACTCTGCCTGTTCTTGACCATGATTTCACGGATTTTCCCTCTAACCTTGGGGCCTGTTTCAGAAAGGAGGTTCAAACAACTCTGAGTTTAAACTTGAAGTCTGAGTTGATCAACCGAGAGATTAAAAACTTTTCGGATTCAGAACAGCTGATCTGAGTAAAGTCAATCAACTCTGAGTAGACTAACTCAGAGTTAAGCGTGTTCACCGCGACTCTAAAAAGCCATTATCAATGGAGCGCAGATATATCTAGTCACCATGGCCACATCTGAAATAAGAGGTTGGCATTTTTTTCTCCAGCTGAACTTGATGTGCTCATGCAAAGTTACAGCAAATATGAGTATATATTTAAGTATAATAAAAACTAAGTAATGTAATGTGTGACGTTTATTGACTTTTTCACAATCTAGTGTCACGGGCGAGCCAACACAGACACAGTGGGGGTGACGTCATGCCTCGGAGAGGCAGTTTTTATTAAATAAATACAACAAAATAAAGTGTCCGGGGAAAAGTGTCCAAAATAAAAGGGAAACTGGTGTCCTCGTTGTGCTCCTAGGGTTCCGTGAGGGCAAGGCAGTGTAGAGGGGAAAGGGTTCCGGGAAGGAGCGGAGTATGTTCGGTTCCAGCTGCCCGCATCTCGGCGGCTCGTCTTTCTCTCGCGGCAACGTCTGTGCGGCTCCGGCGCCTCTTGCGCCTCCCGTGGCTCGCTCCTCGACCGGCTCGCTTAGGTATAGTGGCAGATTCCTTGTCTCTTGTGTGGGAGACCCGAGTTTGATCCGTGCCTTTGCAGGGCAGTACTTGTTTTGCTTGGAGCATGAGGTGGCTGTTCTCTGGAATAGAAGAGAGTAGTTGACCCTGCTCCCTGGAGGTTTCTTCTTGAGGGAAGTAGCTTTCACCAGCGCTTCTGGTGGTGAACTCTCACGCTGCCGCCAAGGCAGAGCAGGGTTAAAAAAAAAAAAAGGAGAAAAGCTCAGCTAATTTCAGTAGCATTACAGTGGGTTGACACTTTCAAGCTCTCTACCACCTGGTGTGGCTACGTGTTGAAGACTCAGCCGTTGCACCAAGTCGTTACTGACGGCATGTTGGGTCTTATGCTGCGTTCTTCTGATGAGTCAGATATGCAGACTCTGAGAGACCGGCTGAGTAAGGTGCACTTTGTAAGCAAAACTGCAGAGCTGTTACCAAGTAGTTCAGCTCCTCCTGGCTGAGATCAACCACCTACAGCTGGGTCGCGTCTCAGTGAAGCTGGGGTGCGTACTTTCCCCGAAGGGTGTTGTAGCAGTCTGTTCCACATCCGTTTGGCGAGCCAAAAGAGGTGGGACAGGTGCTGTTTTTTGAACAGAGGTCAGTCTCGAGGGACTGCCCTTGAAAGTGAGTGCTGAGGCCCAGTTAGATCTCAGGCAACTGAACTATTCAGTCAGTCAGCTGGAGTTCAGTGTGCTTACAATGAGGTTGTGTTCCAAATCAGGTCTGAGGACTGGTTTGTCATGATAGAGTTGATACTTGTGCTTCACGTACAGAGTTATTGAGGTTTGCTTTCTGAGGAAAGAGCTTACCAATGATGGTCTTTTTTTGTGGCCCTGTTCATCTTTCAATAGATGCGGCCCTAGCTCCGTTGCGGCTTCAGGGTATCCGTATTTTTGACCACAGCAGGCTGGTTAGTTCCTTGCCCGATCGCAGAGCGAGGCTTACAGGCTTCGAGATGCTGTCCTCGCTCACTTGAACGGCCAAGACCAAAATGCCAAGAGAAGTGTGCTTTCTCCAGTCAGAGAACCACTTATCCTGGGCGTGATCTGGAATAGGGTTGTGCGATTATCTCTCGCTTGATTCACGTTAGTCAGAAGAGTGGGGAACCATTCCTGACTATAAGTTATCTTAAAAGCTGACGGGTTGGATGGCAGCAGCTTCTAGCGTGATTTCGCTAGGTGTGCTGTACCCTAAACCTTGCAGTGATCAGAGACAAGGGTTTTCTTCGAGGAGAATTCCCCTCATTTGATCAACGGAGTGTGCGAGTCTTGGTTAGATGGAGGATGGATGTTCCTAAATTTAGGCTGATCTTGACGGACTCGGTGTCGCCGCGTCACATGGACGGTCGATGCATCACTCACCAGATAGGGTGGTCATGAGTGGCTGCTTAGCCTGTGGTCAACCACAAAGAGGTCTGCGTTCGCACCCCTTAAACAAGCTGGCACGCCAGATCCTGGTTGGGTCCCAGGGCAGGCTCCTTTCATTGAAAGCAGTCTATGTCCCGGGGAGCAGATATCCTGTCGAGACAGGGGCTGAGGCCCAGGGAATGGAGATTGCATCCAGATGTCGTACAGCGAGGCTGGACAATCCTCTACAGAGCCGAGGTGGACCTGTTTGCGACTGAAGTGCACAATGTCCCCTCTGGGTTCTCTCTAGTTCACCCAGCTCTGTTGGGTCTAGATGCTATGGCACAGACATGGCAGAGACTCAGTCTGTATGCTTTTCCCCCGATATATCTCTGATCCCAGGAGTTCTGGCTACTGGTTTGTCAGCCGAGTTTGTTCAGACTATACTACAATCCAGAGCTCCTTCCACAAGGAAATTATTATGCTGAAGTGGAGACTCTTCACTTCTTGGTACAATAGTCATGGTCAGGACCCAGTTTAACTGTCCGATTGATCGTTCAGTGGGTAGAGATCCATTAGTGGTTTGTTTCTTCGTGGTACACTGAGGCTGAGGCCTCCTATTCACTCCCGTTGGAGCAATTCTCTGACCGTCTCCGTACCTTTAAGACTGCAATCTTATTGGCACTGGCTCCTTGAAGAGAGTAGGGGACCTTCAGGCTTTTTAATGTGCAGACTTTGCACCTGGTTTGGCTGAAGCAGGTGCAAAGCAGTTGGACTGTGGAGACCTTCTCCATGTTTATAAGTTATCTGTTCTCCCCTCGCTGATGGGAGTCAGAGCTTACTCAACTAGAGGTATTCCCCTTCTGGGCATCTGCTTCATGCCTGAGGGCTGGCGTGCACTGCTTCGCACGTGCTCTTATCCTTCTCTTATGGTCTCAGCACTTCATTTGACGGTTTACACAGCAGTTTCAGAGCGTGGTCAAGCTGGAGGCATTCCCATAGCGTTTTCAGACGCAGTTCTCGTTCCTTCAAGGAACTAGGGTTATATACATAACCCGAAGACATTTTCACTTAACCTCCTTTCTGAAACAAGCCCCTGGTATGTTGATTGGACGGATGTTTATGTATCTGTTTGGACCTATTGCCTGCCTTATCACTACTGCCTTTTGGATCTCCCCTGTGTACGACACTAGATTGAACTGCCTTACTGTTACTGAACATTTGCCTGATCATGTTGACTTGTCTCAGACTCTTGTCTTCAATAAACTTCCGCATATGGATTCACATTCTGTGTCAGCGTCCTCGTTACAGTACCCCTTTTTAGTCCCTTTTCGTCATGAAGCGGCCTCCATTGCTTTCAGATGTTTTGATTAATGTAATAGCTTGCATGCATATATAAAAATATTTTTACTTTTATTGTAGCACCAAACCCCACCCCTACCCTAAACCTACCCACCTCTGGATAGTATCAACACACTCACACGGGCAAATGCAGTCACAGGTATTTATTGCACAAACTAATCATAAACAAGCAGTATAAATACATTACAAACAAGTTGTGTCACATTCCAAGTATTATGAATCCATACAAAGTCTTTACGTGAGGAATAGAGTAAAACACAAAGTTTTAATCACTAAAAAATTATCCCACTCTGTTAATGTGCTCACATCTCATTCAGAAAACATGCTCCCATTCCTTAGCATGACACAATTGGTTTACGAGATACACAAGAGCCAATAGTACTTCACAACCAATGTTGATGCGAAGATTCATGTAGCAGCATTTTTTAAAATCGCATCTATTCCTCTCACAAATCAATTGTTTTGCCTCAAAAGACTTGCAATATTAATATTATTCAAATAAATGATGACAGTGGTTGTATCTGCCTGCTATTTCTTGTGTTTTATTGACAGATGGTAGGCTTAGGGGCAGGGGTTGAGTTATGTGCTCATAAATGTGTAAATAATAAAATTTAAATAAAACTATTTGACCTGTTACAATGAAAAATCACACCCCTACATACATGCAATAATGCCATTGTTTTACCCAATATATCTTTTAATTATGATGCTAAAAAAATGATTGCATCGGCATATTGATGCTAAGAGTTTCCTATTTAAAACAACGGAGGACCCTTCAAGAATGACTAGAATTCGTTGAAGAATGACTAAAAAGGGGTACCTTGAAATTCAAAAAGCGATGCAAAATGTGAGTTGAAGAGAGACTGTGTTGAAATGACTGTTGCTTTGATGGTAAAATGTACAATTGTAGATAAAAATAATTATCTTTGGCTAAAAGATGAATCAAATGTTCATTTAGCTGATGATGGGTACTGGGCATGTCAATCCTTGAAACAAGATTTCAACCAAGGGGGCCCAAGTTATGTTAGCTTAGCATGCTACTCTTATTAGCATGGATCTAAGTTCCATGCTTTTTACTGCTGTAACTGTAAGCATATAACATTATAAAGCCATCTGTACCTCACAGAGTTTTGTTTAAGTTTTTCTTTAATGTCAAAAGTCATCTAACAGTACCATCTAAGGATAGCATAAAAATAAATAAACCTCATGGCAGGTGCATTGTGAAAGTTTGCAACCTTGAAAACCATCTCTAGGTTACGCATGTTACCCTAGTTCCTTGAAGGAACGAGACACGTGTCGACGAGATGCTATGGGAATGCCTCCAGCGTGACGGCTCTGAATCATGTATAGAATCAGCCAATGAATCAGCACACAGCGGAGGAAACTTATGACCAGGGGTTCTTTACCAACTGTGTGTCCACTGAGAGAGGCGTGTTAATCCGATATTGCCGCCACGTAAACCTTCAGGGTGGAGTGCCCCCTCAGGGGCCACACTGTCAGGTTCCAAAACTCCGGGCCTGTGAGAGGAGATCCCTCCTGATCGGAATTTCCCATGGAGGGCCGTCTAGGAGGTCCATCAGGTCCGAGAACCATACTTGACCCGGCCAGAACGGCTCTACAAGTAATAGACTGACCGCGTCCTGGCGCACTCTCTCCAGAACTCCTGGGAGCAGAGCAATCGGGGAAAAAGTGTACAGATGAAGCCTCGCCATGTCTGTACCATGGCATCCAGCCCCAGTGGAGCTGAATGAACTAGAGAGTACCAGAAGGGACATTGCGCATTCTCTCTTGTTGCGAAGAGGTCTATCTCTGCCTTGTAATATACTCTCCAGATCTGTTCCACCACCTCGGGGTGAAGCATCCATTCCCTGGGCCTCAGCCCCTGTCTCAACAGGATGTCTGATTCTACGTTTTAATGGAAAATAGATGGCTCTCAGTGAGAGGGATCTGTCCCTGACCCACACAAGGATCTGGTGCACTTGTACAAGGCCGCGAACGCAAACCTTTTGGTGGCTGATGTAAGAGACTACTGACGTGTTGTCGGTGCACACCACCACATGTTGGTCTCTTACATCTCTGAAGAAGTGTTTGAGTGCTCGAAACATGGCCAGCATCTCCAGGCAGTTGATGTGCCACATGAGAAGGCAACCTCTCCACTGCGGGCAACCTGTGAGGGACGCATCTGTCACTAGAGTTACACAGTGAATCTGAGCTCCCTGTTTTAGGAACGAAGGTTTTCTCCACATATCTAAGGCACGTATGACTCAGCGTGTTACTTTGATCATGCGAAGGGGATTTCCCCTCAGGGAAACACCTTTGTTCCTGAGCCACCACTGTAGGGGTCTCATGTACAGCAGGCCAATAGGTATCACGTTGGACACAGCTGCCATCAGGCCCAGCAGTCTTTGAAACTGCTTGACAGTGAGTGACCGGCCTTCTTTTACTCTTGCGACTGAGGTGAGGATCGAACAGATATGAGCAGGTGTCAAACGAGCCTGCATCGTGGTCGAATCCCACACTACACCTAGATAAGTGGTCCTCTGTACTGGAAAAAGCACACTTTTCATGATGTCCTTGGACCTGATTTGTGACACAACCTGCTTTACAGTGAGTATCCTGAACTTCAGCTTCATCACCGAACTGTTCAGCAGCCTGAGATCTAAAATAGGCCTCAGCCCCCCATCCTTTTTTAGAACTATGAAGTAGCGGCTGTAGAACCCGCACTTTAACTCGTGAGGAGGGACCACCTCTCGATGGCCTCCTTCCTCAGAAGTGTTTCTACTTCTTGTTCCATCACCAAAGCTTGCTCTGTATGAACTAACGTAGGAAGGGTGCCCACGAATTGTGGTTGGGATTCTGTATGCACTTTTTACAGTACGCAGGACCCATTGAGACACAATTGGCATTTTTCCACGCTGCGAAATAGTCTACTAAGGGAACCAACCTCTCATAGTTGGTCTCTGATTATATTGGAGGGACGAACTGAATGTTTTGACACAGCCCACCCTTTGGTGGAACTGTGGCCTGTCCCTCCTAAGAGCCCAACAGCAAACCTCCCAGCCCTGCTACAGTACTGGGTAGGGGAAACTGAGAGTGGCGTTTGCTGGAGATGCCCACGCCCTGTAACACTGTCAGGGTTAGTGAGGTGGGCTTCTAAGGGCACAGGGTACATACGGGGCGGGGTGAACTGGGAGGAAAAATTGGCCCTGGCATTTTATGGTCCAGCTGGCCCACAACCTACCATAGGCCTAGGCCTACCATATACAGCTCTGGGAAAAAAATAAGAGATCACAGCAGAAAAATCTGTTTCTTTTGAGTTTTATTCTTAAAGCTGTTAATCTCACCAATACACCATCAATACAAAACAATGCATGTTTGTTTCATTTTTTGTGAACTGCCGTCTGTGAAATATTAAGGATAGAAGCAACTTGACGCTCACTGAATCCTTGTGCCAGTAAAGCTAGGATTGAGCCCTTTTTTTCTTGACTCAAAACCTTTCTTTTCACTGTTTTTGGCATGTTTAGTGTTTATTTTTAAATTTCTAATTTCTTTTAAAAGACTTCTAGCATTTTTTACCATCCAACTGGTCACAATGCAAGAGGATAGTGTTGATTACAGCAGTGCTTTTTATACATTTCTCATTAAATACAATTGGATTCAGGTGCTCACCAAATAAGTATCTCAATAAACAGAATGCTTGTATAGACTGGCATGAAATGCTTGTCATATTTAGAGAGATACTGATTTAGGAGTAAATTACAGTGGTCTCTTATTTTTTTCCAGTGCTGTATATATATATATATATATATATGTATATACACTACCGTTCAAAAGTTTTAGAACCATAAGATATTTTAAGAGGTTTTGAAAGATGTTTCTTCTGCTCATCAAAGCTGCATTTAATAGATTTAAAAAAAAAACTGTAATATTGTGAAATATTATTTCAATTTAAAATAGCTGTTTTCTGTTTGAATATATTTTAAAATGTAGTTTACATTGTTTACACTGTGATACAAAGCATCATTACTCCAGTCTTCAGTGTCACATGATCCTTTCAGAAATCATCTAATAAGCTGAATTATTACTAGAATTCTCAATGTTGGAAAAAGTTGTGCAGCCAAATATATTTTTCGTAACCTGTGATTTCTTTTCTCTTTTTTTTCTCTTCAAGATTCTTCGATGAATAACAAGTAAAAAACAATATAATTTTTTACCAATTATAAAACATTTATAAAATGTAAATCTATGCTGTGACTTTTTTGTTAATTTAATAGATCCTTTGTTAATAAAAATATTGATTTATTTCAAAGGAGAAAGAATAAAAATGTACTGATCCCAAACTTCTGAACTTACTGTAACAGTAGTTCTGAACATTATTATCCATTTGAAATAAATGCTTCTCGTTTTAATATTTTAATGATCAAAGAATCCTAATAAAAAATTAAGCAGCTCAACTGTTTCCAACGCTTCTCTACATCCGCCTTGCTCTTTTCTGGTTTATCTATTGTTATAGACGGACTCAGGGGCGTTGCTAGATAAGGGGCTTAGCCCCTAAGAAGTTACTGTTGCGGTAATAAATAAATTGGCTTAATAATTTTTTTAAAAAATATTAAAGTATGACTGACAGCCCCAGCCCAAAAATGTGCGTCGGCCCGGCGGGCATTGCTCGGTATGCCCAATGGTCAGTCCAGGCCTGCATACGGGCACCATGTAATTTGGTGGACTCCGCTGTTTCCTGAAGGGGGCTGAGGAGCTGGTGGCTCACTTTCATCCAGGTCCCTCAGTAGGTCGGCTTGGTGCGCCTGTAACACTGCCGTAGTGTGCAGACACGCACCAGCCTGACCTGCTGCCGAGTACCCCCCCGCCCACCAAGAAAGATGTAGTTTTTAATGGTTTGGAGGGCAGGGTAGGAGCCTTCAAAGACTTATACCCACGCTCATTCATCCTCACAACATTCCTGTAGCAATTGGACACTGGGATCTCGAGATCTCATCATGGAGATCGGGAAAGAACGGAAGGCTCCTTCTTGAAGGTGCTTTAGACATACTTTCTTTTTTTTGATGGAGACACTTTTAAGCTAACACACACACACACAACACAGAGCACTTTGCTGAATGACAGAAAGCTATCTGCCGGCAGCATTCCACATGCTTTTATGCTTCCTGGCCAGTGACGTCACCTGCCTATGACGTCCCAACTTATCATTGAGTGATTCTACACACGATTCAGAGCCGTGACGGCTCTGAGGCATTCCCATAGTGTCTCGTCGATGCGGCTCAAGTTCCTGAGGAGGAAGTACAGTATGTCTGCCAGATTGTAATAGTCCATACCGTCAAAATTGTCATTTTTGCAATTAAGTGGTAGTAGTGATAACACTCTTTGCCTTTCCTATGTTTGATTCTAGCCATTTTAAGATCCACACGAAGGTCTGGATGCACCGTCAGTCTACAGTGGGTGAGTCTACCAGTGTTACCATTCTTAAAATTAATACATTTTCACTGACAATAAAGTGCTTCTGACAAGTAGCCTAAATTTTCTAATACTGTGTTGTGTGTTTGGCTGCCTCTGTGAAAGTCATTTAAAAAAGATTTTTTGAAGACACATCACAGTACACAAAATTAGAGTAAATGTATAATTGTCACACTATAATTCAAATTAATTTTGTCTTCAGTCCTTTATTTGCTCTTTTACTTACATTCATCCAGTATAACAGATGAGAAGTTGCAGAGTGCTATTCCTTTGTTCAGAATTTGCATAAGCCATCTAATCCTAGCCTGATTGCTTTACTAGAAAAACTAGAAAAAGATTCAGATTTGATCTTGAGATACTTCACAAAGTCTAATAAATTTTAAACTGTTCTTTGTTCACAGTTGTCTACCATCTGCCAAGAAAGCAGATTCTCAGTTCAAGTGAACTCTTAAACCTTTTCAAAATATTCCAGTGCTTTAGCACTGACTTTAAAGGTAGCCAATGAGTGTAACATTATGTTTTCCTAACAGCAATTATGCGCATATATTCCATACATACCGGGCGAACAGGGGCTCAGTTTATGGGGGGATATAACCCTACCAAATAGTTTGTTACATTATTAAGAGGCTATAAATCTCAAAACAATAAATGATTAAAAGTGTGCAAAACAAAACACCACAGAAAAACATGATCAGAAAACTGAGAGGAAAAACATTTTACCTTTTCACCCCGTTCACCTCTGTCACCCTGTTGGGAAGAAAATTAAACAGTGGTAAATATTAAAAGGTTATAAACTCAAACATAAAAGCATGCTTAAACAAGCAAACCAGATTGGTCAGATTACTTCTGGAGATAAATTAATCTTCATGAGACTTGTTTTACAGATTCTTATTTTACATGACCTGTGATATAATGAACAGGCAATGCATCCATCTAAAACAACCCTTACTCACTCCCAGACATGTACAGGCCTAATACATACACTGAAAACACAACAAATCATCTAGAGATGAATGCTGTATAAGGAATAACTCATGATAGGCAGGTGGTTATGTGACCACATGCAGAGTCGAGTCAGTCATTCCATTTGTACCACAGTTGCTACACTTAAAGTAAAGTTAAGATGTTTTATATCATGATAATTATCCAGTTTTTGTTATCCAGTTTTTCTCAATCAATTTGACACATTTCTCCAAAACAAGGTCATTGTTCTCATAACAGTTAACACAGTGAAATCAGTGGTTTTCATATAAATTTCATATAATTATATTTCATGTAATTATAAAATTACAAATCATTCAAATAAAAATTCTCAAAACAATGCACATCAATAGTTAACATAACTTTAAAATATATGGAAAGAAAGGTTTTATACATATCGCAGACATTCACACTCCCTTCCAAAAGTACAGGAACAGTGATGGCATATTTGCTGTAGACTGAAATCATTTGAAGTTGACATTAAAAGATTCATATGAGCAAAGAGATCAACATTTCAGATTATCCAGGTATTCATATCTGGATCTGATTAAAAACTTAGAAGATAGCAACTTTTGTTGAAACATGTGACCGACAAGTGTGTTTTTGTTGCCCTGGTGTGTCCTATTAATGGTGAGGTAAGTGATTTCTGGTAGCCAATGTTTATATACTATAATGGACTATAATGTGATAAGAGCTCTCTCAAGTACTCAGGAGCTAAGCCATTCAGGGCTTTATAAGTAATTAACAAGATTTTAAAATCTATAGAATGTTTGATAGGGAGTCAGTGCAGTGTTGACAGAACCGGGCTAATATGCTCATACTTCCTGGTTCTAGTAAGGACTCTAGCTGCTGCATTTTGAACCAGCTGTAGTCTATTTATCAAGCGTGCAGTACAACCACCCAATAAAGCATTACAATAATCTAACCTCGAGATCATAAACACATGAATTAACATTTCTGCATGAGTTATGGCATTCTGCCTTTAACTGCGCATCAAAATGAAGTTATGGTGCTGGCTTGGAGTTACACTGTGTTCTGGCTTAGTTTTACTGACTATTAAAGACTTAAAAGATAATTGACATTAAAAATAAAATGTGAAAATCAATTTAAACATATTGTAAAAGATTGGTTTCTGTCAGTGTGAATTAAAAAATATATATATAAAAACTATATATTTTATATTCATTTTTGACACTTGATTTCATGCAATAGCCTATAATCATAATCATGTTTTTATGTCTTAATGTAACAATTTTATAAATTGTAATCAGCAAACAAATATCGATAATATGGAAGTAACAATCATTTTTCTTTGTGTGACCTCACAGTTTCTCAAGTTTGTGCTCACAATTATTTTTATATAATTTTCGTTACTAAAACTTACCAAATTTCCAGTGTCCTAATTACAATTTATTTGGCTGGACATATATATATATATATATTTCTCAGTTTCACACTCCAGCGAGTTATGGTCTTTTGCCTAGGGAAGTATAGCCATTAGAGTAAGGTTGGTGACTAAGTCAATAGGCAAGTGTGAAGTGGTGGGGGATTGGTAAGGGTTGGAGCAAACCGGCAGGTAGTTCATTAAAAGTTAGGGTTAGGGTTAGGGTTAGGTTAGGGTTAATGCAGGGTTAGGGTTAGGGTTAATGCAGTGCTTATATTTTGCTTATATTTTGATTTAGTTGAGGTGAACTTTAAATTTAAACAAAGCATGGGAATCGGATTTATATAAATTTTGCGATGACACACTTAAGTGGCCAAATATAAAAGTTTTAGCAAATCAGATCTCTGATCAGCAAAAATGTATGAACAGACTGGGTGTAAAAAAGCCCTTAGACTGAGTGCAAACAGAGTGGGCTTTGTCGCAATAAATTATATCTTGGTTCATGTGCGGCTATCAAAACGTATTGCATACCAAAGTCATTGTTCATTAAATCTTTGTGTGTCCAGCAAGGTGTGGACCCACTGTAAAGTCCGATGGGGGAGGGCTTGAGGAACATATTGTGGATTAGGTGGACATTCTGGTGGTGGTGGGTCATCCTGCTGGCCTCGTTGGATCTCTATCATGACATCCCAACTGATCTGAGTGATCACTACAGATGGCGATAAAAAAAAATATGACGAACTGTTACCTTGTGTTTTTTGCTAGGAAGGTAAGTCACCATAAAACTGAAGCTAGTGAAAAATAATGACAAGCGAGCCTGTGATTCATCGATCCCGTGCCCTTGATATACTCAAGCTTTTTATGGTCTGCAATAATTTGAAAGGTGTGAACTGCTCCTTTCAGCCAGTGACCCACTCCTCTAGTGCAGTCTTTGTTGTTGCCAATGTCATAATTCCTCTTCAGCAGTCAGTGAGAAATATGTATGAGTTTCAGTGAGTCGAGGCCTGTACCTTCTCAGGAGACTTTAGGTCCTTTAATGCAAGCAGAACCATGCTTCAGATGTTCTATCACTCTGTGGTTTCCAGTGTAATCTTCTCTGCTGTAGGCTGCTGGGGTAGCTGATTAAAATCAGCTGATAACAACAGACTCAACAAGCTCATCAGAAAAGCGGGGTCTGTCATTGGTGTGGAGCTGGAGTCTCTAGCTAAGGTATCTGAGAGGAGAATGCTGAAGACGCTTCTCTGTATAATGGACAATACATCACATCTCCTGCACGAGTCACTGAATTTACACAGAAGCACATTCAGCCACAGATTGAGAATACCCAAGTGTAAAACTGAACACCACAGGATGTCATTTATACCAGTGGCCATCAAACTCTATAACTCTTCCTTCTACATTTGTGAGCTGTTGCGAAAGCATGATTACAGAAAACATAAAACATATATGTTGTGCAATAACTTCACTACTCAAACGCCATTTCAATTATTATGTGCAATAATAATTGAGTGCAATAATTATCTTGTGTGCAATTACAATAATTTAAGTCAAGAGACAACTCTGCACTTTCTGTACAGACTTTTTTTAATTCTATTTATACTGTATATGTAAGTTGACTTATACTGTATTTTTATTCCGTTTATCTTCTTATCTCATTGTATCTGTAGAAATATGCAGCCACTGGAGAAACAATTTTCTTCTGGATTAATAAAGACATCTCTTACTCTTAAACACTGCCTTGTAAGCTACAGCATGTCTGTCTATCCGCTCTATGTAGCAACAATTCTGAATTCAATAGCATTCATACTCTACAGTGTGTTCCCTGTTTTAGATTCAGTAGTTAGTAGTAGTTCCAGACCATGGGAATTAGATTAGAAATAAATAATAAATCTAATAAAACCGGAACCACTTCGGGAAAAATATTTGGATGGATGAATTTAAGATCAACCTGTACCAGAATGACTTCAAGAAAAAAAAAATGGCCTGGGACATCTCATGATCCAAAGTATACAACATCATCTGTGAAATATGGTGGAGCAATGTGTAATGTCATGTGCATGCATCCAGTGGCACTAGGTTACTGGTCTTTATTGATGATGTGACAGGGGACAGAAGCAGTAGAAGAATTCTGAAGTATATAGTATATCTCAACCCAACTGAGCATGCATTTTACTTGCTGAAGACAAAACTAACAGTAGAAAGACCCACAGAAAACCACAACTGAAGTATGCTACCATATACAGGCATGGCAAAGCGTCACAAGGAGGAAACCCACTCTCTGGTGATGTCCATGAGTTCCAGAAAGGATTATCAACAAAATATTAAATATTAATAATAATAAATTATTGTTTTAGTTTTAATTCTGTACTGGTGGCATACGGAGATGAAATTATGAAAATTGTGTCAGTGTGATATATCTGTCACCGTGCACTAAAAGTAGTAATAGAAATAGTAGAAATAAGTTTGTTTGCAGTTCTTGCGGTTAAAGGCAGCACAAACAGATTTTAAGTTTAAAGGGAGATCTAATTTTTTGTTTCCTCATTGGTAACAGCAGGTATTGGATAACACATTTAAGCTTGTTTAGATTTACACAATAATTGTAAAACAAAACTCCATGCAGATACATTAGAATATTTGTTGTATCAGTTGTTTTGAAAACAAGCCTACAATGCAATGGAGAAAAGTGTCAAATCAACTGAGAAAAACTGACTTGTTGCCTCACTGCATATCAGGCAATGTGTTACGCTGTGTGTGTGGCAAAGTACAGAGGCAGACTCAGGAGTGTGAAAAAAAATGATCCTTTTAATGATCCACAAAGGCACACATAAAAAAAAAAACTTAATACTGGACACTGAGACAAAAATGAAGTGAACTTAAATAGGGAAGGCAATTACAACAAACGAGCAAGACACACCTAAACACAGTGAACAATTAACAGAAACTAGGGCAGATGGAGACACATGGGGAATGAAAACAACAACAAAACAGTTTGTGGTGTTACAGTTCACCCCACTCCCGGAATCCTTGCTGCGTAGACAGACAAAAAGGGCATGAGGGAAAGTCTGGAGTAGGTTCAGGAGGTGGTCGGGTGCCTGGGAGGAGGACAACTAACAAAGGTCCATGGTGGTGATGACGGAGGAAGGAACCAGGGAGAAAATATGAGGGATCTGGAGCAGGAGGATTCCGGCGGGACCCAGAGCCCAGGCATGATGTTGACCCAAAGAGAAGTCAATAGAGGGAGGAAACACTTACGAGGAGAAGGAGAAGGAGAGCCGATGATCCAGGCCAATGCAGAGGATGGCACTGGCGACCAACGCATAGACGGGGATCCGGAAGGGCCGAGGCAGAGTCCAGGACTCTGAGGCTAGAGGCGGAGCTGAGGGATCCTTCAGCCATGAAGCCGATGACAACTGGCAGACTCGTGGCAAGTCCAGTGTCCACTCCACAAAAGCGGCAAAGTCTGCTCGAGGACCATCTTCGGACAGCGGTGCTCTGTACGCAGGTCTCAAGCTTCTGTTGTGGAATGCACTATCCAGATAAAGGGTGTAAACTGCTATATGAAGAAACTGTCTGGTATGGTCCTCGAATGATTTCTCCCCCTGCTCCAGCAGGAGGAGGACATTGTCAGCACTGAATGGAGTGTCCATGAGGGGAAAAGAGAAAATAAATACTGACAAAAAACATGGAAACAAAGGGGTACAGAGAACATGGGGAATGAAAACAACAACAAAACAGTCCAGGGCGTTAAAACCATGTTCCGACTGACAACTAACACCCCTGGAAGGAGAACAGGCCTCTGATTTCCATGGCAACCGAAGGAAGGAATGTGAACTGAACTTTTCCCTAAATTAATTCACAGGAAAACTTTCTTTGAGTGAACACATATCCTTCAGGTCATAGTGTATACAGTTATTGTGCTTGTATATCGTCTTGTGTATGGTATACTGTTTTAAGCATGTTTTTGATAGATCATCAGCTTACGCCACTTCATCAGGGCAACATATTTAGTGTTTGGTATCTAAGGACTCGTCTTCAGACGATATAATTGAGAGTGTATGTTATATGTTGATATCTTTGCAACATTCCGTGTTTTCATCTCTTCTCATTTGGATATGGACAGTGTATATGCAAATTAGCATGCTTAGGAACAAAGAACCATAAAAAGTTCCCTCCAAAGCATCAGCGCACCATTGACCCCCAAGAGGTGTGACCTCAACAGGTTTCAAAAGCCCCCACAGCAGGAACTCTCTCTCTCTTTTTACTTTTCTGGATGCAGGAACCTCACTATTCTCTCTAGTCCTCCTATTCTCTAGAGAATTTAGCTCCACTGCAACACCTAAGTTTTGAGCCAGACCCTTGCGGTCTTGTATTTTCCATTTACCCAAGATCCACGGAATGTGACAAATCTCTTTTCCAGCTCTTTTACTAATCACCAGAGTCAGGACACCTTTTGGGAATGCATCACTCTTCAAACCAGGAAGACATGATTGCCAGTCCAAAACCTTAGAACCTTTCGGACTTCGAGACTGCACCGGACCCTCACCAAAGAGGCAATGCAAGTATCGTACATATAACTAAATGAAACAGAGGTTTAGTATAGTTATGGAAGCTGTTTTGAACAGCACTGATGGTTTTACAGGTGGTCAACTGATTCTCTTTTCATTACTTCTGTAGCATTTGATACAATCGGGCATAAACTATTTGTTACATTTAACAAATGTTAACAATCTTTAGTACCACTTTCACCAACCCTAGAGGTAACTCAAACTGCAAATATGAGTGTGTTTGTAACCTTCCCCCAAAGGGCCATTAATAAGACAAACCAGGCCTGTGATTTCCATGGCAACCCACAGATAAAGACTGGTTTATTGCTTGAAGGAATGTGAACTAACCAACTCGGACTAGTTGAAAAGACAATGAACTTTTCCCTACAGTAATTACCAGGAAAACTTTCTTTGAATAAACACATATTCTGAAGGTCATAGTGTATATTGTAATTGTGCTTGTAAATTGCCTTTAGTGTGGTACACTGTTTTATGCATGTTTACGGCAGATCACGAGCATACCTCACCTCATAGATCAACAAATTCTGTGTTTGGTATCTAAGGACTCGTCTTCAGATGATCTAATTGAGAGTGTATGTTAAATGTTGATATCTTTGCAATATTCAGTGTTTTAAGAATATGTTCTGATTTGTATATTGATTCACCAATCCAGTGTATATGCAAATTAGCATGTTAGGAACAAAGAACCATAAAAAGTTCCCTCCAAAGCACACCATTGGTCTTTGACCCAAAGGAGGTGTGACCTCAACAGGTTACAAAAGCCTACACAGCAGAAACTTCCACTTTCTTTCTAATTCCCTGGATGCTGGAACACCATTATCTTGCTGGTCTCCTGACCAAAGCCCCCAGGGCTGATGCAGCGCAGTCTGCAGTCTTGGGGGAGACACTGAGATGAGGACTTAACCCTAAGTTTTACACTAGCCCTAAGCCTTGACTTTTCAGTTAACTCAAGATTCAAGGATCGCAACAGATCTATCTCCAAGCTCCTTTTTCATCTACTGATCATGAGAGTCAGGACATCTTTTGGAATTCATCACTTTTCCCTTTGTGTGAGTGTATCTATATGTGTGTGTTCAGTTATGTAAGTTAACGTAGAGTTAATAAAACTTTTGCGCAAATAACATGAGTTTCTGATTCTGCCTTGCAAATTAATGTCCCTAGACGATTTCGGCCCTTGCTACATGCTCTAGTGCATCGATACTGTAAGAAGGTATTTTTCTGTGGCCAAGAAAATATCCCTTCTTAAAGTCTATGTGAAATTACACTATGTGTTCGCTGAATGAACATATTAGTAAATGTTAATTCTGCTACAGTTACTACCGGCAGCTAATATAAATAAATACAATTAATCATAATTAATAGTAATTATTTATATAAATAAAATATGTTGCACTTCAATTCTATCTCTTTCTTAATGGTTTACCCTTAAGCCTTCTTTGCACTTTCCCCTTGTGTGAGTGTATTTATACGTGTGTGTTCAGTTATGTGAGTTATTGTGATGACTCTGAGATGTTAAAATCCATTTGCTGGCGTTTATTAAAAACACACAAACAGTTCACAAAAGCACAAAGGGGAGCAGGCAAAGACAGAGTAGTAAACAGACCAAAAGTCGGGGCTGGCAGCTAGAATCCACAGCGAATAAAAAGTCCAAGATCGGGGCAGGCAGCGATAATCCAAAACTGTTTGTTCAAGGTCACAACAATAATATCCAACAGGGAGAGAGAACGCTTAGAAATGCAGGCCAGAGCTAATGCAAGACTTTGTGTCTTTCTAGCGTGAATGTCCCGTTTATAAAGGCAAGATAACCAGCTACACCTGTAGCGCGAATTAGTTCCGGTACATGGGTATAAAGGGTCTGGGTAGGAACTAGTATTCGGGTGACGGTTCCCGCTGGTGACGGTCGGGAAAGGGCCACAGAGGCGCGGCTCTAAAAATTTTCCACATATTACATGAGTTTCTGATTCTGCCTTGCAAATTATTGTCCGTTTATGATTTCGGTCCTTGCTACAGGCTCTAATGCAGTGATACTGTAAGAGGGTATTTTTCTGAGGCCAAGAAAATATCCCTTCTAAATGGCATTATATGTTTACTGAATGAACAGTTTAGTTGATGGTAATTCAGTTACTACTGGCAGCTAATATAAATAATTGCAATTAATCATAATTAATAGTAATTATTTATATACATTTCCCTTAATGAGCTAAAATATGTTACAACTTGCAGGCAGCATTTTCCACTTACAAAACTGAATTTGGAAAGACTTCTGAGGCAGAGTAATGGTTTAATGATCTACAGCGAAACATAGAGAGCATTGGTGATAAAGTGAATAATTCCTTACTGCTATATTATTGTTATTATTATTAATTTATTTTGCTAGAAATTACATTAAAAGTGAAAAAATGTTGATCAAAAAACATACATTTTCACAAAAACTACTTACTACAACTTTTAGATGGCATCTTTAATTTTTTAGCTTAACTATCACAGAATAGAATGCACAGGACTGTGTGATTTCAAAGGCAGTGAAGGATACATCTATGCTGCCTTCAAATATCGGCCAGATGAAGGCGTCTCAGGAGACAGGAACTGAATCTAACATTAAATTCGGCCTTCTGTGCCTTGATGCCTTCCTGTCTTGGAAATGTCCTCTGAAAGCATTTATCAATTTTCAGATGCAACCTAAGACATGAATTGGGTGTATCTGATAGGGGAGACGCATACAATAGGTGCAGGGCTAGGAGTACTCCAGGACATGTCTGGGAATCACTGATCTAAATATTAAAAATAATTTCATTTATTATCCAATTTCATTGGAAGGTGTTGAAATGTGTTGTGACGCATGAAATATTAACATCAATATTAACATGAAACCATAAAACTGACAAGAGCAAGTCTGACACTGATTTACTCTACAGAGGTGCAATATGACAGCTGCCCCTGATGTACCTATTTCTTTTATTTTAATGAATGTCTGACTCTGTTGAACTTTAAAAAAAAACCTTGAAACCTTAGAAAATCAAACATTTAAAAACAACCTTGTTTTGATATGAGACAACATTATAAGTGTTGCTTTTGATAAAACAAGCTCTTTTCACCCTTCTTTGTGGACACAATGTCTTGGATGCAGTAAAAAGATGTCTCAAGAATCAGTGTCATGCAATTTAAAGTGGCTAAAGGCAAAAATGTACAATCTACTGTCTATTCAAAACCATAAGAATTAAGATATTTGTTATCTTACCTTCATTCCATCGATACCTGCAATACCAGGTGGCCCAATAGAACCCTACAAGTAAAAATTAAATGGTGTCATTAGATTAAATTTCAAATAAATTAGATACTGACATTCAGATAAAGACGTATATATAAATGTTTTAATGATTTAAATTGATTTTAATTAACTACAAGCAGTTGTAAAATAATTACATAAAACTACATGTACTACTGGCAGTACAGAATCCCCTGGAAGCAGCATGTAATACATGTAAGCATGTACATTTTCCATGTACCGAAAAAACATTTACACCAATATAGCAGAATTCCTGTTGGTTAAAGCTAATGGCTGAAAATTAGAAAGTTTTCTGACTTGATTAAAACAATACAAAACAAACCCCCAACTTCTGTCAAAGGTGGAGCAATGGAGTGCCTCCTCCATGTCCATTTCTTTTGCCAATGCTTAATGGTCAATAACTCTGATGTGTGTCAAAGTGTTTCAAAAACACTGGAAAAGAATATTAACGTTTGAGTTAATTTGTATTTTAAACAATGAATTTGCAATATTGCAATATTTACTGTAACTTTGTCATTGCTTCATTTTAATGCAGCCTTCACTAATAGCTGCAATTGGATTTATATGTATACCTACATTTTCTAAGTCCACAGGTGGATGTTCCATTAGGGAGGTGTAGAAGTGACATTTCTCACTGCTACTGTGCTTGAATTTCGGCACGGCATTGGACATAATTTAAATTCTCCCAAATTTAAGAGGGGAGCTACAGCAGTTTTTACAGACAAAAAAATTAACTAGGAACTACTTGCTCATATTTGGGCACCAAATATTTTTTAGGCACCACACCCTTTTTTATTTTATTTATTATTATTAGTATTAGTATTATTATTTATTTATTTTTATTTCAATACTGTCATTCGTATTTATCTCTAATCTTTTTCTTGACTTTATCAACATTTGAGCTTCTCCTCAGTGATACTTTGTTTGTTAAAAAGTTTTTTTATTTGTATATAAAAGTGCACTTTAGATTATATGAATTTCACACACTTACCTCAGAAAAAACTTCACTTACAAATTAATATTTTTGGTTGCTTTCTTTAGTCGCATTCTGAAGTTCCTTGAAGTGATTCTAACAGACTTCTGTAATAAGGTTAAATATACACTAAAAAATAGCTATTTACATTCGGTCCTCCAGACACGAGTCAGTCCAGGCACAACCACACAAGAGGCAGACTCAAATGAGGCCCTGAGGTAAGAACAGTCATTAACACAGCAGTGTTTCATCTCCCAAATGTCTTGGGGAGTCTGTTGATTGCTGACAGCTCAAACAAACAGCATTAACGAGGTTACTTTGGAAAACACTGGCAGCTACCTAATGTCAAGTTAAAGTACATCAGCTAAGTCAGGACTTCCAAAAAATACATGTGCACTACATTTAAAAAAAAAAAAAAAAAACTACCACTACACACAGTGGCGTATCTATGATTTTTTAAAGGCAGGGGCCAGAGTGGGGCCAAGTATTATGCGCACTAGCAAATTTCTGTAATGACACACTGAAGATGGAGTTAGAGAATGAAAGGTAAGAAGACAACACAAAAGTTAAGGAGTCATTTTTCTTTTAGACGCAGGAGTATTGCTGAATGGGGTGAATCAACACAGTCTCACGACCAATTGATACGTATTCGTACGAGGTGCCAAATTCATGCTAATTCATACTAATTCATATGACCTCATTCATACGATTTTGTTCGTAGGGGTGGGGTTAGGTTTGGGTCATTCATACAAATTCATACGAATTGACAACTCATAAAATACATACAATTTAGAAAAAATTATATGATTTCATATGAGTGAGGTCGTACGAATTTGTACGAATTAGCCACCTCGTAAAATATGTACGAATTGCTGTGAGATCAGGTTGGGTGAATATAACACTTTCTATAAAGCCTGTATTTATAATACATTTAAGAATTTTTAAGGCATTATAATGACTTTATTTGGAGAATTTGGAGAGCTGAGAGAAATACTGCCAATCAATGGATGGGGATTATTAGGTGGCCATGATATACAAGGGCCAGTGGGAATTTTGCCAGGACACCGTGGTTACACTCCTACTTTTCATGATGGGTGTCATGGGATTTTTAATGACCACAGAGAGTCAGGACCTCGGTTTAACGCTTCATCCAAAAGACAGTGTTCTTTTAAGAGTGTAGTGTCCCGTCACTATACTGGGGCATTAGGACCCACACAGACAACAAGGCAAGCACCCCCTACTGGCCTCTCTAACACCTCGACCAACAGCAACCTAGTTGTCCCAGGAGGTCTCCCATCCAGGTACTGACCAGGCTCAACCATGCTTAGCTTCAGTGGGCAACCAGGCTTGCAGGGTGATATTATTAACGCACTGAGGGTGCGGATCACGCCGGCTCTCTGTTGACTTTGGTCACACTTTGGTCTAACAAGTAAGTGTTATACACCATTCGAATAATCTCAGTAACAACAAAAGTGTGTGCTTTTGCAAAATAAGGAAAATAAAAAGAGTGCACGATTTTTCTTTGTTATTTCAGTGAACTGTTTTTAGAAAGCCGTCACTAAAATGAACTGAAACTCTGCAAAAACTTGACACACAAACATGAGACAGATATGTATAGAAAGTTTGAAGTGTCTACTGTTAAATGCAGTCATGTTGAAAACAAATATTCGTTGATAAAGCAATCGGTAAGTAACCAACACTATATTTAATTTCTAATTTTAATCTCATTATTTTTAATGTGACCACGCCCACAAGCTCCTTTTGCTTTGTCATTACAATCGTCCATGTGAGACATGCACGCCCACAACAGCTTGTTACGTATGTAACCCTCGTTCCCTGAAGAAGGGAATGGAAACATCACATCCCGTCACCAATGGTGCTGTACCACCACTGAGCAGCCGGGTCACCGGCTCAGCTCCTCAGCAAAAACCTGAATATGCACTGCACCAGCTGCTCAATTATGTTCATTTGCATGCTTTAATACACTCAAAGTGGATTGGTCCCTCAAAGCTAGATCCCAATTCGTCGGTCATATCTGATATAACGTGAGGGATGAATACGCAACTGAGAGGTTCTTATGAATATTCATGACATACAATATATTATAAAGTTATTTATAATGCATTATGCTATTATAATGCCTTAAGAATACCCTTATAATCTATTATAAATACAGGGTTAATAGAAAGTGTTACCAAGGAATTTATATAGTATTTGCATGTTTTCAAACTATTTAGATTTTTAGTAATGCTATTGTCACGAACGAGCCAGAGGCGTGCAGATCCATGTGCAAGGATTTATTCTTGGTCAGCAGATCAGGGTCAAACAACGGCAAACAGATATGTGAACTGGAATTGGGATCGTCTCTCCTGGCCGTGACTCAGGAACTGGACTGGGGAACAGCTCTCCTGGCCGTGATTTGGGAACAATGTCTCCGGGGTTTGAGCAGCCACTGGCAGCGTGATCAGCTTTACATGCCTCGAAATGGCCCTTAAGTCCTCATCTGCATCACCTTGCATGCCGTGGATCACAGGCGTAATAACTTGAAGAGCATTTTGGACAGTTGTTCTGAGTTAGCGGTCCCTTTTGGGCAGTGACTCGGGATCGGCGGCCACCTTGCTTAGTGACTCGTGATCAGCGGCCATCTTGTGCAGTGACTCGTTCACGTGAGTAACAATCACATAGTATGAACTTTCAAGGACAGAATCGCCGACGTGTGGCCGACACCCGTGAGATATTTGGCATGCTAAATATCTGGACCTGTCTGTGATTCAGAATCATGCGGTGTGAAATATATTCTCACTGAATAACATTGGTAATTACCTACAGCCAATAAGAGAGCAACATCCAGGGTCAGTGGAACATTGGGGGAGGAGATACGAAGGTATTGAAGGTAATTATCCCCGTCCATAATCTTCCATGTCACTTCTCGCATGAGTTAGGAAAGTATTCAGACCCCCTTAAATTTTTCACTCTTTTTTTGTATTGCAGCCATTTTTTAAAACCATTCAAGTTCATTTTTTCCCTCATTAATGTACATATAGCACCCCATATTGACAGAAAAACATCTGGACATCTTGTTTAGACACACGGCATCATGGATTCTATCAAATACCAACAGATAAAAATTAATAATTCACTGACTCTGTTAGAAATCGTATAATGGGCCATGGTTGGGTCTTCCATAGGGACAATAATCCAAAACAAACATCAAAATAAACACAAAAATTTGTCACTGAGCACAGAATGAGTATTTGAAAACACAGAATTTGCCATGGCTGTCCCAGTCCTCTGACTTGGACCTGGAGTGAGGTGAACTTAAGAGGAGAACAAACATGGTAATCTAAAGGTTCTGGAGTGATTTTGGTTGAACGAATTTGTTGCTGAAAAGTTGTTTTAAACCTGAATGATTTTATTTCTTCTGCTTAAAATAAATTTTATTTTAAGTTGCTGGTACTGTGGACCTTCCACTGTATTTTTTCAAACTCAATGAGGAACACCAACTGTTTGGTTAACCACAGTTTTCAAAATATTTTATTTAGTGTTTAGCATAGAAAGAAATTAATACAGAAATTAAATTTGTAGCATCAACTATACCTTTAATAACTGTTGGCAGCACATTTATCGCGGTTCCTTTAAGACCTGCAGGCTTCTAATATACAGGCAGGTATCTGTATTCTTTCCACTGTTTACTTTGATTTTAGACATAAATAACCAAGTCTAAACATAAGCCTTGTACAGCATTAGCACAAAGATAATTTATTTCAGTAATTTGGTGCTGTTTAACAGGCTATTAGTGCATGCATGGGTATAATCCATCAACTGTCCCTAGTGTCTTTCACACTAGATATCGGGCACTTGTCAAGCCCTGAGTTGATTAGCTTAGTAACGTTAAACAAAGAAAACATAACTCCAACCATAATATGCTTTTTTACTTTGAATAGATTATTTAACTTTTGAAAAGGTACTTGCTATTACAGGGGAGGAAGATGGTAAAAAACGTAAGCACTAGCCGCTTTAGTCTAACTGTAATGCAGGTTGCTATTCTAAAGACGAACCCGAAACGACGCAGCCAATCGTGAGCTTTGATGAAAATCAACTGACTGACAAGACAGGGGCACCTGAGAGTCTAATCAGTTTTCAATTGGGGCCATTGCCCATGACTACACAAGACTATGAAGTTGTGTGTGTGTGTGTGACCGTACAGACACCCTAATAGACCTTGCATTATTATTATTATTTTTATTATTATCTACATTCTTGTCTTTAAATTATACTATAAACTACCACAGGACACTCTTTTCACCTATTGTTACAAGCGTGCGTAACAGTTGTCAAAAATGGCAAAGGAGCACAGGTCAACGAGGTAAGAAGTAACAGAAATGACCCGGAGGGTGCATTTATTCAATAAAAATATTCAAAAATAAGGTTAATGTTGGGGCGCAGAATGACCCCTTTAATGCTCTTTCCTTTGAAACTGGGAAGAGTTGCTTTCTGTCTCTGGGGAAAGACAGGGTAAGGCAGTTCAAGCCGGGTCTGTTTCCAGAGAGAAAGATGCAGGGTAAGGCAAGGCTCAGTAGCTGGCTTCTGGAAGGAAAAGGAGAGACAGGTTAGTTCGGAGTGTCGGAGTAAAAATTAAGCTCTTCATGTTGGGAGCCTCACACGGCTTATCTGGCCACGGGATAAGGGCTTGCAGCTGGGCTTGATGTGCTGTTGATGAGTCTGGCTGGTGCTCCCTCGCTGGTTACCAGGGCAACGCTGACTAATCTGGCTCGTCACACTCCCCCTCCCAAGCGTTGTCCTGGGGGTTGGCCATTGGGGGTTGAGAAGGCTGTTTTGGACTTTGCTTTATCAGACAGTGGGACCTGCCAATCGCCTTTGGTGAGGTCCAGGGTCGAGATGTACCAGGCCCTCATGGGGTAGGCGTCGAACTCGGAGACCTGGTTGAGATGGCGGACGTCGTTACAAAACTGGAGGGTGCCGGCAGGCTTGGGAACTAAGACGATAGGGCTGGACCAAGGACGCAATGGTTCTATCACCCCTAACTTCTGCATTTGTTCCACCTCTATTTCTATAGCCTGCTGATGAGCCTCAGGGATCCGATAAGGCCCCTGCTTGACGACGATAACTGGAGGTGTTCGGATCTCGTGCTGGAGGATGTTGGTCCACCCGGGCAATGGAGAGAACACATCATAGAACTGACCGATCAGGTGTTGGAGGTCCTTCTTCTGGGTAGCCGACATAAGCTTGTTCATGTCGACAGTGAAGGGCTCAGATGTTGCGAGTGCAGCCACCTAGTCTCTGGTCCCGTTCCATTTCTTGATCTGGTTTACATGGTACAACTGCTTGGGACGTCGTCGGCCAGGTTGTCGTACCTTGTAGTTCGTGGGGCCTACACGCACTAGGACGGTGTATGGGCCCTGCCAGGTCGCGAGAAACTTGCAGGCTGATCACTCGATCGCCGGGCTGGAACTCTCGGGGCTGGGCCGCCCAGTCGTAATTGTGCCGTTGAGCCTGCTGGGCTTGGGTGAGATGCTCCTTCACCAGCGGCATAACCCGGTCGATGCGCTCCCTTATCTGTCGCACATGCTCAATGAATGACCTCTGTGGAGCGGGCTGATGCTGTTTCCCAGCCTCCTTGGCGACATCTAGTAGCCAGCGCGGCTGGCGGCCAAACAGCAGCTCGAATGGTGTGAACCCGGTGGAGGCTTGCGAAACTTCCCAGACACCGAATAGCACATACGGGAGCAAAAGGTTGCAGTCCTTATGGTCCTCCAAGACAACTCTCCGCAACATCCGTTTTAGGTCCTTTGACATGTGGGACAGGCTTGACAGAATAGCCGGACCTCTGCTTCAATCCCTGGCCAAAGAAAAGGTCATGGATCCATTGCAGGGTGTTGGCTGCTCCCATGTGGCCGGCCAAGGGATGGGCATGTGCGAGCTCCAGCAACGTTCTTGGCTTTGGTTTCCTCCCCCCTCCGCTGGGCGACACAGTACAACAGCCCGTCTACAACGAAGTGAGGGGTAGGATGGAGCCCCGGCTGAACGTCCTTGCCCTTCAGAACTCGCACCTGCGTCCAGCAGTTTTTCAGTCGGCCGAACGATCCCCCTCCCTGGACCTGCTGGAATACATCAAAGAAGACATCATTATTAAGGGAGGGGGACTCACTGTCTCGGCCAGTGTCGGTGGTTAGGAGAACGGGCTGACGGCGGGCCCCTCTTTCAGCCCTCTTCGGCCTCCTCGGTCGCCTCACGCGGCTTATCTGGCCGCGGACTAAAGGCTTGCAGCTAGGCTTGATGAGCAGCTGATGAGTCTGGCTGGTGCTCCCTCGTTGGTTACCAGGGCAATGTTGATTGGTAATCGTGACGCTAGTCACACAGTACAAAGCCCTATTATTTTTTTTGTATTGTTAAACACTATTATGAAAATCATCCTCTGAGAAGCCCTACTAAATAGCATGAGTTTAGTACATTGGTCAGTAATGCTCAGAGGCATGACATGGATAGTTCAGGACCTGTGGACTATCTGTACTGAAACTTTTATCAGCCACTCTGGTCAGTCAGATTACAAATACAAATTTAAAATGAGCTGACCTAGACAATGACATATCTCCATTCAATAATGAATGCCTTTAGTTAAAATTTATTGTTTAATCCTGTTATTATACATTACTGACACTTTATTCCAATCTGATATTGTTCATTGCTTTGACACAAGGTGTTTTGATTGATACTCCATCTGATTAACGCTGTGATGGCAGTGTACATTAATCACCAGAGGGAGTCAAATCATGGCCCTTAAAGAAGCATCCTCTTCTATGTAGCAGCGAACATCTTGTAGCGATTCAGGTAATGCATGCAAGAATGCTTATTGCCTCATGTTCTTTTCTCTGATCCTATTTCTTCTGGGAGTAGATATGCACACACAGCAATGGTGGAGTGTTCCCAAACATACATTTCCCACAGTGAAGATCATCTAGTTGTGAGCAAAATGAGGAAGAAAAGAGAATCAGTCTTTTCATAACACTTTTCCCAGCCTGTGGCCTTTCTCAAACTGAATGGGTTTAGTCTATTGAAAGGGGGGCTCTGGGCTCAAAGCATAACATAGCCCTAAAATGAAATCAGTTCTGCACCTTGTTACAAGTATGGTAGAACCATCAACTCTACCACAAAAGACTGCTTTTTAAGTAATCTTTCTGATTTATCTAAATTCCTTAACATGTCCAATAGCGCAGAAAAACTTGCAACAGAACATGCAACAGAAACCATTCACTCTCTCTTTTCTAGCACTTTAAATACAGTTACTTCTTTGCGCTTAAGAAAGGTAAAAGAAAACAGTTTGACTCTGTGGTATAATGAGCACACTCACATACTAAAGAGAGCAGCCCAGAAAATGTAGTGTAGCTGGAGGAAAACAAAGCTAGAAGTGTTTTGTTTAGCTTGGCGGGAAAATATGCTAACTTGCAGAAAATAATTAAAAAGGGCTGGATCCGTTTACTTTTCACCTATTAGAAGAAAACAAATATAACCCTCTATTCAACAGAGTGACTAAATTAATGAAAAATCATCAACAGGTACTGATTTTCCACAAGACCACAGCAGTAATTACTTTATATAATATTTTACTTCCAAGATTAATACTATTAGAGATAAAACAGAAACTGTGCAGCTGTCAGCTACAGTATCGCATCAATGTAGTCATTACTAGAACAAGTAAGTATGAGCATATTAGCCCAGATCTGTCAACACTGCACTGGCTCCCTATCAAAGATCGTAAAGATTTTAAAATCTTGTTAATTACTTATAAATCCCTTAATGGCTTAGCTCCTCAGTACTTAAGCGAGCTCTTATCACATTATAGTCCTCCACATCTGCTGCGTTCTCAAAACTCTGGACATTTGATAATACCTAGAATATCAAAATCTACTGCGGGTGGCAGATCCTTTTCCTATTTAGCACCCAAACTCTGGATCATTTTACCTAATACTGTTCGGGAGGCAGCCACACTGTGTCAGTCTAGATTAACAGCCCAGTTGCACGTTTTTTTTTCGTGGTACTGACACGATTCTTACTCGACTTTCGTGAATCCAGCACGAAAAGAT
>JAUMHP010000052.1:21346956-21357568 GCA_032361065.1 Enteromius trimaculatus | reverse complement strand
CTAGGGGTCGGCCGTCGAGGGCTGCAACCGACACCGCCAGGGAGCATGAAACGAGAGGAACACAGTGCTTAGAGGCAAATTCAATATCTAGGAAATTCCCAGCAGCCCCAGAGTCAATAAAAGCTTTGGTGTAGATAAATTTATCCTGAAATTTTAAACATGACTCCACTTCCAAAACTGAATAAAGGGAAGTAGCACTCACCCGATAGGTCATAGCACGAGGTGGTCTTGTGGGACACTTGGACCTGAAGTGGCCTGCCTGACCGCAGTACATACAGAGGTTAATGTCTCTTCTGGAGTGAGGCGAGCGCTCCAATCTGCATGGGTTCCACAGGGTACGAGTGCGCTCTGTATGTTGACGAGGCTGCTATAGGACGAGGTTTGCGTGAACGTAGCAAATAATCAGTACGGATGGCCAAATCCATGTACTGTTCAAGGGTTCTGTCCTCGTCGCGGCTAGCCAGCTCTGTCTGGAGTTCCTCACTGAGCCCGCGGCGGTACACAGACTTTAACGGGTCACTGTCCCAACCGGTTTGAGCGGCTAAGGTTCGGAAAGTCATAGTCTAATCCGCAGCAGTAGAACTTCCTTGTTTTAACCCGAGCAGTTCATCTTTGCCATCTTGGCCGTCCACGGTGTGGTCAAACACCTCTCTGAACTGGCGGACAAAGCTTGCGTATGAGGGAAATGCCATCCTGCGTCCCCTCCACAGAGCAGTTACCCAGTCAAGCGCCTTTCCCGTGAGCAGTGAGGCAATGAGAGATACTTTGGAATCATCAGTAGAAAAGCTGTGTGGTTGCTGATTCATGTATATCTCGCATTGTAACAGAAAACCATCGCATTTACCTGGAGCTCCGTTGTATTTCTCCGGTAGAGTGAGACGTGCGATGGCGGCCATGGCTGGGGGTGAAGGCGGCGGCGGCGGCGGAAGTGGCTGACTGGCGGCTTGAGCTTGAGCAGTGGTGGCCAGCGTGAGAGCTTGAACCGAGCGAACCAGTTCCTCCGTGAGAGTGGTAAGTTTATCCAGCTGCTGGTGGTGTGTAGGGAGAACGGAGGCTTGCCGGTTTACCTCGCTGACGACCTGAAAGATCGCTGCTGGATCCTGGTCTGGCGAAGTTTTCTGTGATAAATCCTCAGAAACATTCGGATCCATTTGCAAGCGAGTTTATTATCGTGGTCAGACAGGCAATGGTCGGTACACAGTTCAACAGGTTTACGGAGGCAGGCAGAAGAGTAATCACAAGGCAGGCAGAAAATCAACAGGGCAGGCAGCAAGAGTCAGAGTCCAGTACACAAACAAAGATCAAAAATCAGAATAACAATCAAACAGAAAAACGCTCGGAGATGATACCAGGGGCAATCAAAACTTAACTTGTTAAAACACACCCTGGCAATGTTGGGACGTTTTTTTATATTTGCATAACAAAAAGACTTTCATATCACACAAGCCAATATTTTATTTACAATAGAACATAGATCACATAACTAATTTCAAATTTGATGCCTGCTAAAGGTCACAACATAATTGGGACCAAAAAACAATTGAAGATGTCTGAGCATAGAGGTTTTGACTTTATGGAATTTTGGTGTTAGAATTTGGTCCCATTCTGATGTGATGTGCCAGATGTTCTCAATAGCTGAAAGATGTGGACTGCCGGCAGGCCAGTTTAGTACCCAGATCCTTCTACTATAAAGCCATGCTGTTGTAATAGCTGCAGTATGTGGTTTTGCATTATCCTGCTCAAACACATGTCATCTAGAGGGGAGCACATGTTGCTTTAAAACCAGGCTGGAGGGAGCAGCTCTTCCCTTCATAGTACTCACCATTCATAAGAATCTTCAGTACCTCTGGGAGGCTAAGAGACTTAATCCTCGACAAGCCTGATAGGCCTTGTTTTTCCTACATTTCAATATCACTATTTTCCATTGTCCTGACCCAAAGAATGTGAAAGCAGATGCTCTTTCTCATCTCCATACATCAGATTAAAGTCAGGAGAACCCTGAGAACATCACCCCCAAGAAACACATTGTTAGCCTAATCCAGTCGACCTCTCCTTTTATTGCCTCCACTGCCTCCATTGCCTCCATGACTACTACGCCAGGATGTTTCTCTGGATTACAGTACGTTACCATGACCCATTGCACACCACTAACACACTCCACTCACTCCTTTCTGGGCACTGGCCACCCAGGGGCCAACAACACCCTCTCTCTGCTGAAAGAGCGCTCCTGGTTGCAATATGGCTAGGCACGTGAGAAAGCTTGTGCAGGGCTGTCCAGATTACGCTTATTAGCCTAACTTCAAGAATCAGTATAAATAATCAATATAAACTCTTTTAAATGTCAAATGTGTTAAAAGTCTTTCCTTTTATAAACAAAATTCCTTAAACAGCTCTAAATTTCAAAGTTTACTATCCTGATCTATCACTATGCAAAGCAGGCTAGGAACTAGAAATCCACAGCCCAGTTTTAATCAATGCATAAATGATTCTTGTACCCCCAAAATAAATGGTTTTAGTTAACTTAACATTTTTCAAATATGCAATGTAATAAAACTGACCGAAAATGACAATGGAGTGAAAAAAAAAAAAACAACAACGAAAAGCTAAAAAAGATTTTGTTGTTTTACCTTACTTTATTAAAGCTTATGTAAACTGAGTAATTATGTAAACTACTAAAATCCCACTAAATATATGCTGTGTACAACAATAAAATACTGATATTCATAACAATGAAATATTATTATAATATGATAAAATAGAAGCAGCTCTTGTTCATCTGGACAGACTGATGCAATCAGTCATGAGACACACAAGGCACATGGAGACGGTGACTATTCTTCTCACAAATCAAACATTTTGTCTCTGAAGACTTGAAATATTTATTCTTTTTGAATAATAATAATTTTCTGTTTTGTTTTATTGACATGGTAGGTTTAGGGGCAGGGGATGGGTTATGTGCTCATACATGTATAAATAATTTCATATAAATAAAACTTGTGACAATTAAAATTTTGTTGGCCTACAGCAACCTGTAGCCTACGTGCCCCTGGACATGTTAACATCTTGACTGTGAACGTCCCAAAAGTGCTTGCTGTAAGATATTATTTTAGGACTGCGCTGTTAATCGAAATATTTTATGCCTCCTTTCTATCTGTTTCAATCGTGTAGCGGTCAAATGCACACATAATTAGTGATTATTCATGTAAATCCTCATTAGTTATGTAAAGAATTAACAATAATAAGAGACTGAAAAGACATGTGTAACAGTAAATTGGATCCTTGCGCAGGGACCTTGCAAGAAAATCTTCAATGGGGGGCCATTTTGTTTTCATAGGGGGGCACATTTTATTTCTGATCTCAGAAATACACATTCACCATAACAAAACATTTTTTATGGGATATATATTTCCAGGCTCATCGTCCTGTTTCCATGATCAAGAGTGAACTTAATATTGAGAATGAACAACGTTCATTTTATCTTGTTAATTAATATTGCAGAGAAAATCAGGTATTCAGCAGCTCAAAGAAGCTCTCATCTCTACAGCAGGGACTTAGGAGGAAGGCAGGAAGCTATAATAACATGGAGTAGCGGATGCGCGCAAATATAGCAGCACAGAAATCACCTCAACCACCTGCAGCGCTTCTGTGTAGGAGAAGAACACAATAAAACCATATAGGCCAGAATAAAAGTAATAAAATAAATAGTCCTAAACTAAATGTATACCCATTAAGAAAAAAATAAAAAATAAATAAAATGCACATGTCTACCCTGAGTTGTGTTTTATTGTTGTGACCATGTTTTTTTACAAACACAAGGATTTGTTTTTATTGTCAGTGTAGACCTAAATAAAATTAAATTTAAGCGATCTCGGCTGAGCCTTTTTTCCTTTCAGTTTCTATTTAAATATAAAATATTTTGATTAACAGCCCTGAAAAATATCTTAAAGCAAACACTTAAAGATGTTCACACTCAAAGCCGCGAGCACCACCCGCTGGTGAAGACGTCTAACAGCAGATGGGTTCTTGGATCAGCAATCTACTGCTTTTCCTGCAGTTTCCGGATGTGCACTCGAAACCGAAAGTTGCCTGGCGATTATTATTGCAGGAATTATTAAACAAACTGAATATTTTGAAAATGAACTTTGTAAGGTGAATGCTAAAAATGAAATTGTTTGTGAAATGTTTCCATTTAAAATATTCAATATGTAAATATACAACCATGTTAAATGCAGCACAAAAATGCAAGTCATGAAAATACAATGCATTAAAATGCAAGCACTGTTAATTGCAATGTATTTTTTCTTTGATTTGTGGAATTCAACAAGCTTTTTATTTCAAATACTTTAGGCTGGATTTTTGTTCCATAGGTGTGTTTCTATTCTGAGGAACTGAAAATAGACTGTGCCATAGATCAACTCAACTCAAACCACAAACAAAGGACACAAACAAGTGCATGTGCACTCTGTGCTTTAGACCATGTGCCTAGATTCTTAAAATAGGTCCCTGTATGTTTAGTGGCTGTAAATAAAAGACACTTACCATTTGACCAATCTCTCCTGGCATTCCAGGGTCTCCCTGTTAGAAACAAAATATATACAGTAGTCAACATCTGAAATGGATCAAAACCTTTAATCAAAATTGTCCTAAAATCTAAAACCAAAATGTGTTCCTGTCTTAGGCCAACTTTGATTAACATTTTTGATCCACTTCAAATGTTGACCACTGTATTTAACCATTATATGAAACTAAATGAAAACAACAAAACTACTAACATCTCTCTCATCCATAGTCCTAATTTAATGTGGTATTCCATATATTTCACATATTGTTGAATTTTATGTTCGGTTGATGTTACAAAACATCTCGACTGCAACCCTGTTCCCTGAAAAAGCGTGAACGAGATGCTGTATTTCAATAACGCTGATGAGAACATTGCTTGTTCGACCGGTTGTGAAGCATGTGTGAAGGATTTGCTTAATTAACCTCTGTAAGTGACGTCATTTGATTATGTGCACATGAAGGTTATAAATAGACATGACATGTACACATCTTCACTTTACATCTTTGTCTGAAGAGATGTCTAGGCACTCTTACAGTGCGGCATTGAGGTGCAGCATCCCGTTTACACTTTTTCAGGCTACAGGGTTACAGTTAAGTAACCTGAGGCTTCCCCTTTCAAAAGCTAGTCTTGGTGCTGCATTTCAATAATGCTGATGGGAATGAAAAAATCACTGGAACCACACCAGAAGTGTCTGAACCTCCCAAGTTCTCAAAAGGTCTCAGACATGACTCTGGGATGCTGATGCAAGGACATAAGAGCCTGGAGTATGGACATCCAAGCTATAGAATCTGAAAAATATGACACTGAAACAGCCTGGCAGTATAGCCATGTATAACCATGGTCGTGGAAAGTGTGGCTGGGAGGGGAGTTTGGAATTGGACCCCTGTGGCTCCTGGAACTCCTGATCCGCCATGGCCTCCCGAGGCTCCAGATCCGCCATGCCCTCTTGGGACTCCTGATCCGCCCTGGAGTCAACTAGTGACTCTATCCTTTCCAGCCTCCAGGGTGCCTTTTCCATCTGTTTTGAGTTTAGTTAATTATGTCCTTGTGCATTTATACCCTGTCTGTTTGAGTCTACCTTTGTCTGTGATTCTTTGTTGTAATTCCTAATGTTGGGACCAAGTTCTTTATTTACACCTATTATTATGTTGCTGTACATGGCTTGGCAGGGAGCGTTGACTTCAAGTGATGATGCACCCCCAGAGGATAGATAGCCTGTTAGAATCTCTTCTACCTGGAGTATCATCATGAAGCCCTGTGCTTTTAAATCCACAATACTCAAATAATTTAAGGTTGAGGGAACAAAAACACAGGAAAAATATGACTCATTCCACAAATGTATTTTCTCATCACAGAGGCCACCAAAAAAGGGGAACGACCATAGCTGAGGTCACTTACCTTGCCACCTGACAGAAATCCGCCATCTAGGATATAGGTCTTCAGCCCTGTTCCTGGAGGGGTTGAATACCTCTTATCTAGAAGCTTCTTGGGGTCTCTTGCTTCTGTGACCAATTAGCTTAAAGAGCTGCAGCATTTGCTGCCTAATCAGAAGAAATGCTGGGGCATGCTTTGGATCCGGGTGCAAATAAATCTCCCGATTGGGGGAGAAAAAGTGTGATCTTTACGAGCGTTATTGAAACACAGCATTGAGACAAGCTTTTGATAGGGAACTACTTTTTTTTTTACTTTTAAGGGAATTAAACATTCTGTGACAAACACCAGAAAACACAATCGGTTTCATGATTAGTGACAGAAGGGTTGAGAAAACAAAACAATGATCTTGGGTGCAGTAAATACAAAAGAGATCCCACATATCTTTACTCTCAAATTAACAATTAAAAGTCCTGGTACATACAAAAGCACGATCCTTCAACATGTTTTGCTTTTGGAGATACTTACAGGGAGGCCTGGGACTCCCCGAGGACCATCTTTTCCTGTGTCCCCTGGGGGTCCCCTGGGGCCTGGAGGACCTGGAGGTCCAGGAGGCCCAGGGGGCCCTGCTTGACCCTGGTCTCCCTGTGAAAGTAAAATTGTAAATATGTGAAACATATTAATAATTAAAAAAATAAAACATGCAAAAATGTTTGTATGCAGTTTAAGGGGAGAAAGATTGAAAAGTCTTATCACACAGTATTAAACAACATTAAAATGAAGGACCAATATATTTCAAGTGAAATCAGAGAATGCACATGTAATCATGTCATTTTTAAGAAAATCAGGTTTAAAATCAAAAGTTTATTTGAAGTCAATTAGTTTGAAAAAGCTTGCCAAAGCAAACTTTCTGAACAATTCAATTGTTTTTGAAAGGAAAGCATGCAGGACATGCCTTATTTACATATTCAACTAAATGACACTCTCTTCTCTCACCCACTAACTAAGAAACACAAATTATTTCACAGTGAGTGTACTAGGGCCTTCAGGTTACAGATGTAACATTTACTCTGTATATCATCCAATCAGTTATGATGGTACAGTTCTGTTTCACTTTGAGGATTTCCGTTCACACTTTTGGAGTGTAATTGCTTTTACTAATTTCTAAATTTTTGTTACCATGTCTGAGACTGTGTATAAAAAATAACCATATATACAGTATATATATATTTTTTGTGTGCAACTGGTCACTAACCAGAATTTCACAAAGAAGGCTTAGAACTTAGAGCCTCCTTATTTTTGCAGTCCTAATAGTAGACTGAAATATCACACATGTTCTCCATGGTAACACTTTAGAATACTGTTCTGTCATTAATAAATAAATTCACAAGAATAGTTAAGCAGTACTAGCCCTCTAGTAGCTACTATTAACTAACAATAATCTAACAAGAAACTGATTATAAATTATTAAGTAATCGTGCTTAGTCCAGTGTTGTAGTCTACCATTAGCTCATAGGTTACCACTACTTTTCATACCTCTTAGAGAACTGCAAAGCTGTATACATGTTTATATGAATAATGCAAAACGTATAATTAATACTAAATTGAGGGTCATGGTAACCAATTAGGTATGACCCAAGTATTAACAAATCATTCAAAAGAAATTACAAATTATTTGGATTCTGAAATGAATAAAAAGATTACTTCATACTAATGACTGAAAGCATTGCAAGCTTTGTAAGGGTTTTGTGAAGTATTAGAATGGTTTGGAATGACTCAAGCACTATAATGTCCTTCTAATGGAATTACTGGTTATTAGAAACTGTATTCTAAAGTCAAGATCATGATAACTCCCTAGGTAAGTCTGAAGTCGTTGTACACTTTTGAGGTTTTTGTAAGATTCTTGATAGTTATTACTTCTGATAGATTTGGTAACACTTGAGTCATTGAGTTACCATGATCTTCACTTTAGAATACTGATCCAAATAATTAGTACTTCCTTTAGAAAGATGTAGCAACAATTAAGTAATTACTATCCTAAATCTTATATATACCTCAAATGTTAACTATGGCTTCAGAGTGGAACAGAATTCTAAAGTGTTACCCATCACTCTTACTGTTGTATTAATTTTATTAATTATTAGTCCAACTGAGCTCTGAGATTAAAGCTAAAGAATGGAAAGCAAATGCTGGACCAAATATGAGAAGCCCAGTCTAATGGAGCAGAGACAAAGAGAACAGAATGAGGACAAGCACTACCTTAATGAGTCGACGTTTAATGAGTTGCTGATCAGCAGAAAGAAAGCCATGATTTATCTTAGGGAAGACCATCTGAGCAGGTGTGAGGTCAAAAAAGGTCGGAGGTCAAAAGTGAGAGAAGTCGGAGAGGAGAGTTGCATGAGGTCCAGGGAAGAGGAAGAGAAAAAAAGGAAAGAGGGAATAAAAAGGGTACAAAAAAGATTAGATTAAAGTAGTTGAAGTTGAGTCAGAGAACCCAATCCAGTACCTTCATGAATTAGTAAAAGTTGACATTTTCAATGGTGGCAGCAATGGGTGTATTGACTGCCTTTAGCAAAGCCTGTAATTACCACCTCATGAGTGCTAGCTCACCCACTCTAAGAGAGCCAATTTGAAAAAATAAATAAATAAATAAAACATGTCAACTTCTACTGACTGAAAGCACTTTCATTTTTTTCTTTTCTTTTTTTTTAAGCCAAGGCAGACCACAGGAACTACACACACTGAATCCCATCATGCAGATTTACTTGTCTTTGTCAGCATACCCTAAATTATGCAATTACATATTCCTTCTATCTAAAGGGGGCACCTATAATAACTAGAACAAAAATAATTCTGTCACTAAAGATTCAAATGTTCCACAATATGACCCACTTATTATATGGGTGATTCTGGACATTTAAGCAGGAAGTAAAGGAATAATATTTTTGTGGTTTTGGGTTGGATTTGTGGTAAACCAAAGATATCAGTTTTGAATACATTTCAGCATTTTAGTTTAACATTTAATGTGTCTCTCTTGAGTTATTGCCTTCGTAGAATCCAAGCAGACAGTGGTCAGACTATTTGGTGGTTAGAAAATATGACTCTTGTTTGAAATTAATCACACTTCACTGGGAAAGAAACTCTGTTGTGAATACATACATTCCTGTCACCAGCCGGCATAATAATAACACCACTGGAACTGGGAACGTATTTTTTGATTGGTTGGAATGGATTTATCAGGCACAATTGTGTTTGGGCCAAGTCTGTCATTGCATAGGCATAGGGGACAAATGCACTGTTGACAGATCTCAGAGTGTGCCATCCATAGAGTCTGCCTTGGCCATTTGGCTTGTGCCAACAAACCTTCACAGTCAGGATTTGATTGCTGTGTAATGCAGCCAAAGTGGGTAGACCAGGAAGTCTCTGGGGACAAACAGCATAAAAATGGCACAAAACAAATACAACACAGCATGACAATAAAAGCCATTCACACGAGTGCTGCATCAGTTTTGCATGAGTATGACTCAAAACGTCAAGAGGTTATCTTTTTGACAAAGAGGCTTTAACATACTGATATGTTACAATGCAAAAGGAATTTTGATTTGATCTCAGCAGTGAACTTAGCCAAAAACAGACTATAGGTATTTCTTAATCATTTACTTTGGATTTGTGCCCTCGTTTTGTGTGCCAATACCATAAAATTTAACCTTCAATGTTGTTTGTTTTCTTGCAAGATTTGTAATTTGATGCCTACTATCATAAAGCTAAATTACTGAATATTTTGTAAACAATATAGCTTACATGTTTGTTTTTTCTTGGAATGCAAACAACAACAGAAAAACAAGACATAAGTTAAAATGAATTTATATTCCATACCACCATGTTATGGAGAGTAATTTGAATTGCATGGCTCATTTAGTAAAATGATGTAATAGAAACCACTTCATCTTCTGTTTTGGAACTCAAGCAAAAAGCACTTGCAAACAAATTATACTGACAAAACAAAGTAGTTATAATTTCAAGTAATTGGAAAAGATATCCCTCTATGGCATACATTATTCAGAAATTATGCTAAGCATTTAAAATGCAATATTAATGTATACATTTTATTTTAGTGGTGCCAAATGATCCAGTAAAATTACAATTTATTAGCCATGAGCTAATCATTAGCACATTAATCACATGCTATCAAGGCTCTATAATGAGTTCATTTAAGACTAGAAATACATTATGATACATAGTCACTGCACCAGCTTTCAGCCAAGAAGGCTTCCTCAAGGCATGTGAGGTTAATGCCCAGTCTAACGGACTTCCACTGTAACTTTAGTGGATGAATCATGTTCATTCTGTGTTAGAAATGGTGATATTCCTAAAAGCTATAACCACAAATAAGTAAACATTATAACACATTATAACTGTTCTTATGGATAATCATAAGATGATACACATATTATAAAGTTATTTATACTGCATTCTGCATTCGTTATAATTCCTTAAGAATACACTTACAATATATTATAAATACAAGCTTCATAGAAGGTGTTTTTTCTGTTTTAGTGCACTTTCATAAAAACAACAACTCAGAGACCAACAAATCTGAGTGTTGTAACGAACGGAGCGAGGCAGACAGACGGATCCACTTGCGAAGTGTGTTTTATTAAAAGCAGAGTAGTCAAACAG
>JAUMHP010000052.1:21334983-21346856 GCA_032361065.1 Enteromius trimaculatus | reverse complement strand
TTATTGTTAATGATATTTGAATAAAACTGTGATCTTGCAGCTCTCAATGCACTTGCATATGCCTTCTGATGTTCTCTGTAAACTTGCTTATGAACAGTGAGTCCTGAGGCCTGTAGACGTCGCTCAAGAACACGCCCAGCTGTCTTTTTCTTCCGCAGCTCAAATGTATACCGGGGGCAGAACGTGAGAAGCAGACAGTTCTATATCTGACAGGGGCATGGAAATCAAGGAGACTGCTGAGCGACTGATTGTAGAAGTCAACTGACTCAGTGACTGAGGAACATTCAACAGAGGAGAGATGCTGAAGATCTTTGCTCAGAGTATCTGGATTGATCTTTTTCAATTTTTTGTAACATATTTGTCGTTTAGCTTCTGTGAAGGAACAAAGGAGTGACAGCTCAACGAGACGACCTTGTGGTCACACACCCCCAGATCATACACAAAAAGGTTGCTAATGGGTACAGAATTTGTAATAACCAGATCCAGGATATGCCCTCTGAAATGTGTGGGAACATCAACATGCTGTTGAAAATTTAGACAGTCCAATAGTTGTAAAAACTCTTTATCAAACCGCACCTCTCAGATCTTTCCGATCGCCACCAGAAGCATCCCTCACCTGATTTCTAACATTTCCCAGGGATTTCATTTCCCAGAATCCCCTGTATCTAGGGCTGATTACCAGCACAGGTGTTTCCCATTATCTTACCCTTTAAATACCCGGTTCACGGATCAGCCAGATGCAAAGTCTTGTTTGCCCCAGCTGCAATTCCAAGCGTTCTACCCACATTGTATTTTCCACTCTGTGTATTACCCCGGACTGTTTACTATCCTCTGATCGTTTGCTAGCAGCCCAGACCTTCCGCTTGTTTACTGACTACAAATTGCTCTGTTTGCCGGTATTCTGTCTCTGCCTGATGACTTTTATCAAAGCTGCAAATAGATTTGAAGGCCTCCGGTTCCTCATTACAGAAGACTTCGCCAGAACAGGATTCAGCGGCTTTATATCATTTGGCCAGTGAACTGTCTTCTCAAGCCTCCATACTCGCTGCCCATTAACAGCAGTTGCAGAAACTTTGATGCAAGCACTCACACCATCCATGTCTAGCAGTACACTCACTAACATGGCGGCTGCCGCACCTGCTTCTCTCTCTCCTCCTTCTCAGCTCAATGCACGACTGTCTCTGCCTGATAAATTTGACGGCACCACCACCAAATGCAAGGGATTTTTGTTACAATGCACCATCATCATGAACCAACAACCACAGTTGTACCCCACAGATGACAGCAAAGTGTTGTTTAATTGTTCAGTGTTTACCAAAGGAGCATTGGATTGGGCCACCATGATGTGGGAAGGTAACCACATTACTTTTCCTTTATATTACTTCATATATATATATTTCGCACCTTCGTTGCGCAAACTAGCTGGGAATCAGAACTGCTGAAGTTACTCTATCACAAAGGGTTACACAATTACCTACAAGCTGAGCAGGCATGTTGAGACAGTGGCAAAAAGCTGAAAAATTCATGGAACTTACCATTCACATCAATAAACTTCTACGTTCACATTGAGGACAAAGAAACAGTCATCAGCATGTGTCATTTACCACCGCACCAGATCCAGAACCCATGCAACTAGGATTCACTCGCCTGTCCCAGGAAAGCCCCGGATCAGGTCTTCTCGACCTTCTCCAGTATCAGAGCTGACCTGGCCATAGCTTTCAGTAAACAAAGACCCACTCATCTATCACCTCGCAGACCTAGCGACTGTGCCATATCCCAACCTGATTCCAAGCCCATGAATGAATATATTAAAGAGGAGCTTGCTAAGGGATTTATTTGTCATTCTACGTCCCCAGCCAGAGTTCTTTTTTTTGTGAAAAAAAGATGGAGGATTAAGGCCTTGCATAGACTACCATAGCCTCAACGACATCACAGTGAAATATCTCTATCCTCTGCCATTAGTTCCAGCAGGTCTTAAACAACTTTGAACAGCTCGATACTTCACCAAATGGATCTTCACAGCGTATTCAACTTGATTTGTATACGCCAAGGAGATGAGTGGAAAAAAGCCTTTTCAACCACCACAGGGCACTATGAATACCGGGTCATGCCCTTTGGCCTTTCATACAGTCCCTCTGTGTTTCAAGGACTCATTAAGTATTCAGCATTCAACATTTAATTGAATACCAACTGTATGTGAAGAATCAGAAGTGTGAATTCCATCAAACCAAAATCGCCTTTCTGGGCTACGTGATCAGAACCGAAGGAGTCACCATGGACAAGACCAAAGTAATACCAGAGGTTGATTGGCCCCAGCCCAGGACCCTTAAGGAACTGCAACGCTTCCTGGGGTTTGCAAACTTCTATCTGAGATTCATGCATAACTTTAGACAAGTCACGGCCCATTGACTTCCATGACCAAGAGATTTCAGTCCACGCTTGAATGGGTGACTGAAAGCATCCAAGCATTTCAGGATCTCAAAAGTCGATTTACTACTGCACCCAGTTTATGTCATCCAGATCCAGACAGAGAGTTCATAGTGGAGGTGGATGCCTCTAACAGTGGGATTGGAGCCATCACAATGCCATGGAAATCCCGTGAAACAATTCCCCTGCCCCTTCTATTCGCAAAAACTGAACTCAGTTGAACACAATTATGATGTGGCAGTCCGGGAAATCCTTGTTATAAAGGTGGCCTTGGAGGAATGGCGCCACTGGTTGGAGGGAGCTAAAACACCATTTACTGTACTAACCGATGACAAGAACCTAGAATACATCCAAATAGCCAAACAGTTAGACTCCAGAAAAGCTAGATGGGCACCCATCCGGATATAATGACTCCTTCTGTGTGTCCATCCAATCAAACCTATGTACCGTCGGAACTGCAGGAACGTCTTCTCCACTGGGTACACAACACCCCCAGTGTGAGACATTCTGGGATCACGGCTTCTACAGAGCTCACCTTAAGTTGATTCTGGTGGCCGACACTGCAAAAGGATGAAATATAATTTGTTAATAATTGTGCCACGTGTAATATCACCGAAACCTTTCATCAGAAACCGCAGGTCTACTTTAACCTCTGCCAACTCCTCAAAGACCATGGTCACATATTGGCATCGACTTCGTCACTGACTTACCAGCCTCCAGGAACTATACCACGATTCTCACGGTCATTGACCACTGTTCTAAAGTGTGTCAGTTTATCCCACTCCTCAAGCTTCCTACTGCCTGGGAGACAGCTGAAATCATGCTAGAACAGGTATTTAGATTTTACCTGTCTACCTGTTGATCGGGGCCCACAGTTTACCTCCCAAATTTGGCATGTCTTCTGCTTACTGCTGAATATCAATGTCAGTCTCACCTCTGGTTACCATCCTCAATCAAACGGCCAGGCGGAACACCTCAATCAAGAGCTAACCCAATTCCTCAGATCCAACCAACTAGACTGTCACTAACTAGTATGAGCAGAATATGCCCAGAATTCCCTAAAGAAACCTTCCCTCGGCCTTACTCACTTTCAATGCATCCTACGATACCAACCTTCCCTGTTTCCATGGTCAGGCGAACCATCCAACCTTCCTACCATTAATGATTGGCTCAAACACAGTGAGAAGACCTGGGATGCAGCCCATACGCACCTTCAGTGAGCAGTACGTATGACTAGTGAACAGGCAGACAGACCTCACTGGCAGGGTCCCTCCTATGAACCAGGTCAATTGTTCTGGCTGTCCACCCTGGGTTCTGTGCCTTCGCCCGCCCTCCAAGTAACTCAGTCCTAAGTACTTGGGTCCTTTCAAAATACTTAAACAAATTACCCCAGTATCATTTCATCTTGAATTACCTACTAATTACCGTATCTCTCCCACCTTTCATGTTTCCTTGCTCAAGCCCACCGGTGGATATAACATTTCCCATGGACTTTATTTCCCAGAATCCCACATATCTAGGGCTGATTACCAGCACAGGTGTTTCCCATTATCTTACCCTTTAAATACCTGGTTCACGCATCAACCAGATGCAAAGTCTATCCCCATTGTATCTTCCCTTTCTGTATATTCCCTGGATCTGTATATTATCCACTGTTCATTTGTTGTCAGCCCTGACCTTCAGCCTGTACCCCGACTCTGAACGATTGCTGTCTGCCCCAAACTTTGCTTGTGTACTGACTACGAATCTGCTCACTCTGTATTGTACAGGAAATGTTTACAGTGTTTATTACATATATATTTCTTTCTCTAAAAATCACATTTTTACATATGCGTTCTTTAACGTTCTGCTTGAAAAACAAAGTGGCTGTGATGCCAAACACCCTCACAAAAGTAGAAAGCCTTTGGATTTACAACTGTGACAATGAGCGCTTATCAGGATCACTTAAAGTTGGATTTTCAAAAATATGTGAAATATTCAGCTTTCACAACATGGAATCTTTAAATTATGAGTTTATATAAAATATAAGAGTTTTATGCACATGCATGCTGTTTTGGCGACATTTCCACACATCAAAATGTGTAGCTGAACGAAACAAACTGATTTGTTGTTTGGCATGTTGGTCAAACTTGGCCAATGAACGATACCATACCATGCTACATGAGACTATAGTAGGAGTAGCTTGGCCGACAGCACTATAAGCTTTGGCAGCAAGAACTGCTAAAAGCTTACAGCCTTTGGATGGGAGACACAGACGATTCCTTTAAGTGGTGGTGTTCTGCAGGCACAAGTACACTGCAGCAGCTTTCTCTAACTGGGCAATGTCTACATACCCCATAGATAGACACCTTTACCTTCTGTATACACACACACTATAAGTTCTTTACACAATCTGACATGTGCTTAAAATTGAACTGGAAATTAGGTGCTGGGCATCCGGCCAGAGGAGAACTGGCCCCAATTAAGCCTTGTTCTCCCAAGGTTTTTTTCCCCATTCTCTCATGGATGGGGTTTTGGTTCCTTGCTGCTGTCTACTCTGGCTTGCTTAGTTGGGGACACCTGATTTCTAGAATTAGATTCTAGCTTTGCTACAATCTGTATTGTTAAAAGTGCTATATAAATAAAAGAGACTTGACTTGTGTCGGGCATTCAGAGCACTTCTGCAGTGTGCTGAATGCCCAGACACAGAAGGCAATGCTTGTAGCCACCATCAGGACACTGACAGAGCAGAATCTTTAAACAAAAAGAAAAAAAGACAAGCTGTCCATGACTGCTCATTTAGAGCAAATCTGGTCTTTTAGTTAAAGCACCCAGGGGAATCACTGAAAAGGGACATGGCTATTCCCATCATACCGCCAAACCAGAACAGTCCTCCAAAATGGCTTGGTGGAGAATAACAGCTTTCATACAAACACTCGGCTCCAAAGCAAAAATCTGAATCAGTGGATGCATGCTGTCATCTTATACTGTATGTACATGTATGTATGGGAAGTGGCTCAGCATGCAAAATCCACTAGCCGTTTTCACTGGCATTTGTTCCTAAACTAATAGAGGATTGCAAGTTGACCCCTACTGTGTGATCAACAGAACCTAGGGTATGATTTTCCTCAAAAATGTGATGTACATTACAAAATGAGAAATTTAAGTCCATGATTGGGTACTTGAATTCCAGATGTTTCCATGAATTGCATCTAATCCAATTGCATAAATTATTCTGCAGCATTCAGTACTTTATTCTGTAATTCTGTAAAATATTGCTTACTTTCTTGTTTTACCTATTTCTTCAGTCAATCATACAGCAGATCTTTCACATTTACAACATTTAAGATGAACATTAATGTCTTAGTGAGTGACTCCTGCCTACTGAGACCTCATGTGCATACCCTCTATATGCAGGATTTTTGAGAAATAATTATACCACTGAACTTATAGTAATGTGAATAATTACCCAAATATACTATATGCTTTTTGCACTGATAACTGATGAAATTCTCAAGTTATAATTCCATATACTCTCACTGTAAAATGGGAGATTTTAAATAAGGGTTAAGAGAGTTTTGCTATGAAAACATGTGGTCGACCATGAAATATGGCTGACATCATCAAATTAAAATAATTAAGTTGCCTCTGGCAGGCCAAAGCTACATTTTTTTAAAGATCTGCTCACTCCAATCTGCAGAGAAAACATTTAAAGGAACTTAAAGCTAAGACTCTCATAGACCATTCAATATTATAACTGATGTCAGAACAAATGCACCAAATCACAAAGAGAGAAGTATGAAGAGACAAAGGTGCTTACTCTGTTTTACAGAGAATCTTTGTTAAAAAAGCAATCCTTAGAATTTAGCGCACATGCAAAAATAATGTAACAGGATAAGTGATTTATTTGATAATCTGCTAAATGTAGCTAAATGCTTTGTTAATTATCCTGTGAATTAATCAAGTTGTCAGGCAACTGAGCTGAAAATAATTACATTATTTGAATGATCTCTTCATACTCTAGCATACTCACACAGTATGTCAATGTAATGTCAACTCTTTGCTTGCAGACAGACTGCCAGTACTGAGCATTTAAAATGGCTCCTTCAGGTGTATATAGTTTTAGAATTTTTAGACACACCATTAAGAAACCCATGCATCATATCTGGGAGATATAACACATGTATTCACTCATAAGACAAAGACATGCAAAAAAAAAAAAAAAAAACATACCCGTGGTCCCTGGTCGCCTTGATCACCCTATAAAGCCAGGGAGAGAGAGAGAGAGAGAGAGAGAGGGAGAGAGAGAGAGAGAGAGAGAGAGAGAGAGAGAGAGAGAGAAAACACAAAATAAGAGAATTAAATTTTTTAATACTGTACACAAGAAAAAGCAATGAAAGGAGTAACTCAAAACACATGTGTTATCAACATTCTCAAAAATACATTACAGTTGAAAGTATAAACACTTATGATACAAATTGTCGAGGTCAGGAAAAGGAGTGAGTGTGCACACTGAAAACAATGTTTATAATTTTAGTTGGGGCCACCTAATTTCTAGCATTTGATTAGATTTCATTAAAAAGATCTGATTCAAAATGGGCTGATCTAGACAACGATGTATCTCCACTCAATAATGAAATGCCATTAGCTGAAAATTGAGTGATTAATCTTGTCAGTATACATTACTGACATTCTGTTCTTCAATTTGATACTGTTCGGTGCTTTTTGAATGTTTTGTTTTGAATATGTTTTGAATATGTTAGAATAATTGTTACAATACCTTACCATAAAATAAATGTTACAAATGTTGCATTTACTTTTTACATCTACACATTATATTAAATTTATCAGAACAAAAAAAAAAAGTATTTTTAACAGTGAAAGAATATCTGTAGAAGTCCTGCAGTGACGTTTAAATTGACTAATTTTATTTATAGCATTAATAGCATTTATTTTTATTTATATAATTTACATTACATAAAGTACATAAAGGTCTTTGTTAATTCTTATGTTGTTTAGTTAATGTTTATTGACTAACATTTAAGGCCTTTATGCAACATGGAGTAGCACATGTATGTAGCATTTCAGCATTAATGGAATCTGAAAGAAACAGGGTAACAACTGAAAGAAAGTGGGTAATAAACCAAAAGCAAAACAAAGACATCTCTACTGTGTCGGCGCCGATAGCCTTGTGGGCAATGTGCTGACATTCAGTGCCATTGTGTTTCGGATGTTGTGAGTTTGAGCCCAGTCTTGCAGGCCTTTCCTGATTCCATCTCTCTACAGCTTCACTTCCTGTCAGTTGTGATCTATCCAATCTAATACAGGCAAAAAACCAAAAAAAATATCTTAAAAAATCTACACTGTCTTCCAAGAAAAATAATTTTGTGTTTCTTTGACAGTGTGAGCACTCATAAGCCTTGTGGCACAATTTGGATGATAGAATGGCAATGTCTCTATATTACTGGAAGTTCTGACTAAATTCTAATAGGCACACAATGAATGCACAAAACTACTTAAAAGATAAATTGTTACAGCAAATGCCAAATGGTAGCGTATATAGAGAGTCCTGAACCTTTGCATGGGTAGATTAAATTATGAAACTCAGCTCTTGCTTAAAGTATCATGCAAGCTAGGTTTCCAGATATATAATTGCCTGGACTCCAAATGCTATCAAAAGACATTCAAACCAGTACTTGGGGAATGTCAATGTTTCAATATTTCTGCTTATCGGTCAATTACAAAACATCCATGCTGGAAAAGCATGTGTGATGATGATCAAAACAATCTGTAAAATGCCACAATGTCTTTCCATAACATGTGAAGAACCTCCATGTCTGCCCCTCGGTGTACACAGTGACATTCTGACACTAGTATGCTTTTAATACTTCTGTGCTGGATCACTGCTTCTTGGGACTAATAAGGACTAATAAAAACAATTTGGTAATTTCATGCTGGACTTCTGTTTTATATAGGGGTGCTCTGTAAATAATTAAAAGACTTTAGCTTGGGGCCTGCTGGGAAGGCATGGAACAGGCCACGCTGCCTGGGGCCCATGATGGGGGTCCCACAGCGTTGCCAGTTGTACTGAAGCAGGTGGTTGGGGGGGCGGAGCACATGACTAGACACATAGATTCTAAAATTGGAAATAAAGAAATGCAATATATTGATAAGATTATGGATATAATTGAAGGGAAACACAGCCTTTTGGCTGACTGTGGAATATTGCGATTTGTAGCCACACCCACTGGGTGAAGGAGATCCAGAGTAGCACAGCCGGAACTACTCTGCTCTAGGTCCGACAGCGGGGCAGGGAGGAATCAGATTCAGCTATTACAGGGAAACACTGAGAAAAATAGCGCACGGATCCCATGGAAGTGGCGCAGCAAGCCGACACCAGCTGGCCTCCCACTCACCTGCTGTCTTCAGTGAAGACACCGGAGGACACAGCCTCTACGCGGTGGTCGTAGAACCTGGCAAACGTGTTGAGTGTCATCCAGCCCACAGCCCTACAGATATCTGCTAGAGAGGTGCCAAGAGCCAATGCATAGGATGAAGCGACACTCCTTGTTGAGTGAGCTCTGAGCTCTGGTATAGATAAGCCAGGGAGATGGCTTCATTCAACCCAATGAGCCAACCTCTGCCTGGAGACAGCATTCCCCTTCTGCTGTCCACCATAGCAAATAAAGAGCTGCTGGGAGCGTCTGATGCTCCGAGTGCGGTCAGTGTAGAGGCGCAATGCGCATACAGGACACAATAACTCTAAGGCTGGGTCTGCCTCCTCCCGGGGCAGAACTTGCAGGTTCACTACCTGGTCGTGGAAGGACGTGGTAGGAACCTTGGGCACATAGCTGGGCCGGGGTCTCAGGATAACGTGAGAATCAGCCGGGCCGAACTCCAGGCACTCTTCGTCGACAGAGAAGGCTTGTAGCTCCCCCACCCACTTGATGGAAGCCAGCGCATTCAGTAGTCAGTCTGTTTTCACTGTCAGATACTTTAGATCTGCTGACTAAAGGGGCTCGAAGGGAGCTTGCCGCAGACCATGTAGGGTGACGGCAAGGTCCCAAGAGGGTACAAGTTGTGGTCCTGGACCCACCCTCCACTACATTGTGATATGCGGATATGGCAGCGACTTACTTATTGAGAGTCGAAGGGGACAGCCTGTCCTCCAACTTCTCTTGCAGGAAAGAAAGCACAACTGCAATCGTGCATCTCTGTGGGTCCTTCCGAGGAGATAGTCTCTATCACAGCGCTTGAAAGGCCGGAGAGGTCTGACGCATCCCGTCCAGGAATCAGATGTGCAGGTTCCACAGATCCAGGGTGCGGGTGCCATATCGTGCCCTTCCCCTGAGAAAGAATGTCCTTGCTCAAGGGGATCTTCCAGGGAGGGGCTGCCATAAGGAACATGAGGTCGGCAATCCAAGTCCAGGAGGGCCAGTAAGGTGCTACCAGCAGGACATGTTCCTCATCCTCCCTGATCTTGCACAGGGTCTATGCAAGGAGGCTCACTGGGGGAAAGGTGTACTTGAGCCCAGGAGGCCAGCTGTGTGCCAGTGCATCCCTGCTGAATGATTTCTTGGACTTTGTAGAGGGAATAGAACAACAGGCAATGGAAGAGGTCTATCTTGGCCTTGCCGAAGTGGCTCCATATCAGCTGGACTTCCTGAGGGTGGAGCCGCCATTCTCTAGGGTGGGTGGACTGCCATGAGAGCTGATAGGCTGCATGGTTGAGTGTCCCTGGAATGTGAACAGCGTGCAGTGATTTAGCCGTTTGTACCTCTACAGGAGCAGATGGCGGGCGAGTTGTGAAATGCGGCGGGAGCTTAGACCACCTTGTTTGTTGATGTACGCAATGACCGCAGCATCAGGAGAAAGCGACGCAGTTCCAGAAGTACTGCTAACAACACGAGGCAATTGATATGGCAAAGTAGCTAGATGCCTGTCCAGGGGCTCGAAGCTGCCTGCCCGTTGCATACAGCACCCCAACCCGTGGAAGGGTCAGCTGCAGGTGCATGGGGCACCTCCAAACCAATTCCTGCCGTGGCACGGATGAGCATAGCTGATAGTTCGGCATCTGCCGCGGACAGGGCAGATGCGGCGCCCTCCCGATGTGGTTTCAGCCTCACTATCTGACTCACCCTCTGATGCTGCCAAAGACAACTCAGCCTCTCGGGCGCCCTGAAGGACACAATCGGCACTGTTACCGGGGGAGCAGTCTCCTTCGGGAGGACCACGGGACAACGCGGTGCGCCAGAAGTCCACGGGGCTGTTACAATGGACGGAACATTCTGGACAGGCGCCTGGAGGTCCGTCAAGTGCCTCGGCTTGGGATTCTTGCTACAGTCCAGTGACTTCACGCAGGAAGGACGCAAGGGGAGCCGTCTCATGAATGAGAGGCGAGTCCTCAACATAATCATGGTCATTTGCTCGCAATGAGCGCATTGACCATCCACGAAAGCTGCCTCAGTGTGTTCTCGGCCTAGACACGTGAGGCAACAATCATGTTTTTACGAAGAGGTGAGGAAAATTCCGCACCTAGAAATGCATGATCAGATCAACCTTCCGGAGAACGTTTTCACCAAACGTGGTAAAATCTGCTTTTTCTCCCGGTTTGCCCAGGGAAGACCCAACTCCGTGCACTCAGAGGTCTTTGCTCGCTGGAATGCAAGATGACTGGCACAGCCGGCCTTGAAAAAGGCCACCAGCCCGCAGGATCCGCTGACAGCCCCCCAATGAACGGTGTCAGACGAGCAGAGCAGATTGATTTAAGGTTGATTTATTGCTAAAAGTTTCTAAATGGCACTGTGATGTCATTGCACAATCATGACACAAAATTTTGTCACAACATCAAATTCAGCAAAACAAATATATATTTTATATATGTTATATACAGTATGTATTCCTAAATAATATTCATAGCATAATATAACTGTATTGTACACACATTAAAGGAATAGTTCACCCAAAAATGAAAATTACCCCATATTTTACCACGGCAATCAAAGATTGCACAAAAAAAAGTTTCTTGTGTTTCTTGGTTTGACCAAACATCCATAAACAACATTTTACATTTCTGCTACTGATTCCTATGAAGAAACATCACTTTCTGCCCTCTAGCTGCCTTTGCAGAACCTGATTTTGTTGAGTGTGACATGTTCCTGGGTCAACATCTTTAATGACCCTGGAACAACATTGTGAAAAAAAAAACTCTTTATAGTTTTTGTAAAGTTTAGGCTTACAATCAGTGTTTAGTGCCTTAATATCAGTATCATTCATTTATCATTTCCTCTGATTTTAGGCATTTCTTATGGATAAGGCTAGGTTTAGATGTAGAAATATGGTCAAGACAAAATTTTTTGATTGAAATGTTCCAGGGTCAAGAATATATACTAGGGCTGCACGATTTTAAGAAAAAACCTAATTGCGGTTTTTCTGATAAATATTGCGATTGCGATGCGATTTTCGAT
>JAUMHP010000052.1:21324472-21334883 GCA_032361065.1 Enteromius trimaculatus | reverse complement strand
CCACAACACAGCGAGAGGGGCTGTGCGGGGGTCAGTCTGGCTCAATTAAACAGCCAGGAGAGCTGTGTAAAACCCAGACTCCATCGGGACCGCCAATGGCTGCACAATCTCTGGAGATGTCGGTCAAGGTCGTAGAATCTCCGGAGATCCTGTTGGTGGCTGCACAGCCCATGGAGGTCTCTGAGTCGTCATTTGGACAGGCTGGGAGGCCTTTATCTCAGTCAGTTCAGTCACAGCCTGCCCAGCCCTGGAGGGTGCCGTCGCCGACTGCTCGGCCCCGGAGGGCATTACCAGTGACGGTTCGACCCAGAGGGGAGCTGTCGCTGCCTGCTCGGTCCTGGAGGACATTGTTTGGTTTGTTCGACCGAGGAGGGCATTACTATGGACTGACAGGAGGGCATTATGGTTGCCTTTTCGGCCCAGGAGGATATTATTATGGACTGTTCGGTCTAGGAGGACGACGTCGCTGAGTGTTTTGCCTATGTCACGATCAGCTGATGTGCCCGTCCAGCTCAGGATGGCACTTCAGCTAAGTAATGAACTTTATGTGTCTTTCGCCCAGTCTTATGTGATCTTTGTTGTGTTTTGTCTCACCATGTGCTTTTCCTCATTTGTAACCCCGCCCCTGTCATTAGTGTTTGATCCTCTGCCAGCCGTGTCCATCAGGTGTGTTGTGTTTTGTCTTAATTAGTCTCTGTATTTAAACCATGCCCCATGTCTTGTTCAAATGTCAGTTGTTAAAGTAATGTCTTGTACGCTGCACGCTTTGATTTTGCACTTTTGTCAGCGTTCCTTTGGTTCCTTTGTTTTGTTTAATTAAATGTTTATTTTCAACGTATCTCTGCCTCCGTGCTTCCTCTGTCCCACTGAGAAGCGAAGTCGCGACGACTGCAGCATTACAATTATTTTGCTTACCCCATTGGCAGATTAGTTTGCTTGTTTCAATTAAAAACTCACTTTATTTTAGCTTGTAAATGTATACTTTTTCATCAAAGAATCCTGAAAGAAAGTATCACAAGAATCAAAAAATTGGTAGCACAACTATTGACAACATAGATAATTCTAATAATAGATCAGCATATTAAAATCATGTCTGACACTTAACACTGGAATAAATTATATTTTGAAGTATATTATTTTATTATTATAGATTATTTTCACTCCCAGTTGGAGCTGCCAGCAAGAGACTGTTGATGGCACTCAAGCTCTCTAAGAACTCCATGTGTTTTTGTGTCTGTTTCCACATCCGGACTCCATTTCCCAGTATGCATCTCTCCTCCACAGCAAATGTTGCTGTCACACTTCGCGTGAAACAAGATGTGTATCTTATATAGGATTTAAAATCTCCTGCAGCTCATTAAATAGTATACAATTAAGGTAAATAGCCTAAAGTTTGGTTCTATGCCAGAAAAACAAACTTACAATATATAATGTGTTATGATTTGGTCTGTCTGCTCTCACCCTCAGCCACAACCAATCACCTCATCACCTATGAACTGCATTTGCACACACTCACCTGTTTCAGATTTTTAATTACACACCATTACACACATTTAAGCCAGACTCACACACCAACTGTCACGAAGTCTTGATTTGCTCTGCTGTTAATTCTGAGTGTTATTTCCCTGTTTTCAGTTTTTTTTTACCAACCAAGGATTGTTACCTCGACTTGTGATTGTTCTCTGCTTACTCTGACATTTGCCTTGTTTATCGACTCTGCCTTGCCTAGCCCTGATTGTACCTGTTTGTACCTGTATTATTTATATTATTCATACGGTTATCCAATGTCGTATTTAGTTGCTATTGATATTCTGGTTTATACGCTCTGTTGATTAACACTGGTGTTTTACCTTAGATCAGACCTAAGTGAGCTGTCAACAGTCCACCATTGTTTTATGTAGACAAGAATGTCTCCTAAGCGACTGAGGTGTTTTGTTTTGTTTTTTGGACGTAATTATGAACATATGAGTAATCGTTTATACCGAACATCTGAGCTGCTGAAGACGCAGTGGATTAACTTTGTTTTTTTTTTTTAAGGGAGTGCACCCTTCAGCCTTTTTGAATCTTTGCAAATTGCCTTTCCTAATAATGTGCTAGTTAGCAGGTTTAGAGGCAAAATGCTGCTAAAATTTACAATCTTATGAGGACGGTTTGTCTCATCACAAAAGAGAGGGGTGGCATGAGCAGAGCTTATTAGCATTTAAAGGGACTGGTCCTATGCTTTTGACAAGGTAGAATGGGGTGTCAGTTTACACAACCACTGAGAAAATTTGTCATCCGATGACCCCTTTAATAGGTTGGTCAGCCCCCTCAAATGAACACAAAACAAAACCTGAAATGGTAAGTGAAATTACAAAGTGTAAAGATGCACACTTCTACATTAGTTATACATGAGAATTGTTGATTATATTAGCAGTGCTCCACAGCAAACAACTTCCAAAGGGAAAACCGATTGAGGATCGGCTGAAGTAATTATAGCAGAGAGGGAAGGAACAGATGACCACAAGTGGCTGGTGCTCCTTGGCGGAATCTCAGTGAGGGAGGTTAGGGTAGGATAGGAAAACCACACTGGAAAACAAGGCAGGGAATGCCATCTGGTTCCTATATCCACAGTATATCGTAATTACTTTGCAACAAAAAAGCTTTAATGACAGCTGCATGTGTGTCTTTTGGAACGTCAAGGGGGGAGGGGTGTCTTTGCAGCATTGGTCATGTAATAAAAAGGACTTTGGGGTTCTCCATGTAGCTAGGCAAAAGTAAATTTTGTAGGTCACCTTGTAATTAAGGTGGTGTGACCAGGCAGGACTGCAAACACTTATGAAGTGTTCTATGACCGGAAGGGCCACTGACTGCTGGACGTCACCTCTCAGCATGCATCCTCCTGTGGTCTTCACATTTATGTGAGTGGCTTTAACAGATTTGTAAAAAAGCCCATTAAAACCTCAGACAAAACTTAACGTTGCTAACACTCTTAATATGAGTAAAACCTATAATTGCTTATCTGTTTCCAAACTTGGCCCACATTAATGTGTAGAAACATTTCTGGTGACGATAAACATCTTAAATGAATTCAGTGATGCAACATACACAAGCACTTTGGGCCAGACCTTGGGTCTAGGTCTTTTTTGTCAAACTCATAGCCGCTGTGACAAGTAAAACAGCTTGACTCAGCAGGCACACTCATTGTTATTCAAATGAAGGAACATTTTATCATTATGCATACAATTTCTGAAAGATCTAGAAGGCTTTTGTTGCATAAATTTCTGCTCTGAAATCCTGCTGTGTGTTTCTGTATCCTTGGAGAAGAAAATACAATCAAACATAAAAGTATGATTCATAAAGAGCTCAAAAGACAGTTTAGAGGCCACACAAAGGGTATTTAGTCATTTACTGTATTTAATAAAGTGGCAGACATATTTTATGAGAAACAGATAATCTTTCACTGAAGATAAGAGCGGAGATAATTCTTCAATGCTATTAATATTTACATCAGCAGTCACATATATTAGTATATATTACATATATATATACACACATGTATTATAACAGACAGATACAACTACTGTCATAATTTATTCAAAACGTATTCATGTTCCAAGTCTTCTGAGGCAAAACAATTGATTTTTTAGAGCAATAGAAGCGATCACAGCCTCTGTCCGCTGTAGAGCACTTCCTCTGTGGTGCAGTCTTTCTTTGGGCAAATTCAAAAAATGCAGCCAGAAGAAGTCTTCTGCAAGCTTTGGTTGTGAATTGCAATTGTCTCTTGTGTGTCTCTTGACCGATTGTGTCATTCTACAAGACAGGAATATGTTTTTGAATAAAATTGAGAGCGTTACAGTTTTTTTCAGATGCTAGGATACGATAAACAATCTTTGTCACCCGCAAAACAATGATCTAAAAAACACTAACAACATGTAGCATTACGCAGTGTTTTCTTGTGTAAAACAAGGACACATCTCTGTTTATAATTGCAATATATATTGTTTATAACTGGAATATATGTTACTGGAATGAAACAGATGATGCAGAATTCGTCAATATTTTATGTGGTTTATTTTTATTATTTTGCACTAATTCCATAATACAAGAATTTGTATACACACCATCCACTGATACAGATACAATAGTAATGCTAATAGTAATACAATTTTATATTAAAATGTTGCTGTCTTATTCAGTTTTGCATTATGTTATTGTTTTGAATGTAGGTTTAACAGTTTTGAAAACAGCATGTAAGCATGTGCAAAATGTCCTGTATGTACACAGATTTTTGGCAGTTGTTGTGTCTGAGTGAGAAAAGAAAATTGAATGCATTTTGTGCCAAAACAATGCTAATTGATTCTCAGTTTAGCCCACATAGACTTCTGTTGTGCTCACTTTGTGAAGAGTTTTGCAAAAGTGACCTAAGTATTGAAAAATGTGTCCTAGCATCTGTAAAAAAAAAAAAAAAAACCTGTAATGAAGCAGGATCCTTCTCAGTGATTAAAACGTTGCGTTTTACCAAAGTCTACAGAATACCCAAGACATGTCACTCAGATAATTTTGAATGGGAAAAAATAATGCTTAATATGGCCAAATCTCCGCCTTTTTAGTAAAAGAGTCTATCCTTAATCGGTAAAGTCAGCGCATCACTACAACTGCCGTTAGGAGATCTGGTTGCTATAGTACAGTACAGTAAGTTCTCTGAGATGTGCGCACACTGCATTGTCTAGCATTAAAAACAAGCACTTTTTAACACTTTTTGAGCAAAATAAACAGCGTTGTGATAGAGTTGTTGTCATATTTTATTGGTGCTTTCATATATGAAATTTAGTCATAAATTTGGTGAACCGTTTTAGAGAACTTGATGTTTCCCCACTCAAAGGTAGGAGCTGCACATGATATTTTATCACTTTAGAAGAACTTGGAATGCAACATGACTTGTTTGTAATGCTTTTATACTGTTTGTTTATGCTTTTTGCAATATATACCAGTTTTAGTAAAAAACAAATAAATAAAAAAAAAACACCTGTGAACGCGCTTATATTTGCCTGTTATGTATTTTATATTGTTCAGAAGTGGGCATGGGTGGTATTACAGTAGGTGCACCAATCAAAGTTTAAATTTACTTTAAATTATTTCCTTTTTCTGTTTTTTACAAACACATGCAAACCATTAAATTAAGACAAACAACTGAAAACAATGGAGGACCTTCACACTGTAAGCTGCAATGTAACAAGTTAGGAGTGAGAATATGCTTGGTTTGTAACTGTAAATTGTAAAAACAATAGTATTTCCAGTTTGTTGTAGATTTATTGGAATGTTTCTGCTAGTTTCTTCAGTTACTTGTTTCTTGCTAGTTTCTTCCAAAATGAAAACTACAAAATAATTGAAATAGCTTGTTGCAAAATAAACTACAATTATTTGTGGTGGATTACTGTATATGTTGCTTATTAGGCTAAGTATGATTTACAGAGTGTATTCAAGCTATGAAATATTCAAAACAATATAATATGGTGTATAATAATATATATAATAACAAAACAAAATATGAAATTTAATAAACAAAAGGCAAGTAAAAAATGATTTTTGTCAGAAGCCAAAAGCCAATGATTAAAAATCAAACATGGACTTGATACACCCTCTTGCAAAGATTCAAATTAATTCATGGTTTAGATGTCATAACATTAGACTGTTTTAGTTGGTTATTCTTGAAGGCCTCATTATTTTCCACAGCGCACCTTGATTGTTGTTGTATACTGATGGTAGTGAAAGCAATGGAACAAAAGCATGCACATCAATCTCAAAAAAAGGGTGCTCGACCAAAAGAGTCCAGTAGACAATATGGTGCAAAGTCGGCAACACCTATGCTCCAAAAATATATCAAAAAATCGTATTTATTTGAAACAGTTTTCACATATCAAGTGATCAGTCTGACGAAGAGCCTTGGGGCTTGAAATGTCACAATCGCATTTGATACATTTTTGGAGCATAGGTGTTGCCAACTTTGCACCATATTGTCTACTGACGGTAGTAAACAAACATAATCAGCACTTCAGAGCAAATCCTTAGCTTTTTTCCACACACATACAATATACAGTACTTTTGCATTTCCTCTGTATGTGTGTTCATACCTCGTATGTCTCACTGACATGCTAATTAGTTTTGCACATGTTTGAACTCAGACTCCCCTTAAGGAAGGGTGATCAAAGAGCAGCAACAGAATGTTTTATTAACAGATGCACTAAATTATGCATGAGACCAAATGTGTGACTTCTAAGCACATTGTACACTGCTCAAAAAAAATAAGTGGGGCACTTAACACAATGTAACTCAGTCAATCACACTTCTGTGAAATCAAACTGCCCACTTAGGAAGCAACACTGATTGACAATCAATTTCACATGCTGTTGTACAAATGGAATAGACAACAGGTGGAAATTATAGGCAATTAGTAAGACACCCCCAATAAAGAAGTGGTTCTGCAGGTGGTGACCACAGACGACTTCTCAGTTCCTTTGCTTTCTGGATGATGTTTTGGTCACTTCTGAATGCTGGCGGTGCTTTCAGTAGTAGCATGAGACAGAGTCTACTAGACACACAAGTGGCTCAGGTATTGCAAATCTATGTGAGCTGTGGCAAGAAGATTTGTTCTGTCTGTCAGCGTAATGTCCAGAGCATGGAGGCACTACCAGGAGACAAGCCAGTACACGAGGAGACGTGGGGGAGGCTGTAGTAGGGCAACAACCCAGCAGCAGGACCGCTACCTCTGCCTTTGTGTAAGGAGCAACAGGAGGAGCACTGCCAGTGTCCTGCCAAATGACCTCCAGCAGGCCACAAGTGTCACAAATGTTTGCCAGAAAACACCAAGATTCATTAGATTCACCACTGGCGCCCATGTGCTCTTCGCAGATGAAAGCAGGTTCACACTGTGCACATGTGACAGAGTCTGGAAACACTTTGGAAAACGTTCTGCTGCCTGCAGCATCCTCAAGCATGACCCGTTTGTCAGTGGGTCAGTAATGGTGTGGGGTGGCATTTCTTTGGAGGGCCGCACAGCCCTCCATGGGCTCGCCAGAGGTAGTCTGAATGCCATTAGGTACCAAGATGAGATCCTCAGACCCCTAAAGCAAGACAATGCTAGACCTCATGTGGCTGGAGTGTTTCAGCAGTTCCTGCAAGACGAAGGCATTGATGCTATGGACTGGCCCGCCCATTCCCCCGACCTGAATCCAATTGAGCACATCTGGGACATCATGTCTCGCTCCATCCACCAATGCCACGATGCACCACAGACTGTCCAGGTGTTGGCGGATGCTTTAGTCCAGGTCTGGGATGAGATCGCTCAGGAGACCATCCTCCACCTCATCAGGAGCATGTCGAGGCATTGTTGGGAGATCATACAGGCACGTGGAGGCCACACACACTACTGAGCTTCATTTTGACTTGTTTTAATGACCTTACATCAAAATTGGACCAGCCTGCTTTTCCACTTCAATTTTGAGTGTGACTCCACATCCAAACCTCCATGGGTTAATAAATTTGATTTCTATTGATAATGTTTGTATGATTTTGTTGTCAGTACATTCAACTATGTAACAAACAAAGCATTTAATAAGAATATTTCATTAATTCAGATCTGGGATGTGTTATTTTAGTGTTCCCTTTATTTGTTTTGAGCAGTGTATAATATTTGGAGAAAAAAAAAAAGACTCCCTTAAAATAGTAAAAAAAACAACAACATTATTTGTTAGTGTTGGAAAGCAGCTTCAGTAAAAGTACCCTTTTAAAATGTATGTGACATTTTAGAGCATCAGATCTCAATCTGAAATTCCTCAGATCATAATATACTGTAATGACAAATTCAGTACATCCACAATATTAAAGTTATTGCTACCAAACTACTAAAAAATTTATTAATGATAAAATTGTAATCATATGTAGCTTATGCTCATTTTGTAGTTTGTAGGTTATGTTTACATTCAGTTTAATTATTTATTTTTGTGAAGGTTAGGCTACATATCAGTGTCCTTGTCGAGCTAATTTTGCTAGTATTTTGCATGTTAAATGACTGTTGGGAGTTAGCTACAGCAGAGGGACAAAGAAAGAAGCCATGCCCCCTACCCTTCAACAGCATTATGTTCATAACATGGAGCAGTACAGATATTTTGTGCCTTAAAATGACACTTGACAATTAAAATACTCTTATCCTTTGGCTTTTTGGGTAAACAAAAAAATAAAATAAAAAAATGGGTAACCGAAAGGAAAATGTTTTTTACATGTAATTTCCAGTCTGGCACAGCTAAACACATTCATGTTTTGTGACATCATTGTGGTTAAGCGAGTATTTAAGCCATTTAAACCATCACACTCTACTTCTTTCCAGCAAAAAGCTAAATTTTCTGTGTGACAATCCTAAAGCTGCTCAGCTAAAAGAACAACCAAATAGAAAAGGGGTAATGACTAATTCTGTAACAATCTTCAAACAACTTCTTTTAAACACACTGTTTCTTTTTATGCTGTATAGAAGTAACATGTTAAATAAAACATTGAATAATAATAAAAAATAATTTGAAAAATAATAATAATAAAAAAATAAAAACATATAGGTCATAATAGGTAGCGTATTTGTAACGATAAACAATACTGTATGGGTCAAAGTTACTGCCAAAAAACATTCATATAATCATGTATGAATCTCAATAAAAGAAAGAAAGAAAGACAGAAAGAAAGAACACTATGACTGGTTTGATAGTCCAGGGTCACATAACATATGTATTTATTTATTTATTTACTCAATTATTTGTTTTTTGTTTTTTATTTATGTAGACGCATGCACACTAGGAAACATGCATTTGCCTGCCTCTCCAGGGTGCAATGAGTGACAAGCAGGCATGTGCCCCTGAGATTATTTTAAAGGGGTTTTCTGGAGCTTTCACTGCTTCTTTATGGCCTTAAAGAAATTTTATTGCCACTTGGAAAGTAGTACAAATAGCACTACTCCTGTTATAAAGTTCCTCTAAAACTAGTTACAATGGGCAATTTCATAGGTATAGTCTCAAATATTACTTTTTTCTAATCTCTTTTTCACATTTTAAGTGGGTTGTTATTCTAAGAATAGGCTGTCATTACACTGCAAAACTATGACAAGCTAATAAATTGAATCATAAGTGAAAGAAAACGATGGAGTAAGACTGACTTTTCCAAGGAAATGGAAATGCACTCAAATGACCTGTTAATGACCAAAGGCCACTGAAAACCACACACATTCCTGTTGTTCATTGGCAAGTAATATTCATTAATCACATATAATATAGTTAATTTATGTAGACAGTCAGTTCTGGTCAGAATTCAAGAGAATGAATCACTTTTCTTTTCTGATACAGCTAATGTAAAAATTACAGTAGGCCTTTATTCTCACCATCAACCTTAAAATGATAATATAAAATTTGAAACCTTAGTTTCAGCTAATTAGTGATCTGCACACATGTATAAAAAAGTCTTAAAGTATGCTATTAGTAAAAAAGTAAAATTAGTAAAATGCTGTTTATATAATTTTTAATACTTTCAATACTTCAATGCAGCCTTTAACCCTGGATGACTTTCAGGTGATGTTTATGCACATCTAGTGCACAAATATCTTAAAATTATTTTTTAGGCACTCAAGGACTTCAGTCACCTGACCATGACCATTGCCTTTGACTGCCAAAGCTATATGCATGGTTTAAATACAAATATGGGTCGATCAGTTTGGTCAGCTACAATCCATGTGAGGTAGAGAGTTCCAGTGAAGTGAGACTCTCTCTTTCTCTCTCTCCTTTTTTTTTTTTTTGCAACATCTGGCAACCTTATAATCTTCATATCTATTGCAGGGTGTCACGGAAAACTTATGAAAAACTTTTCACGTCATCTTCATTCAAATAGACAAAAATTTTTCAGACTGAGTGCAACATGCAGTATTCTACCTGTTATAATGTTGAATTAGTCATGCACAAAGCAGTCAGCTTGTTGCCATGGTACTTACAGGAGGTCCTGTGGAGAAAGCAGAAAATAAGAAAAAAATTGTTAGCATTTATTCAGATTTGTTACAGGTGAGTCAATTTGCACATTTTTGAAAGACATCCAGCAGCTGTTCCTGACACTCCCCATCCATGTTCCTACATTTTACTGGCTGAAAATGACCTTTTTAATAAACAGCATCCCTGCAGAGATATAATCGGAAACATACCTCTACTTCTCAATACTTATTTCAATGGCACAAGAATAGAGGAATCACATTTCTGCATTTGTGCGGAAATAAAATCATTAGTAATAAAAACAGGCTTTAATAAAACAGGCTTCCCAATAGTTTTATAACTGCTTCAGATAGCAGGTGATTAATTTGTGATCTTGCAGAGTGTTTAGTTCTGACACATTCAACCCCACAGTGTTA
>JAUMHP010000052.1:21270701-21281998 GCA_032361065.1 Enteromius trimaculatus | reverse complement strand
GTCCCAGTGTCCAGTTACTTATAGTGCAGTACTGGTCCATGTGCAGAGTCTACCTTCCTACAGACCAAACACAGGGGATTGGTGACTCTCACATGGGGCTGGAAGGGACAGTCTCTATGGCGCTTTGGTAGGGATCCCTATTCGTTGGTCACCGACGTGACGTCGAAGTGACCGTCTGAAAGGGAATGTCTTGGTTACGTATTGTAACCCTCGTTCCCTGAAGAAGGGAACGGAGACGTCACGTCCCGTCGCCATAGGGGCTGTACCGTTGCTAGGTGCCGTAATACCGGCTCGGCTCCTCAGCGAAAACCTAATAAACGCTAGATCTGCTGACCTACTTATACTCACGCTGTGATTGAGTTCAGCTGATCCTAATCAGGGTAACAAGGGTTACAAAACGTAACCGAGATGTTTTCTGTTCACAAGAAACTTTTCTAAAGGACAATAAACGTTCAATTGCAAATAAAGGTCCAGCATCCTAATACTCAGCAAATATTTTTTACACTGTGCACAGGTTTGAGAATATGTAACACAATAACACGAGTCATAACACATTCAGTGCTGTAGTCAGGGCTATAGACACATATACGTTTCTTTCCCACAATCCAACAATGAAGACAAATTAAGTGAATTACTACGGGATTGAGATTATGTAACATATAATACATGAGTCATAATACATTCAGTGGTGTAGTCAGTGTCACGCCCAGCTGGAGCTGCCAGCTAGAAACTGATTATGGCACTCCAGCTCTAGGACTTCTTTTTGTGTTTTTCTCCATTTACCGCTGTAGGACTTTTATTATGAATCTGTTGTCTCCACCCACCTTGTTTGTACCCGGACTTCCTATTGCATAAAAGCTTTTGTGTTTGCCATGTTACGATTTATAGTACTGTAATTTCCGTGTTAGTGTTTCTTTCATGTTCTCGTTCCCTGTCATTCTGTTTGGATTTATCGTTACTGCCCTCTGCTCCCATTTGGATTATCACTTTTTGCCTTGCCCCTCGGACTCTGTTTACTCCTCGCTTGAACCAACGCACAGACTTTGACTACTCTTTTGCCCTGCCTCCGCCATTGCTGTTTTGCCGTCATTGACCCTGCCCGGTTGTACTCGGAGTTTGTTTAATAAACAGCTTCCGCATAAATCCGCACGCCACTCGTCTCCTCAATCGTAACAATCAGGGCCATACGCATGTGCGTCGTATTTTATCTTTATCTTATTTTCAGGGTTGTTTGCGTATTACAACTTCTAAGGATATTTGCGTATATCCTCAGTATAACCATATTGTCTGTAATCTGCTATCATTTTAGCTTCCCCTTTAACTGTCCCATGCTGTTGTGTGAAACTTACTTTTTTTTAATTTGTGTATTATCACTTCTGTTATTCTACCTTTTCCCGCTCATCATCGACTGTGTGTGTCATCATGTCCACTGCAGCAAAAGAACTCAGACATGGGCTATAAGGAAACATGCCAGCAAGTAGAAACCCTCAAACACTGAGGCATTGGCAAGTAAAATGAATAACAACATGTGAAATATTAGTTTCCCTAATAGTTTCCCTATTAGAGTCAACCAAACTGAATGTTTTGTGACTCAGTCCAATTGAGGGGGCGTGTTGTAGTGAGAAAGTGTTAACCCTTTATACTAAAACAACATGCCAACTCTCATGCTTATTATAATGTCAATATTTTGTGATTATATTATTTGTCATGTTTGTCTTTTATTATTAACACTACTCATTGTGGCCTGCAAGAAAATGAAAAATGTCCCAGCATACTAAGAAAAGTCAATACATAGATATTTCTGATTGTATCCAACACAGCTTTTGAAAGTGATATACTCATCAGTAGCACAGAGCACATGTCACAGACATTTTAACTCAGTCAAACCAATTATCAAATTATTCATATATGGAAATCATTAGTTAGATCATAACTGGCTCATGGTCTATCCACAGATATGACCTTTAATGTTACCAATTCCCCTTTGTAAAATGCAGCACCCAATACCCACCAGGCCCTAAACAAGGACAGATGACCGGTTGTGTGAATGACCAGGTCAGGGGAATCCCTGTTTGAAGAGACATTAGTCAGGGCAGAGAAAGTAGGGAAGTATGCCTGCTGGAAGACAGAGGGGTCTTTGTGATGCATAACACAGTGGATTCATATCCACATGGGTCTCTCACACACAGACAACCACAATTGTAGTAGACAGTACAGCTGTCTATATTTGTCTGTTAATATGACTGCTTTATCATAAAGATACTGTTGTGCAAGGCAGAAACATTTATGCCACTGTTGAAGTATTCTGCAATCATTAAGACCTTCACTAATTTAATCTTAAATTAACCCTATTTTGTCCACAATTACATAATAACTTAATTCTCAAAAACTAAACCTCCAATAAATACTAACAAGTACTTCTATGTAAAATCAGTCTGTTAATGAGTAACATTATGAAATCTTTTCATTTCAACTGCAACTTAAGCCAGTAACATTTCACTTGGACTGTGGCATGCAAGCAATTCTATCACTGAACTGGGAATGGGCCACATCTGTGGGTAAAGTTACCACCATATGCATCTTAAAGCAACGTTTGCTGCCTCAACCCCATTTCCAGTTCTAGTTATCCATGGAAAGAGGCCAAGAGTGGGACAGCAGAGCATCAGAATGGTTCCCTGAGTTCCCCTTTATTATAGCGAGCGTTCTTCTGCTTACTCAGTCTCATACTGATTGTGCTGTATTTGTTTATTTATTTATTTGCTTCAAAGCATATCATTTCCATATTGTTCATCATTTCTTGTTTGCTTTCCTAAAGATTATTTTGAAGAAAAAAAAATAAAAAACTCTATACAATATTATATTTCATTATTTCTATGCCTGAAAGCAGAAATCCCATCAAAAATGTGATTGTCTAAGGGAAAAAAGTGTTAGGATATAATTGTTTTATTTATACATGTGTTACATTAAATAAATATGGCTAAAACGTTCTAGTTTTTTTTAGCCTGATATATAGGTGCACAAATGAATTGTATTTACCTGGCCACGATGAAGTAGTTCATGTTACTAATCCCCATCATTGCACACAAATTATTTACAAACAGAAGCTTTAGTGCCTGTCAAATGGAGACATTTGGCCTCACAGTCTAACTGGGTATCTTTATGGCTTTATGTAGCATGTAATATTTACACATATATTATGCACATATATCGATATATATTAAAAAGAAGATCATTTATATCAATCAGTGGACTGACAGCCAAAAAATGTACCTAAAATCACCTGATATGAAGCAAATCAGTGACACAGTGATTGTATTTTACTATATGTGTATGCAAATTAATTTTTAAATAAGATTTGTAATGTTAAGGGTCTGTTCGAGCAGGACAATTGATACAGTGCCTTTTAAATGTTAAATGTTAAACTACTTTAAATTACTTTTTCCTCTACATTCTTTGATCATCAGCAGTTTGGCAATTATCTTCCCTTAATTGTCTTCTCCTCATTTCTTCACCTCTCAAGCTCTGGCAGGTTGGATGGGGGCAGATGCATATATTCAGGTTTCTCCAGAAATATTTGATTGGGTTGAATCCCAGGCTGTGGCTGGGCCACTTAAGGACATTCACAGAGTTGTCTATAAGCCACTATTGCTGTGTGCTCAGAGTCATTGTCCTGTTGGAAGGTGAACCTTCGGCCCGAGTTTTTCCCATAGCGTCTTAGCAGACGCAGTACTGTACAGTACAGAAGTACTATTATTTTTTACACATCATATTCTATATCATTTATCAGCATTTAGCCTAAAAATATAGAGATATGACTCCGCCCCACCCTATAGAAGTAAATAAGGAACAATGATGTCCTTTTGCAAAAGTTAATTTTAAGCATAACACAGCTTTCTTCTTTGCTGAAAAAGATGTCATAGGCACAAGGCCTGATACCTTCTTTAAAGGGTTAGTTCACCCAAAATGAATATTCTGTCATCAATTACTCACCCTCATGTCGTTTCAAACCCATAAGACCTTCGTTCATCTTCGGAACACAAATTAAGATATTTTGATTATATCAGAGGGCCATCTAACACTTTATAGACAGCAATACAACTGAAATGATGCCAGATCCAGAAACATAGTAAAAACACTGTTAAAACAGCCCATGGGTTTGGAATGACATGAGGGTGAGTAATTGATGACAGAATTTCCATTTGTGGGTGAACTAACCCTTTAAGATTAGCCATGTATGGTCTTACAAGGTACCTTTTGTTGTACAATGGAGTAATGAAAATACTATGTAGTCATGATCACATCAGTTGCACTATCCTAAAGATGGCCCAGGGATCATCTGCACATTCAAAGGTCTGTTCATTTATCAATCCAATGTAGCTTGTTTCCAGGTCTCAGAAGCCTCCAGGGCGCTGACCCCATTGACCCTATGGTCCATAATCCTTTCCCTTTTTTCATGAATAGTTTTCTGGGGAAATTCCACTGTGTGCTTCAGTCGAATTGTCTTCCGTTCATGTGCTATAAGCACACTTTATTTGCTTTGCTACTGAGTCTTAACACCTTCAGTGTTAGTTTAGCCTAAATTTGGATTACTGAACCTCAACTAGTTGTTTTGTTTGTTTGTTTGTTTCCATCTGCTGGTTGAATTAAGTAATTTCAGTGTTTCAGCCCAAAGACATTCACTCTGCTTTAAAACTGGCATATAATTAGTTTTATACATTGTTTGGACAAAAGGAAAAAAAAGTGTAAAACTTGTAAAAGTGACTAAGACAACTAATTTAAAAAAACTGCATTTAGAGAAGAAATTACTATCAAGTTGTTGTACAGGTAGCTATTAACTATAATTTGTCAAGCAGACAAATTGAAAAGTAGACTAAAATACACATTTTGTTACAATAAGACAAAAATTAGTTTTGCAAAAAGCACTATTAATGAAAATAATAATAGGGCACTAGATCATGCAATACAACAGCTTTGTTGACTGAGTGCCCCAAAATGGCATACTCCAGAATCAAATTTTTTCAAATTCAAGATAACATCTCTTCTTATCTAGTCTATCAACCAGACTGATTTCAATCATGTCCTCTGCATTCTATTGAACATTACATACCATCAAAAACCCCTTCATAAAAAGAAAAGTAAATTTATGGCCAGCATTCACCCCTCAAAATGAAATTGTATATGTATATATATTTTGTATATGTATATATATATATATATATATATATTTTTTTTTTACTTTTTTTATAAAACTTATTTTTGATCACAATTTGGAAATCATATAATGACCATTCCTTTTTTTTACTAGTATTCATTAGATAATTTCCAGTGGCAGTGTTTCTTAACTGCAGTACTGGGTACCTATGTTTTAGATGTCTCTCTAATTAAAAAAACTAATTTAAAGCATTGCTCTCTTAGTGTGTTTGCTATAGGTCGACATCTAAAACATACTAGGAGGTGAGATCCAAGGATTGAGATGAGAAACACTAATAAAATAGTATAGTTTAAATTAAGTATTCAAGTTCTAGTATCTTATTTGTTAGTCCTTATTGGTAGCACTTGATCAAAGAGGCTAACATTCATTTATTCATTTTATTTTACCTGTCACATATAACAATTAGTGAGAATTGAATTTGATCAAAATAATACTAACAAGATTAACAATATAAATAGAAATAATTGTACTATGTGTACTACAAAAATAAACAAATAAATAAAAAATACTAGTCTACAAATTGGGTAGTGTCTTATTGAGTACTAGAAAAACTGGAACCCTGTTTAATGAAATACTAGTAGGCTAAATAAAAAATAAATACTACAAGATGAATGGTTAACAGTGCAATTCCACCAGTGAAAACCAATATATATTTAGCCAATATAAATTTATATATAAAGGCAGTACCTGGTGGGCAGTTGCATTCAGCTGGTGAGACTTGACGGGCAGTCCTTATTTTAACCAAGTGTTCATAAGAACGCTGTCAGAATCAATAGATAAAAGAAACAAGTAAACACTTAGCCTTAAATTAATGTAGACATAAAGGTGCACTGGCCAATGTTATACAGGGGTGTTTTGTAAGATGCTGCTATCCTGCTAACTAATGCTGCTAACTTCAATATCTTGTGTTGAAGCTGTGGATGGAATAGGCTACTCACCTGTGACAGCAGCTCGTCCACTCGCTCCTGAATCAATGAATTAAACTGATCCATAGAGATCCCATGAAACGGGTTTAAGACCCCTGCGCCACTTCCAATCTCCAGATTCACGATTCTATCCTTTATATCACTGGTTTGAACACTCAGCAAAAAGCAAAACGCGAAGGATACAAGAGAAAACACTAACGGCATCACATCCACTGTAGCTCCAAGACAGTGCCGTCGCTTGCCATGATCGGTTCCGTTCTCCATTTTTGCCGCGTTACTGGAATCCTTATTTGCTCCTAAAACCCTCATGTCTCACTCTCAACCGTAGACTACTATGTGCAATCACCAGCACTGTCGGAAGGAGAATAACCGAGTCTATATTATTTTAATTTGTCTCGGGGCGGTGCGCGCTCATGCACTAAAAGACAGTGTGGGCAGAGACTGGTTTCACGGCTTGTAGTAGCCCTCTGCGAACTTGTTGCACTACTGGAAAGAACCCCGTGCACGCGTTTAGCCCAGCCTAAGTCTTACGACGAAGCCGTGACAGATTGTGTGGTAAAAATCGTTAAACCGCAGACGAGTGGCAAATGCTTTGCGCATTCCACACAATCCATTCAACATAACGCTTCTGAAATCACAATCCATAAAAAACCTTTAGATCTCACTGCTTAAATTATGTTTCTCGTGAGAGGTTGTAAGAACATATAAAATGTTTCAGTGGCATTTCCCACTGAACAATGGCGTTCATAATTATGCACGAGAACTAGGGCATTGTGAGTAAATATATGAGGGACTGTTGTTGTGGTTTTAGTTATGTGTCTTGTAATAAACTACATCGGCACATTTGCCTAGTACACGTGAAAGCAGTTAAGAACCTACCAACCACTACTACATTAACTAATTAATGTAAATATTAATTATTATAATACTAAATGTGAAAAATAAGGACTGAAACACTGATTAATTGATTGATTTAATAACTGCAAAATATAATATTATTGCATTAATCAAATGTACCTGTTTAGAACAATTACATTCTGCATCATCACCCTAATTTTGAAATAAAAAACAAATAAAAAAGATAAAAAAAATTATACATAGTGTTATACACGGGCCGTCTTCTTCTCAAACTCTGTGTTCTTTGAGAGTAGTAGAAATTAGCTGACACAGGAAGTATCTCCATCAGGAGCCTGTACCGTGAAGTCGGTTAGAGGGCTAGCCAGATAAGTTTTAGTTTATTCTGAACCAATACTGGGTTTTGGTAAAGAAAAGGATATGAATGTAACTAGGCTTTTAGTAGTGTTCATTGCCATAGTAAGATACATTTAGGGGCAAGGTATGTTCTGTGTAAGAACAGCCCCAAGGTTTCTCTTCCTCCTAATTTAAGGTCACTATATGGTTAAAAAAATGGCTTAAATGATAATTAATTATTCATAACTATTGTAAATTGTTTAATAAACTCTTTAACAATTACATGCAACCTTGCATGTTCAACCATCAGATAGATTTTAAAATCTTTTTTATTACTTATAAAGCCCTGAATGGCTTAATTCCTCAGTATTTGAGTGAGCTCTTATCATCCACGCCTGCTGCTTTCTCAAAACTCTAGACAGAATTAAACTCCCTTATTCTGTTTCTCAGTCAGTATCCAGATCAGATGGTGGATCAGCAACAAAAGATAATATCTACAGCGGTCAGATACACACACGATCTCTCACTCCCACACACACACAATAAGTCCTTTACATAATCTGACATGGCTCCGTTTGAAATTGAACTGGAAATTAAGTGCTGGCTTCCTTTGCCAGAAGAGAACTGCTTTCACATCATAACAGGAGCCAAGGATCAAATACGCACTCAAAAAGGTAATGTCTCAGAGTTGCAAATGCAGAACACAAAATTGAAAGCTGCCATAGAATCTCTGTAATTAAAAATCAATGATCTGGAAAATTGCAGTCGTCAGTCACATCTATGATTAATTCGAGGATAAAAATGAGGGGAAGTGGATATCTCAGCATTAAATTAAAGAATATGTCATATTAATGAACAATAATCCCACATTTTGGGCTAATCTTTTTCTGGTGAGCTAATGATGAGCAGGTTTGCATTGCACAACATCAGGATTCAGGCCCTTCCTAACTGTGCATGTTCCACAAACCTTTTGACTAGGCTTTCTTATTACTGTACTGGACTATTGCAATGTTCTTCTGGCTAGACTTACAACATGTGCAAACAAGTAATCTAGAATGCAGCAACAAGATTTGGTCATCATCTCATCTCCAGTTGCGGCTTGCATCAAAGACACTGACAATTGCATACAGAACTGCCACAGGCTCCACACACATCTACCTGTGACAGCCTCTTGTCACTCTACATCCCCACCAGAGACCTGTTATTGGCGAATGAGTGCCCCCTTGTGACGCCATGAGAGAGAGGCACAAAATTACTTACCAGAACATTCTTGTTTACAGTTCTTTGCTGTTCTCGATTTCTTACACAACGTCATGATCTGCAGTAGGTACAAAAAGTCTACACATGGCTATTAAAAAAGCAGATTATTGAGAGAAAAATGTATCCAAGTAAAATTATGTAATCTTTTATAATCAATTAGTCCTATTTTCATATTAACTAATATTATAAATATTAATTATATTAATTCATATAATTAATAATTATTAGTCTCCACTCCACTTCACAGTATTTCCATGGCATATCTAATTTCTTGGAAATACTTTTGGTCCATTCTCCTTATTGGTACCTTATTAAACTGAGACAAAGGAGGTATATGATTGGCGATCACAAACGAGGTAATTGATTAGGTGATGCGGTGCCAGCCGTGATTAATTTGTCCAGCGATCCTCCCGAAACTATGTTATTATCAAAACATTCACTAGAAGAAACTTCAAACAAAATAAAATAAAAACATTTAAAGAATAGATTGGAATTATTTATGTGCTTGGGCCATACCATGAAAAGTCCAACAGCACCACCTAGTGGATCTAATATATATATTAGATATATAGCAATATCTAATACTGCAACTTAAACTTCACCACTATAGGATTACTCAGTACAAATTATCCCTTTGACTGTTGGCCATCAAAGTGACTATATGCACTAGCTGCTAGCACCAGACAAAATAAAACTATTCCAAAATCTTTAGGAACCACTGCAGAATGAATTACTGATATGGCACAAGACACTGAAACAATGCTGAAGGACTCCAACAAAACAAAAGTAAATAAATGTTTCTCTGAGGGTTGCAATGAAACAACAAACATAACAAATATCAGCCAACTAGCTATTTGTGTGCACTGAACACAAAATGAATTGCTGTCTCTACAAAATATAAAAAAGATGGGGGTTTGTTTGAAAACGTTGTTTTGGAAATTAACAAATTTAAGTGACCATTTTGCTATAGATGGAGCATGCTTAGAGTAAAAAATATAACAATAACAATACTAACAATATACATATGTCACTGCTCATGCATTAACATGGTTTGTGTGTACCCTGAAGTTCCTCAGTGTAATGACAACTGTCATTTCCACTATAAATTTCATAAAAGTGTTACGACCTTTAGGGGTTAGCCACAGCAAAAAAAAAAAAAAAAAAACTGAGTGAGCTTACACCAGAGAGATATTTGTCAAAAGTTTATTTTGACGTTCTTTTTTTCTCCTTTACACAGGATTTCCTTCAGGGGCAGACAAGGTCAAACCAATAAACAAAACAGACTTTGTTTTACCACTGACTTACCTGAAACAAAAAAAGAAATAAAAAATACACTTTAACTTATAACTTACTTACCTCCTTAACAATAAACAGAGTGAAAAAGGCATATGAAAATAAATGGCGTCTAACCCCCCACTTCCCGCGTATGAAAAGTTACCAGGTTAAAAGATATTTACAGAGCTTACATGCAGCCAAATCGGAATCCAGATCTTAGTCAAACAGGCAAAAGTTCAGATAAACCAGGGGTCCGTTCTTCGTACCTCGCTAACTCAGTTAGCTGGATTTGATTGTTGTGGATTTGTCCTGATCTTGGATCGTTCGGTTCTTTGACACTCATCCGGGACTTGCTGTCATAGCAACAGGTCCGTCAACTCGGGAGCAGGTTTATTTCATGGAAACAGGATTAAGGCTGCGCTCCTGACAGGTTATGATTGGTTCAAATGGAGAGATCACATCTGATTGGTTAAAGAGCATGACTGACACGGACTGAGTATCCGTGTATAAGTGTATAAAATAACTACGATGATTCACACACGGAAACAACACAAATACAATCTTACTCAAACTCTCTCTCTGGTACAATACTAAAAGACAAAACGACAAAAAAATACAACAATCAGAATATCAAAGTACAAGCTCAAATCGATCAAATTCAACGAGGCTCAAAATGGTTTCCTCTGAGTGTTTGAGGCGGTCCTTATATCAGGATAGGATTCAGAGTAGAACCAATCCGCAGCTCCAGCTGATTAGCAGGCCACCCTCACCTAGAACAGATACAAAACTACACATACAGGAGCAGAGAGATCACAGATACAAACAGAAATCTCAGAATCATAACAAAAGGCAGAGGGATAAACAGTTACTAGTTCAGATTATTTGAATTACTTGATCTTGATGCTTAGTATTAAGATCTGGTTTACCATTGTGAAGTGCGATGGTTGAATTGTGCAGATATGTTCACACATGGTTTTACAAACTGAGGGAAGAAGTAAAAAAAAAAATCATTGAGATTAAGGGAAAACTTGTTGTGGAACTCAGTGATGACAAAGGGCTGTGTGATGGTAGCCTCTGTGGTTGACAGCTGGTGAGTGTGAAAAACCTCTTTGGCATTTGGCAAGAGGATTAAGGACATGAATAGTAGACAAAATTAACTGAATATTTGCTATGTCGTTTAATGTGGAACCATCTCAAGTACCTGATAACACAAAATAATTAAGCTTCAAAGCAATAAGCAGCTTAATAAAGTACAACACTGTTCATACGCAGGCGCGGAGGCAGGGGGTGGCCAGGGGGGGCCGTCCTATTGACATCGACATCGCGATGTGCGCGTGAGCGATAGTCACATCGCCAGAACATACGATGTAAAGGGTAGAAGCCTATGGTGTAGAGAACGGTAGCACACAGTAAACACAAGTTTTAGCGCGGGT
>JAUMHP010000052.1:21254395-21266897 GCA_032361065.1 Enteromius trimaculatus | reverse complement strand
TGATCTTGAGCGCCACCAAGTCGTGTTTTACTGTAACTTCAGCAGCTCTGGTCACGTGAACAAAAGCACTAATCTCAGTGGTCGGCTAGTTTTTAACGCAGCGCATCAAATAAAAAAAAACAAGTCCGAGGCGTTTTTATAAAATTATGCTTTTACGTCTGGCGTTTTGCGTGTCGGTGTGTACACTCACATTGGCGCCCTTTGTTTAATCACGGTGCGCTAAACGTCGGCGATATTCACGCGCCTCAGCCCGCACCGCACCACTGTATCTATTTTTACAACCCGCCCCACCCCGCACCCGCGAACATTAAATAGACATACTATAGACATTGTAATTCAAACGAAATTGACTGGAAAACACTATAGCCCCAGCACACCAGGCTAGCGATTTTGCGAGCCCTGATACACTCCATCTTGCAGTAGTGCAACTTGAAAAAGTTACTAGCACATATAACTTATTCTGTGTCTGCCTGGATTTACTTAGGTGTAATAGTTCTTTTATCAACCATAACTTTTTGCACATATGACATGGGTGCTAACATGTTGTACAAAACTACATGATGACACAGAACATCATGTAGCATAAGAGTGAAAGTTCATGGTGTGTGAATAGCTGTAAAGTCGGTTTTCTTTGGTCCATTTCCCACATAGATTCACTCAAATGACTCTTCACTAAGATTTGTTGTGGCTACGACATATTAACTCGTTGGAATGTGATAATATAACATGGCCAAGAGATATTAATTCGTAGGGATGTCTTATTAACCCTCTGAGGTCGGCCGTCACGCCTGCGTGATTTGGGTCTTTTTTTTTTTTTCTTATCAGTGTAAAAGACACTAATATAACTCTGTTGATTTTGGTCGCACAAGTAAGTGTTATATACCATTTGAATTTGTTAAATGTCTACTTTTTTATAATTCACTCTCAGTAACAACAGAAGTGTGTGCTTTTGCAAAATAAGGAAAATAAAAAGGGTGCGTGATTTTTCTTTGTTCTCTCCGTGAACAGTTTTTAAAAAGCTGTTACTAAAATGAACTATAACTCCGCGAAAACGTGACACACAGACATGAGAAACATCTATAGAAAGCTTTATGTGCCTACTTTTAAATGCAGTAAGTGCACGTTGAAAACAAATATTCTTTGTTAAAGTAATGAGTAAGTAACCAACACTATACTGAGTTTCTCAATCTGGTCTCATTAATTTTAATGTGACCACGTCCACGAGCTACTTTCGCTTTGTCATTCAAACTCCACATGAGATGCGCACTACAGCATGAACATGCCCACTACAGCTCCTGGGCTCAACGCGGAAGGATAGAGAAAACAAAACAAACAGCGCTGACTTCAGCAAACAAGATAACTGATGGATTTACCTCAAGATGCGGCGTGCGATCTGTTCCAGTTACTCTCATGAGTAAGTACTGTTTGTTTTTGTATGAGTTTGCGTGATATTGTGTGCTTTTGGTTTTTCACCAAACTATACCAGACTAAAATGTCTTAATGTGAGTGAAGCATGTTAACAGGCTGTATGCTGTTAGCCTACTGTGTTCTGTAATATAAAGAATACGATATAAAAACAATATCACGAGTGCATGATAAATGGTGCTTGACATTATTATGGTTTGTTTTTCTTGAACTGTAATTCCTGACTAAAATGTTTTGAAATCAAGTGAAACGTTGAAACGATTACATTTCTTTGGAAGTGATGCTGTTTCTATGTTTGATATAATAGACGATGAAACAAAATGATACATATACTGATATCAACATGCTCACTGATGTTTTTGTGTGTTTGTTTTGTTTTTAGTGATTAGAAACCTGCTGCATTATAAACCTGGGTGACACATACTCGAGTCTCTTCAAGCTGATCATCTCTAGGAGTGCTATACCAACATCAGATGTTAATCTGCACTGATATTCTCTGGTAAAACAAACTCGCTGAATACTGATGGTGGTTATTTTTTCTTGAATTCATGCAAAGCAACAGCAAACACTCAAATAACAGGTATTTACAGAGTTCACTTGTTTTCAGAATTGACTCGAAGTCTGTTCATATCTCTGTAGTTAAATGTCTTTGACATTTATTATGTATATTTTAATTATACTGTGTTGTAAAAAAAAAAAAAAAAAATCAAACTGAAACAAAAATGAAAATGTTTTCAAATCGTTTTTCTCCTCACATTATTTCTACCTGCCTTACCTGTCAGTGTCACTAATGGGCCATTAGGGGAGGGGTCTTTGTCTCTTCAGGTGAGAATCACTGAATAATAATGGCCATTGTCACACCCTCACATAAACATGTCTTTTTAAAATTAAAACACTATATTGTTTTCTGTGAATAAGTAATTGAAATGATTTTCACATCATTCTGAAGTAAATATTCTAAGATAATAGGGTGGTTACTCTAAATTCTTATTCAGGACCATTCACTATGGCTTGAATGGCCTTATTTTAGAAAGTTTTATTTTCTCAAAACTTAGTAACCAGGCATAATATTTTTATTCTAAAAAATGCAAACATGTACGTCCATCCTGGTCACATATTATTGTAGCACAGTTTCTGCTGTATACAAAAACAATTATGTGTTGGTCAATAGTATGTTATAAGTAGTTGAAATAATCACAAAATCAGAGTATGTCCAAACATCTCAGGGACCCCTAAATCACCTCAGACCCCAGAGGGTTAACTCGTGGGAACGTGATATTAGGTTGTGGCCATGAGATCGTTTTGTCGAGGTAATGTCATCCATATCAAAGTCAACTTTATTGTCAATTCTGCCACGTGTACAGGACATACAGAGAATTCAAATTACGTTACGCTCAGACCCTTGCTGGATAGCAGATAAACATTTAGATACAAAGAGAGTGTTAAAAATGCAAGTACAAAAATTTTAAAGTAAAAAAAATAAATTTAAATAAATACAATTATACATATAACAAGAAGGCAATGCAATATACAATATTGAAGTAAGGGCACATGGTATTGAGTGCAAATCAGAAAAAGTAGTGCAAATCTAGACAACAGTGCAAATGGAGATTGCATATGTACGATAAAGTGATAGAGTGTAACAAGACAAAAGTCTAATAATAATCTATTGAGGTAATTTGCAGTCTCCTTCGTCTTCTCCACATTCAGAGAGAGATTGTTGTCAACACACCACGTGGCCAGGCGAGTGCAGTGGAGATGGCGCATTCGGTCGAGCGGTTGGTTTGATACGCTTACTGGAAGGGATCCAGGGAGGGGGGCAGGACAGACTTGATGTGATGCATGACTAGCCGTTCAAAGCACTTCATGAGGATGGGATTAAGTGCAACAGGACGGTAGTCATTAAAGCAGGAGAGAGATTACTTTTTTGGGACCGGAATGATCGTGGTGGCTTTGAAATGTGGGGACGACAGCCTGGATGAGTGATATGTTGAAGATGTCTGTGAGGACATCAGTGAGTTCCACTGCACAGTCTCTCAGTGCACGACCAGGAATGTTGTCAGGACCCGGAGCTTTACGTGCATTGATCCTGCTGAGGGATCTCCTCACGCTGTCCGGGGACAGAGTCATCACCTGGTCACCAGGAGGGGGTGGGGTCTTCTGTGCAGTGGTGCTGTTTTGGACTTCAAAGCGAGCAAAGAAGGTGTTCAGGTCGTTCAGCAGGGGGATGGTGCTGTAACATGTCTGTGGTGGGGGCTTGTAATATGTGATGGTCTGAATGCCCCGCCACAGGCTCAGTGTGTCTCTGCTGTCACTGAAGCGATGGGATATTTTTCTGGAGTACTGTCTCTTAGCCTCTCTGATGCCATGGGAAAGGTTGGCCCTAGCTGTCTTCTCTGAAGGCAACGGTCCGAGCTTTCAGCAGCCTGTAGACCTCTCCTGTCATCCATGGTTTTTGATTGGCCCGGACAGTTATGTCCTCAGTGCATTTGTTGATGTAGGCTGTAACATCAACAAATGAGGTTGAGGAACAAAGAAAGGTTATCTGATTGTCCCAGGTGGGGGAGGGGGTCACAGCATAGGCTTCAGGCATGTTTGTGTAAACATGGTACAAAGTTTTGTTTCCTCTGGTGTGACAGGAAATGTTTTGATGACATTTTGGGAGCACTGTCTTTAAGTTGGAGTGATTTAAAATCCCCTGTTGTTTACTGATGACCGCATGAAGTTTGTTCATATCAAGCTTGGCATCAGCATCGGGAGGAATGTAAGTGGCAGTAATAATAGTGGATGTAAACTCCCGCGGCAGTGACTGTCGACGATAACAGAGTTCGTGCACCACACACTGTTAACATAAATACACAATCCACCGCCTCTGGTCTTACCGGAGTCATCCGCTGTTCTGTCTGCCCGGAAAGTGTGGTGTCCAGCTATATTGATAGCATGATCCGGAGAGTCGAATCTCATCCATTTTGTTCGTCAGCGACTGTACGTTAGTAAGGAAAATGCTGGGTAAAGCGAGTCGTTATGGTGTTAGATTTAGCTTAGCTTTTAGCCCACTGAGCTTCCTCTGCCTTTGTTTACGGCCTGGCCGCCTTTGAGCACTTCCGCCTGGTCGGTAGGGTTGTGCAGCCTTGGTTGTTCTGACGATATCTGGGACAAGTTGAAGGTAAAAGTTGTCGTAAAACTTGATAAAGTTGTCAGAAATGCATAAACCAATATCCAAAAGCTCATGTCGGGTGTACGATGTAAAGGCACAACTGTTCTGTACTAACAGACCGACACAAGCAAGAATAATACTGCAAAACTGCAGAAACTGGAGAGAGACTGAGCCTCGCGATGTGTACATGCCGCCATCTTGGTCAGGGGCCCTGTGCTATGAACCTTGTGTAACATTCTACATGTATAGATGCAGGGATGACAAACTTGTTTCCCTTGAAGATGATATCATGCACCACTGAAAACTCGGCTCTACATGACTTATAATCTTGGATTTGCACGTTTTTAAAAAAAAAATTTATAAGCAGAGCAAGATCATTGTATGCGTGTTGCTCCACATCTGCTGCATTTACTTTTTGGGGTTTTCACTCCTATGCTCTTTGCTTTGTTGGCTGTTTTGTGTACTGGTCCTCTTTTTTTACTTAACGCAATGCAGCATCATCTAGAGTATATGCAGTTCCCTGGCTTGTGCAGAAGTTATTTCAGCAGCTCTATACGTGTTAACAGCTTTACTTTTACTTTTACAACTTTATTAATCCCACAAGGGGCAATTTCTCTAGTATCAATGCGATGGCAGTATTTTCAAATGATTTAGCATGTGCACACACAGCATTTGTCTCTACAGCATGTTACACTACCCAAAACTGTCTAGTCCTCAGCACCGTACCAGAACCATAGTTGTTATTGGGCATAACATAACATTCAGTCTGGTTAAACAAACTCTTACCAACATATGCCAATGGGGGATACACTTCGTTGATAGGGCTGTGGAATTGTTCTAATTTTATCGATTAACTAGTAGTAATGTTTTACCACCAATGTTTTTTTTTTTTTCTTAGAAACCAAGGAATCAATGTTTTAAAGATATTGACAAACATTACCAAATATACATTACAGTACACTATTTATAACAGTTGATTTGACCACATTACGGTGTTTTGTCATGCAAATGAGTTAAATGTCTAAATTTTGGCTAAGATTAAAATGAACAGCTATGCAGTCATTGTAATCATACCCTTGCAACATCATGTCGTCATCTATTGAACAACATTCAGTCAGCATTTTTGCATTTAGAATTGTTGGCCCCCAAAAAATTGCAGCTGTATTTAGGGACCATGCACTAAAAATGCACAGGCACCTATTGTTTTTGTCATCTTATTAAGGGGTCAAAACCCACGGTTGTTTCCATGCTGCTTTTACTACTGTCTCTGGACTTATGTCTATGGCGGTCCATAGACTATAATTTGCAACATGTATTAACATGCCTGTTACTTTGCTATCATGCAAAAAATTATTTTCATGTGACTGTTCACTCATCAACGTGAAGTGGCCATATAGTTGTTGCTGTCATTTACTTATAATTTGTTATTTTATTGCGTAGATTTATCAACTGAGAGCAGGAATGAAGAACAGATGGAATCTGAGAAAAAAGACGATGCTGTTTTCAAGGCCAAGAGGAAAAGAAAAAAGAAGCTCAAGGAGAGATTGAAAATAGGGGAGGAGGTCATCCCACTCAGAGTCCTCTCAAAGTAAGTAATACTCTCAATTTCAAGTCAAGATTCATAAATATTTGTGTATTGTGGGAGATGTTGAAATAATGAAGTGGGCTTTAACTGTCAGGAGAGAGTGGTTGAACCTGAAGCAGGAGTACCTGACACTGCAGAAGCACTGTATGGCCAATCTGAAGCAGTCAGTTGCTCAAATCAACCAGAAGTCAGTGAAGTATGACATCATGCAGACTAAAGAGAATGAGAACACTTGTGAGTATCTTTTATTGGGATAATATCTTATCTGTTAACAAATCCTGCTGTTTAAATAAATTTACATTTAGTCATTTAGCAGAGTCTTTTATCCAAAGTGACTTGCAATGGAACAATGGAAGCAATCAAAATCAACAAAAATCAACGCTGTACCAAGTCTCAGTTAGCTTACAGTTTTTCTTAGTTGCTTTGGTGCATTTCTCACAACAGTACTTAATTTGCACAACAGTTAATGCATTTCTCAAAAATATTAATCATGTGTGCACATCATAGTAGCCGTTTCTCGTTCTTTCCAACAATTGCAAATGCTTTTGGACATGCATCAATTGCTTTCATGCAAATCTGCTGTTTTTTAACATTATCATTTGTTTATGTCATGTCAGTCAAAATTAACAGTTGAGTTGAATTTTATGTACGTTCTTTCAGCAAGTAATGTCTGCTAGACAAGCTAAGATATGAGCATCTGTCATCGGATCACTGGAATGGAGTGAGAGATATTAAGTATAGAGCCCAACTGATAAAGAATTTTGAAGGCCGATACCGATACAAATATTTCTTGGTTTTAAAATCTGATATACCGATAAATTGGATTTTCAAAAAACAACAACAAAACATTAACAGATTTCCATAACATTAGTTATTTGTAGTTATTTATGAGTTTTAACTAACATTATATGATAATGCATTTTAAGAAGAAACTTGTTTCTTTATTGTCACAGAACAGAACAGAGGAACATCAAAATATATTAAAGTTCTGATTTGTCCTTTGAACAAAAACAACAACCACATAAAAGTTACCAGTTTTAAAAGACTTGGTAAGCTTCATAAATATAACTTTGAATAGGACTGGAGACAAATTCTGTTCATTTATGATAAATAACAACGACAGCAAAATATAAATTGCTAACAGTATACGAGGAAGTGTACTTGTTAGCTGGGTTATAAGCTACCTTATAATTACAAGGTCAGCTTGCTTATCCCTTTACCTGCACATTTTAAATTCTTTCCACCAAGCTACATCAAACCACTTTCAATCATCAGTTGCTGCCTGCTATTAACCTACTACTTGGCGATCTAAATCCATTATGTGACTCATTAATGCTGCGGCTGAACAACAATCTACAACACACACTTGGTGTCATTGGATTTCACACATGTGTAAAAGAAAAGCTAACTTGTATGCACAAGCTACGTTTGATATTTTTTCTCCATGTCTAAATGTCACAAGTCTAACTTACCTTTTACAATGCAGAGACTGTAACTACTTCATTAACATTTACATTAATTCATAACAGACACTTTTATTCCTTCATGTTGTAGACAACGGAATAGCAATTGAAGTATACATTATTATATTACTTATTATATTTACTGACACAAACCTGTTTAGGTTACACATAGCCTAATGTGTCCACATACTGTATTCTGATGCAGCTAAATTCCCAATGGATGATTTTATTGATGTATCTTAGTGTTTCTGTTCTCATAAAATGGGATGAATATGAAATAGTGAGAGAACAGTGATCGAGTCGTCGTCTAATAAAATCAAACTGGCTACACGTAAGATAATGACAACAGCGTTGCTTGCATGTGAAATTAGGTGCAATTAGTAGATATATGTACTTCGTTTAGTACTGAGATGTAAATTTGCAGCATTGGCGAATATCAAATCTAAAACTAACTTTACTTTAGAACTTTAGAACTATCTTTACAATAAAAACGATCCTCGTTTACACTGGTAAACCTTCCCCGGAGTTTTCAAACTACAACAGGGTCTGTTTCTGTGGGTGGAAAACGCTGGGGTAGGTGCGTAAAGTTATGCTTTTTAAAACGTAAATGCACCTAGTGTAAACTACGCAACACGCATGAGTTTTTCAGTGAACGGAGCAGACACTGAGAGAGGAGCGCAGCGGGAAAGATCGAGAGACCTCACACTCGTGCTTCAGATGAAGAATATTTTATTTGCTATATATTATTTGCTACAAGCAGGATACACATGAAGCACATAGACGGTCACACAGACGGTCCTGGTAATAAAACTGTAACCATTTTCCTGCCCGACTCTGGCTGGATCAGCAGGTTGCAGGATGTGTGGCATGTTATACACAAGCGTTGCCAACAGAGACGGTGTAGAGTGCCCTTTGGTGGACAAACTTTACAATGCACCACTCATGACATGGTTAAAGAGTTTTCGTCCGTTTTTATTTTAATTTTTTAAATATTCATTTATTTAGTTTTGAAAATGTGGACCAAAAATAAACGCGACACTTGCATCCCCCGGAAATCCAATAAAATTCAACCAATCATTTGATGACTTAGACATTCCTGAAGGGTTTCCAGTTAAGTGTACCATATGCATCAGATGTTTAGCCAACGTTCCTTGGGCGTGACATCTGAGACTGAGACTAGGATTCTGGTACCTTTACTGTTTATCACAACAAAGGATAAAGCAAGCACACAACATTGTAGGACTTGTGCGTTCAGGCAGGTCATGCAATTTCACCTCAGCTCAGAATGCTTTTATGACACAATGTAAACAGAGCCCACTGTAAATGCCCTTGTATTTATTTTCAAGTTTTATCAAAGATTATTTTCAAGTGTGTGTAGGGTTTGGAAACAAGCAGAGTACGGCTGTTTCTAAACATGCAGCGCCGTCTGATATTCAAAACTAAGCTCAGAATTTGAGGAATTGCAATGTATTTAGAAAATCTCAGAATCTAATGTATTGTCCAAGCCATACAACACTGACAAGGTATGCAATAGAATATGAGACATCTCAGCACTGTATAATATGTATAATATATTTAATACCTGTTCTATCTTTCTTTTTTTTCTTTCTTTCTTATCAAAGCTTCTAAGGATACAGCGAAGAAAGAGCCCCCTTCTGGCCCCGAGTTTGCGAGTGGAGTCATTGTCAAGATTAGCTATAACCAGCCCCTGCCAAGCAAGAGGTGCATCAAGGTATACTAACATACTAGTTAAGTTAAGTGGTAATCTTATCTTTTGATGTATCAATTAGGGATGGGGAAAAAAAACTGATTTACCTATTCTCTCTTCAATGATTTTTTTTTTCCCTCCACATATAGCAAATAGTTTTAGCGTAGGGTTGGGTCGATAGATGATGACATCGTCCATCGCTTTCACGCTTGTACTTAGTAATTGTAGCGAAAACCTCAGATACTGTTGGTTGGTTCCTGCGAGATTCAGTTGTTCAAACAGTTGTTCAGTTGGCAATGAGCTGTATCCTGCGAGATGGTGAACATGCAAATGGTCATGTAAATTTGTCATCTGCGCATCTTTTGCAAACCTACACACCACTTCAGACGTATCTCGTGGCTGTCCTCTTTCATTTGGTCTAAAGCCAAAGTATTGCCAGATGACGTTTTTAAGATGGCACTACTGTTTTGTAAATTTGTAAAATAATAAGAAATCGCTATGCATAATCATATCAGCACCCAAGTATCGTGATAGTATTGAATCAGGAGGTTGGAATATTATCCCATCCCTATTAATCCACAATCCAATTTTAAGAACTGTTTCTTTTCATGTGCACAGGATTCACTGTCTGCAATGGCTGCTGTGGCTTATGTGGACATTCTTGATGGAGATAAAGAGGGTTACATTCGCTTTAAAAGTCCTGAAGATGCAAAGACCGTTATCACGGCTCAATTAGAACTTCAGAAAAAATACAACTGGAATCTTGAACTCCTCTCAGGTTAGGAGCATAAGTGGTAACACTTTATAATAACTGCACACTATCATCATTAGTTAAGCGACAGTAAATACTCAATTCATCCTTTGTAAATCATTGTTCCAACATTAATATGCATTAGTAAGTAGTTTACAAGTGCATCTAAAAAATGTCTTGTTCTTGAACATATGTATATAATGTTTAATAAGTTAGGAGTTAAAATAGGACTTGTCAGTGTTTAATAAGATCATTTAGAAAGTTTAAGTAAATTAGTAATAAACTATTTAAGTTTACATTAATAAATCGTATTATTTAGGAACAAGATAATAGTTGCTCAGTGTGTTAATGAATGCTTTAGGAACACACTTTATTAACACATGTTCCTATTGTAATTCATAAGTAAGATAGGTAGTTATAAAGCATTTCGTAGTTGCCATCCATCTGTTTTTGTGAGCTCATCTAAAGTGATAACTATTTATACCTTGTAAAGCATTTACAAAGGCTAATTTATCTTCCAAACAGAGAAGTTAAACAAACACAGCACAGAGGGATACAGAACACAGAAATATTTTTTTTACAATGTACACTTGATAAACTAAAAACAAACCTCTGCAATTTCATGGAAAAAAATGTGTACAGTTTAATCTTTTTTTGCATATTTAAATTAATTTTGCATTCTTGAAATTAATAGTTCTGTATCCCTCTGTGTGGTTTTATTTGTGTTTTTTCTGTTAGGAAGATAATTTAACATATTATCTAATTAAGGGAAATGTATATAAATAATTATTATTAATTATGATTAATTGCAATTATTCATATTAGCTGCCAGTAGTAACTGTAGCAGAATTACCATCAACTAATCTGTTCATTCAGCAAACAAATAGTGTAATTTCATATAGACTTTTAGAAGGGATGTTTTTCGTGGCCACAGAAAAATACCTTCTTATAGTATCACCACATTAGAGCATGTAGCAATGGTCAAAATCATAAAGGGACATTAATTTGTACGTATAAATACACTCACAAGCTATGAAGAGAGTCAGCTGACCACCTGTAAAACATCAGTCGGGAATTGCTCCAATCTGAGTTGCCCCTTGGACTTGGAAAGCAGTATTAAAGATTATTTGTTAAATGTAACACATAGTTTGCGTCTGATTGGTTCAAATGCTACGATAACTAAGCCTTTAAATCTCCTTTGTAATAGATATGCTTATAAAACAAGAACAAGGCATTTATAGCTGTATTTATAAACTGCTTACTAATGACTATTAATGTTGGAACAGTGCTTTATAAAGGATGAAATTACTATTTACTAAAGCTTAACTAATGATTCATTGTGTAGTTATTATAAAGTGTTCCCGGATTTTCTTTGAATATTTATATTATTATTTTCTAAACTAAATCATGTATTAATGGAAAAATAGGTGACCATGAGCAGAGGTACTGGCAGAAGATTTTGGTGGACCGACAAGCAAAGCTGAACAGTCCTAGAGGAAAAAAGCGTGGAACAGAAAAGGTAAGATAAACCTCACTCAACAGCATTTAAAGGTTAAATACATTTATAGTTTTATTGACATGACAGAATATTTGTCATTGTTCTTCATAGCTCATTTCTAAAGCTGACAAAATCATCATCGCTCGGGCCACCGAAGCAAGTAAGCACATCCGCTTTGATGACTAACAGTCTATATAACAGTCTGTGTGCTATAATTACTTCAATAGAAATATTTTAAGGAAAACAAAAATATTTCTAATGACTTGGCCAATGATTTCTAAAATGTTTCTTTTATGCTTTGTGTTGATCTGATCTGTTATTTTTTTATTTGACTGAATTAACGATGGAGTTTTGTGTTGGTATAATCATCATCATATAAACCAATATCATTATTATTATTATTATTATCACTATTACTAAGTTGCTTACTGTTTTATTAAGTTGTTACATTTTGATTGCAAGACAGGTTCCAGAATCAGTTGTATATGTAGTTATATTTGCATCCTTGTTATTTTTGTTATTAATAAAGATTTATTTCATACAATTTTATTCATTAAATATAATTCATCAAGTCTGATCTTGCACATTTTTATCTAGTAACTTAAAATCATTGTGCAATCTCCGATCTTCAGAAGAACTCAACAGAAGCTCCTGGCTTGCTCCCAACAAATTCCCCAAAAATCTCCATTGTCTCTATACATCTGTACTCTTGTACAGCAACAAAACTAATGCAATTATTTAAATGCGTTTCAGAGATGACCCCTCCTATTAAGGTTATTTTAATACTCTAATTATCCTCATTAGGTTGGGATTAATTTTGTTGGCTTGGCAAAGGGAGCACATCAGTATGCTTCAAAACTTCTTTTTATCATTTATTTATGTTTTTAAGAATTATTTTATTAAATGATCATGATT
>JAUMHP010000052.1:21239573-21254295 GCA_032361065.1 Enteromius trimaculatus | reverse complement strand
GGTTTGGATTTGTCAACCCAAAACTAATCCTGTAACTCTGAGTTTGTTTAGCCACCATCATGGTACAGGCCCCAGGTCCTGTCAGTAGGGTGGTGGTCCTGTTTAGATAAGAACGGTTAAAGTAAACTGTCTAATATCGTTACATCAGCGTTTCATATCTTGCTAAATTTGTGTAACTTGCCTATATGAAGCAGAAATGTATATGTTTATATTTATATGTTTAGATTAGACTGGTGAGCAAGAAACCAAATAGTAGTTATACATATGTATGTATATTTACATTATATTTAATTTATGTTTTATATATTAGTCTGTACAAATAAAACCAAATGAATCCATCCCAGGTGTTTTGTATAAGATCTTTCTGTAGAAGATTGACTGAATGTTGGATCATGAAAAGGAGGAACTCATCGAAAGAATGCAGAGACTAACACTGTCAAAATAAATTTTAAACAATTATAATACATGCATGTAACGTCTGCATGAAAAAATAGATTCTCGGTCACAAACAATACATTATCAATATTTACCATTGCATTGCTTGTTATTTACTCCTTGTTGTAGCTGTTATGGTCACCCAAACTATGGTTCAATAACTCTTCAAAAGGCCATTGAATGGTTTCACATATTCAAATGTTTGAGAAAACACACCACACTATGTAATGAAAAAAATATTTTAGCTAGTATTATTCTAGATTAGTTTAGTTCAGTAGTTAGTTTGAATTTTTTCTGTTGAAAAAAAAATATCTGACTGAGACTAACATTACATTTCTTTATGCTAATGAAGAAAGAAAGCCATATGGGCTTAAGGTAAGTACATGACAGCTTTATTTAGATTTCACGAGTTCGCGCTTCCTAAATGATAGTAAAAGCATGTTTGGCGAGCTGGGAGTTCGGTGAACCCCAAGCCCTAAATGAGGGCGTGCCCCCCGTGGAAGGAACGAACGGCGGAGAAGGGGAGGAGGAGGAATATGCAAAAACGAGATGTGGAAAGGGAAAGAAACTGGCCTATTTATAGTGGAGAAATAGTGACTGGATTGGCTTATGATGGGGCGGTGCTGATTGAAAGATAACAATTAGATTACCAATTACAATAATGTAACAATTAGCCTTGCTGTCATTCATGATTAATTCAGTTTGTATTTAACTATGCCTGAAACAAACCTCTACAAATATATATGTGACCTATAAAGTTGATGTGAGCATCCTGTGTCATTCAATTCTTTGATGATTATTATTTATAAAAAAAAAAAAAACATTTTTAACCAGGCTTCATAGCCTTATAATCATTTTGTTAATATTCTGAATATCAGGTAGAATAACAATCAATGTCACACTAAATGAACTTCTTTTACATATCTATATTTAAGTTTTTTTTTTTTTTTTTTTAAGCATCAAAACTTTTCTCAATAGCCTGTTTGGGAATAACCAATCTCCAATTACTAATATCATATATTGAAGGTAGTAAAAGTCATCATCATTTACCAGTTTGAAAGCATATATATATATATATATATATATATACAAAATAAAAAATAAAAAAACATAAGTCATACAACACGAAAGTGACTAATTTTTATTATTAAAACCAAGCGTTTCTTTAATGGATTACAAAGTATGTCATATTAACATCACATTATCACATTCAAATACAAAGCTTAACAGTTTTTAGAGAATCTGAGAAAGAATTACTAATAATACATATTATAATAGTAAACATCATATATAAGAATACATTGTGTCTGTTCTACCATATCTCGCACCTCACCATACCAATGATCAAGTAAATGATGAAGTATGTGACTTCAGCTCTCTCATCCAATCTGAAACAGACAGTGGCTTTACATGCTGAATAATAAATAAATATCAAATATGTATTATAACATTGGTGATGATGATGTATGATTTCTTATCCAAATTACAAAATAGCCTAATGTTCTTGAAGTTCTTGTGAAGTTCTTGAGCTGCTGCTGACCATTGACCAATACGACTGCATCAGAACAATGCACAGTATTAGCCTATATAATCAATTACAAATTACAATTATTGCAATACCTATTAACATTTCAACTACTAGAAAAGGTTCTCACTATGTATGTAGCTTAAGTGGGTAACACAAACACTGGCTATATACAAAATAAGATATTTAATATGTTTATTTCAGGCATTTTAGTGAACACACAGCAGTAGCTAACAGTCAACTACAGGCTAATCAAACTATCCAAACAAACTATCCCCACAAATTACATTTATAAAAAGCTAAGCACATCAAAATATTAGAATTAGCGTTTGCTTATGGTTAACTGCATTGCTTAGACACTGTTGCAATTAATGTGTCAATGCTTAATGTTAAAACTTTTTTACCTGTTTAAAACAATCGATTCAACAAATAGCCTAACATTAGTGATCTGAGGAGCGTACACTAATATTTTCAGTTCCATTCATGTGCACGTTAATTCAAGGACACACCCACAACAGAGAAACTCATGACTATTCACGTAAACTCCACCCACTGGAACAGTTTTTCACAGGAACCGAATATTACACAACACCGGTCAAACCACCCTCAGGGATGTTTATGTTTTCTGGAATGCTTCATTAAATAATTATATTATTATTGTATAACCTACTTAATTTGTTATATTAAACCAATACAATGTTTAAATTTCAGTTTGTATCAATCGTCCATTGACAAACCATTGGCTGGTAACATTGGCTGGTAATGCCGATTTTTCTTGCTTTGCATAGAGTCCATAGACCTTTCTCACAGAAACAGGAAATACGCAATCACAGGGTATGCAGACTTCCTGTGTAATGCCAACACAGCAGAAAGCCGGGTAATTTAAAAATGGAGAGATTCTACACTACAACTTTTTTTTTTTTATTATGAGCAAAAAAAAAGTCTTCCTTCTTCGTTTTCAGGGAAAGAGTGGAAAGATAAATAAGGCTGCTTTTGGGCATTGCAAGAACAGCCCGGTACACTACAACAACTCTTGCTCGATGCTTGCGCCCTCTTTGTTGTTAACCTGGTTACCAGCATAACAGGGCGGAAATAGGTTTACACAGCAATTGAGTATTTCCAGTGCAAAATACTGAAGTTGTGAAGGTCTATTACGGCTGGTTCCACACTGATTCTAAGGCAAAACGTGATTGGTTTGAGCGAGAACATGCACTGATTGGTTAGCACCATGTGGCCAGTATCTATGGTGGCCGAGAGAGCTCAATGCGCTGCAAACTTAAGAAAACACATGCAAACAGAAAAAGACACATGCAAACTGCAAATTCTGAATTACGCAACCAAACACAGAGAGGTGCTGCAAACACAGAAACGTGCTGCAAACAGCACAGACCACAACAGAAATGTTTCAGGGGGACCTAAAAAAGTGACGAACCCATCTAGGACCTGATTATTTGTTCAGTGGCTTTTGGTCAGAGCAGAGATATATGTTTCGTGAATATGCTTTTTTTTCTGTCAGTCGCTTTACATTTTTTTGTGGATCATAATATATTTATTTGGAATTATGAAACAATTCTATCTCCATACTCATACTACATAGAGCGCTCCTGCAAAAACGCAAGGCGCACAGAGCTCATAAGCAGTGCGCAGAACGCTCACCCAACTAACACACGATGTAACAGTTACGTAACATATTTGTCATTTTTGGTAATTTCATGACTTACCAATTGGCAACGTAACCACAACGTCGTATGCACGTAATTCCATTACCATCCTATTACCAATTCACGACGTTGTCAGTACTGTCAAGTCAGTACTGGTTATCTGAACCTACCGCCAGTCACATACATCACTATTCTGATCTGTGAAAACTTTTACAGTTCAGTACTGGTCAGTTGACCCTTCCTTGAGTCAAGTACATCACTATTCTCATCTATGATAACTTTCCCTTTTCAGTACTGGTCAGTTGACGCTTCCTTGAGTAATATTAATCACTATTCTCATCGGTAAAAACTTTCACTAGTCAGTACTGGTCAGCTGACCCTACCGTGAGTCACGTACATCACTATTCTCATCTGTGAAAACTTTCACAGTTCAGTACTGGTCAGCTGACCCTTCCCTGAGTCATATTAATCACTTTTCTGATCTGTGAAAACCTTTACTAGTCAGTACTGGTCAGATGAACCTACCGTTAGTCATGTACATCACTATTCTGATCTGTGAAAACTTTCACTAGTCAGTACTGGTCAGCTGACCCTACCATGAGTTACGTACATCACTATTCTGATCTGTGAAAACTTTCACAGTTCAGTATTGGTCTGACCCTACTGTGTGAATCTTGCAAATGGGCAGGCAGGACTCAGAGGCAGAAATATACACAAACTTGACATTTATTAGGAAAATAAAAAGAAACCGCGCAGAGCAAAGCAAGGACACATGAGCATACATGAAACGTTATTGACAAACAAGGATGCAAGACATGGGGAGTGAATTTATACAGAGTAATCAAGGACAGACACAACACACCTGGGACAGACATCTGGTGGATAATCAAACACTAATGGTGAGGGCTAATGGAGAGTTACAAATGAGGAGCACGAGAAAACTGACAGGTAAACATAAACACAGATGAAAATAGTGATATACATGACTCAGGGAAGCATCAGCTGGCCTGGGGCCTATTTCTCAAAGGAGGTTAAGTGAAAACTCGGAGTTAGTTAACCCAGAGATAAGGGAAACCTGGTCGGGAGCAGGTTTTAATCTCTAAATTTGGAGTTTCTGTCGGTCTCCTCCCCTTTTTTAAAGATGAAGCGGTATTTCTCGCAGTAGCTTTAGTTATTTAATGCCCACATTTTGGACACAAACAGCAAAGAAAGTAAGGAGAATGGCTTGTCCTTTTTTGGAGGATCCCATAGATGAGGAGGCTGCATTAATTCGAAGAGAATTACATTTACATCGGCCAAGGATTTTGAGAGCCAGAATGGATATTTTTGTCCTTTCCCTTGTAATGTTAACGGTGGTATCGTGTGGTTGCGATATCCCGGTTAATTGTCAAAAACAAATTGTGACAAGTAGATACTTGTCTGGCACCCGAACAATAGTAACCAATTGTGGATTTTTTTTCAGGCTCAAGTTTTATCTTTAAGTCAAGTAAAGTTTGGGTGCTGATTTATACATTGAATCATGGTCTAGTGGTATGATTACAGCGTCAGCACATGGGTGACCTGGGTTTGCCTCCTGTGTCAATCAGTGTTTTTTTTTTTTGCTTAAATAACTAGTAAAATAATGTGTTTTTCAAAATAAATAAACTGAATTCATTTCAAGTTTGTATTCATCATACACAGTTGTTGGAACAGCCTTTTACGTTAGTTTGGGCATATTATGAGGACATAAATTAGATTAAACTGCATGTCCGCCCATACAAAATGAATAAAATAAAAAGAAAATAGCATCAAATGATCAGCACAAAACTATTAATGCATGACGTTGCCACAACGTCGCTCTTACGAACTGGCAACGTAATGAAGTTACGTCGTGGTGACGTATAGGCACCTTTCACTTTTCCGGTTGCCACGGAAAAGTGCTACGATGAAACTTTGGTCACCAGATTACCAGATTACATTGCAGTTACGTAACGGTTACGTAATTTTTTTAGCTGGGTCACTACTAACCGAAAACAAATTTTAAAAAAGTCGCCTCTTGCTGCAAAAACGTGTTCAGTGTGATCGGGACTGGGCCGTTCACTTGTGGCGTATTTTGCACTCAAGCCCATTATTTCGAATGTATTTCACATTAATTTTTTCACACGCATCGAGGTAAAAACATTTCAACTTTTCAGAAGCACACATCGGGTCGTGTGACAAGAATCAACCAATCAGCTTTCCCGTGACAACATTAAATTCTCAACTAAAATAAAGCAATAAATTAATTGGTTAAAGTTGTATAGTGACAGCCATTTAAAGTAAATTTTGTAGCAGAGCTACTGAAAGCGATTTTTAGTGCTAGAAATCCATTTATCCTGTACTGAAACTTCGTGTCGACGATTCCGGAGTGCAAGCAACCAAAAATGCTTTGGAAAAAAATGGAGAAAAAGGCATGCCTAGAGTTTCTCACTCGTGGCATATGGGCACTTAAAGTGAAACCCTGATTATTTGTTGTTATTGTCATTAATTGTTTTATAAATTTTGGCAGTCGCTGGTTGCCTTATTTTATATTTATTTTATTATCTATTGATTTGTGTGTGGATATGCTTGCAGATGGTAACCATAGAATAATAACGTATTACTGACTTATATCACTTATATCAGCTGTCAAATATCTCCGCCTACTGTTCGAGACACCTGTTCACATTCTGTGAAATGTCATTAATTAATAACACAATTTGTTTCCTCTTAAATCTGAAAGATAATACCTAAAGAAAAACATCCATTCCATAGGCCATTCATCTAAATGTTGCAGACACTGCCAAGACTTCAGCAAAAACGTATGTGATATAACAAAATCATTTATTTTGAAATGTTTCTTGCAAATAGAAGAAAAGAAAGCATAAAAGAAAAGGAAGGAAAATAAAGACATTTTACTATAAAGACCAGCCTCTCAGTAGTCAAATATTTGTTTGCTTCCGAGTCACAATCTAGGCTACATAATCATTATTATTTTTCTCTAATTTCCCATTATGCACAAATTACTTTTGTCTACTAGTGAGTGTTCTGGCAACGCTTTCGAAGTAAAAAACTTTGTGTCTGGAATAAATCAGTATAGTGCGAATTTCTTTTGTATGTTTTTATATTTGCATATCTTTTGTTTACAACATTAAGTTAAATTATCATATATCTGGCTGGGATTTCAGCCAGGATGGTTCTCGTTTATTATGCAAACAGCTCTTGTCGGCTCAGACATAATATACTGGAATTCAAAGTATAATGCTTATTCAATACCTCGCCAAATACAAGCTCAAAGGCACCATATAAATTACAGATGTAGAGAGGTTCTTTACTGTTTAGTACAAATATGAAATCATTTTGAAATCACTTTGTTGCGAACACGATTTCACAACAAAAAGTAGTGAAAAAAGTTTATTTTCTCAGATGAATGTGTGGGAAAAATATGGCAAAAGCACAGTCTTGTCTAGTCGTGTGGTTATATATAGTTAAGTGAAATCTGAATCTGGTGACCTATGTGTAGAACGGGTTGTGCGACTAACAAGGGTGGCACAAGTTCAACAATTTTAAACTATTCCATCAAATCACCAGGCTTACTTATTTGTATTTTATCTTCTATTCTATTGGCACCTGATATCTTCTAGTGAGGTAGACATGCATCCGTCTGGTGTATTGCACCACTGTACTGTAACAAAATACATATTACTACTTTAAAGCAGGCATCTAGCCTATTTATATCTGCTAGAGACAGACAGACAGATAGACAGATAGATAGATAGATAGATAGATAGATAGATAGATAGATAGATAGATAGATAGATAGATAGATAATGTTTTAATAAAATTGCAATGAAAAACATAATTATATAGAAAACATTAGGGACTTTTTTATTATATTTCGTTTAGAAAGAAAGATATTGGTATTTGAGCGCTGACAACCAATTGATCATGCGGGAAGGAAAAATGGAACTCGCGGATTGGTCGCTTGAACACCAATTAAATCGAGGCTGAGTTGATTCTTCCTGACAGGGAATCGGGATAAAAAGTTTGAGGAGGACGCACAACTAAAAGTTTGGAAAGTCGAGGGAGGGGGTTAAATCCAGACAGAGAAGATGAGCGACACAGAGGCATCTGAACAACCTCAGCCCGAGAGAAAAGTTATCGGTAGGGGTTCAGTGACTTAAGCGATAATAAAATGTTTATTTAAGACCCTGCGGATCATAGTAATGGACGCGTCATGTATGTGGGGTGAAACGTGATTGACATGCTTTACTGACAAAATTGCCATTTGTATTGGTCTTTTTTGATTTTGCGTTTTACTTTACATTTCGACAGTATAGTCTCAAAATGGTTTAATCTTTATGGCGGACAGAAATAATGTTCAATTCGCTACTTCCACGTGCGACTTTGAGAATGCTGTAGATTAAAGCTTTTTAGAAACCACGATTAACGTTACCGTCATCCTATTTGGGACTTATTTTACCATTTATAACTATAACGTCTCAGTTTGATTGTCTATTGTTGATATTTAACATTCTGTTTCTGTAATTACAGAAGAAATATATTAAACATGTCTGGTAGGATTTGAAGTTGTCCATATTCGAAGCAGGCCTGCGTTTGCTGTTTACACAGTGAGACTGCATTGATGACCCACATTTCTGCGCGCTGTCACCATGTGCTTTGTGGGAGGGTTTTAACTGCAGGTGTGCTGCATGTAGTTAGGTAAAAAATTTACATTACGAGCCATTTTGTAATTGCCCATATTTACCCGCTGGATCGCGGATAATATCTTCCTAACGGGCCAAAACGCTTGTATTTTCGTGTGCCTTTTGTCTTGGATAAAGTTGTAATCTGCGTTTGAGTGGCCAAAGTGAAGACTCTCAAAGTTCGTGGATGATTCATACACATTGCCCACAGTGTTCAAATGAGTTGGTTCCTCGGGCTCTGCTTGAGCATACGAATACTGTCAGATCTTATCACTGGATGGTGATATTATTTTTGTTTGTTTGTTTTTCTATTGTAGCGACAGGTGTGCAAGGAACTGTCAAATGGTTTAATGTGCGAAATGGATATGGCTTCATAAATAGGTATGTTAATAATGCCGAAATGACTGCTCAACTGACTAACTGTATGCATGGATCCACAGTTTGATGTATACTGTGGCACCCCTCCCCTTATTTTCATGTTTAAATTAAGAAAGCACATATTTTCAAAGTAATATCAGGCTTTGGGGCATTGTGTGTGTGTGTGTGTCAGAGAGAGAGAGAGAGAGAGAGAGAGAGATCATATTGCTAAGCAAGCATTTAAATTGTTATTGATGATGTGTTCTGCTATGAAAATGTGTATAAAATGTATTTAATTTTTTTTTTCTTTCACAGAAATGATACTAAAGAAGATGTGTTTGTTCATCAGGTAGTGAGTTTGCTTTTTAAATGCATAGCAACCTATCATTTAGACTATTTAACTTTTAACTCTGATGGTAAATGCAGCATGTTTATGTGGCATTCTTTCATTGTAAGTTTAAATTAAGTTAGGAAAATGTAATTATATTGATATCACCTTTTTAGAGTTTTTTTTTTTTTTTAATTGGTTTGACTTGCAATGGAATGTTCTAAGGATGTGCCTCTTCCCTTTGTGTAGACTGCTATAAAAAAGAATAACCCAAGAAAGTTCCTCAGAAGTGTGGGAGATGGTGAGGTTGTGGAGTTTGATGTTGTCGAAGCAGCTAAAGTAAGTGGTTTTGGGATGTTCAGTATCAAAAGAATGTCATGGAATATTGTAGAGTTGTATAGCTTATATAGAATCTAAAACTGAGACTTTGTTTCAGGGCTCAGAGGCAGCAAATGTGACTGGTCCAGAGGGTATACCTGTCAAAGGCAGTCGATACGCCCCCAATAAACGAAGATTCCGTAGGCGGTTTTACCCCCGTAATTCACAACAAGCTGAAGGGGAGGAGAAAGTTGCAGCAGGGCCCATATCTGAGGGAGAGGGCAGTGAAGAGAAAGGAGCCCATCAGCCACGTCCTCGGCGCCAACTTCCACGCAGAAGAAATGTTCAGTCACAAGGAGAGGTGAGGTCATTTTAAATTATTTTTAATTGAAGGCATAGTATGCCTTAGATCAGTGGTTCTCAACCATGTTCCTGGAGGCCCCCCAACACTGCATGTTTTCCATGTCCCCCTAATTAAACACACCTGATTCAGCTCATTAGTAGAGACTCCCAAGAGCTGAAATGGGTGTGTCAGACAAAGGAGAGAAACAAAATATGCAGTGTTGGGGGGGCCTCCAGGAATGTTGTTGGGAACCACTGGTCTAGAGAGGTTTTGAAAAATTTAAATTGTCATTAATTAGTCACCCTCATGTCGTTCCAAAACCAGTAAGACCTTTGTTCATCATTGGAAAACAAATTAAGATTATTACATTTGAGAGCTCTCTGACCCTCCATAGAGAGCAATGGTACTACCATGATCAAGGCAAAAAAAATTTTAATGAGGACATTGTTAAAACGGTCCATGTGAGATCACTGGTTCAACCGTAATTTTATAAATCTATGAGAATACTGAAGAAAAAAATACCAACTTTATTTCAACAATTGTTCTATTACGTGTTACCTTAGCACAATTTTGTCAAGTGTCGCAAAGCATATGCATGCCTTGCTACACAAGTGCACATTCATTGCATGTGTTTGGCGAGTCCGTGTACGTTGTGATAATTTGTCTTTTTTTATTTATTTATTTTTTAAACATCCAGTAATGGCAGTGATGCGGTCAGGACGTGCCGCTTCCCCTACATATGATTAATGATAAATGTGATTACCACTGGTGTCAAAAGTATTCACATTCATTAATCAAGTAGAAGTATAGATACTAGGGTTTAAAAAGACTTTCAGAGTAGAAGTATCCAGTTTTTTACTTAAGTAAAAGTACTGGTTTCAAAACAACTTGAAGTATAAAAGTAATGAAAGGGAAAAATGCCATTAAGCACAAAAGCTTACAAAGAGTTACAAGTTAGCATAGCCTACTAATCACAACATTAGCCTAGTTTCCATCCAGTTTTTATGCTGTTTTGTTATGGACAAAGATAATTTGTGAAATTTGCTGTCTCCATCCTTTTTCCAGGGTCATAGGGTGATGTGAAATTACAATTAAACTACATTCGAATTGATACGTAGCTGTGACCCATTAAAATGCCTAAATTTGTTTCCAGGTATTTATTTTATACAAGTAAAAAGCAGCAGGACACAATTAGGCTGAATAAATGTAAACGTTCATTTAAAAGTAACATCAAATTAATCAATTTTAGATACAATTATACAAATATGATTTAATGCTTTTTGAGCTATATAGAAATGGTGCCTTTACTTTGATCAGCACAAGGAACACAGCTTATATTGTCCGTGCTGGGGCGTGTGACGTGATTTGTGTTGTGTTATACAGTATGGATCGTGGTCAAACCAGTAGGTGTCGCAATGGTACACGTTTCTTATCCAACCAAAATAAAATTGACTCTGTCAAACATCCAGAGAAATCATGCCGACGAGATAATGACGATGACAGGCCGGAATGAAAACAAGCCAAAATGAAACCGGAGTAACAAGGGTATTTTTAAAATGTAAGGAGAAGAAAGTACAGATAATTGTGTGAACATTTAAGAAGTAGAAGTAAAAAGTTGGCTGAAATATAATTACTTCAGTAAAGTATAGATGGGGAAAAATTTCTATTTTTAGTTAGCTTGTCAAGCACGAAAAATCATATTTTATGTAAATTCTGAATATATCCTATTATTTCACGGCCTCTGACTTAGGCCCTAGCCTGGCCCTGACCCGAGATGCTTAGGCCCTAGCCTGAAATCTTTCAGATTTGTTTGAAATAGCAAAATAATTACATTTAATTTCGTTGTATAGTTTTTGTTTTAAAGTAACGACCAAGCAGACCGAGCTGATCATAAACTAAACCTCACGACTTGCCTAAAATAAAATCTTTATAGAATTACAGAATTATATAAACAAAATCGTTGTTGGTTGAAAATATTCTTGTTTCAAAAAATTAAAGCTGAACCACTGAGGTCACATAGACAGTTTTACCAATCTTTACTACATTTCTGTTCCTTGATTGCAGTACTACCTGCAATCTATGGAGGGTCAAAACTTTCTCAAATATCTAAATTTGTGTTCCAAAGGAGGTCTTGTGGGCTTTGAACGACAAGAGGGTGAGTAATGTATTTTAACCTTTTGGTTGAACTCTCTCTTTTAAGGCTTTCATTTTGTTATTAATGCACACAGCTTGTCCGTGAGCAGTTTCTTGTCTCTGCTTCTAGGGAGAAGCCGAAGAGAAAAACAATGAAGTAGATGTTGCCCAGCAGAGGCCACCACCACGCAGGTTCAGACCTCGATTCAGAAGGTTTATATCCTCATTTGTATATTTGTACCAGATTAAGACTGGAAAAGGAAGAATGTGTTTTTCCCTTACCTTATGCCCCAGGTACCCTGTGTAGACTTAATATATTTTGTAAACGTGAAAGTCTCTTTTCTTTTATATCCAGGCCATTGCGTCCTCGTTCACAACCTGGAGAGGCTCAACAGACAGTAGTCCCCACAGAAGAGCAGGAATTGACACCTAAAGAGATCCAGAACAATAGAGAGCAGACTAAAGAGCAGCCCCGAAAACCCCGCAGACAGTTTAGTCGGCGCAGACAAAGGAAATCTGAATCTGGTGCCTCTAAAGTGAGTGATTTTCTAGAAAAATGCAGTGAAGTAAAGCTGTGGAAATGTAAACATCGTCTACATTGTTTGGGGTTTGGTACTGTTTTTCTGATGTCATCAAGACTTTTGCATCAAAAAACATAATTGGCTGTTGTAATTTAGGTTTAGCATGTATAAATACTCTGTATATAGTTGCCACAGAATCATCTTTTGATTTCAGTCTGAAAATCCTGAGCAGAATTGTCCCTTGTTTGTAAATTTAATCTGCGGTAAAATGAAAAACAAGTGACCCAAGTGGGTTGGAATAAACATGCAATTACATAGATGCAGAAGTTGTTTAGGCGGTCTTTAGTCACGCTATGTCATAAGGTGAAACAATCTAAAAACAGCTTATTTTGAAGCCAATCTGCCAAAAGTTATAGAATAAGTCAAGTCACCATTATTTTTATATTGCGCTCTTTACAGTGCAGATTTTCAAATCTGGCACTAGTTCTCGTTTTCACTAACATTCAAGGCTGTCAAGGTCATCTTTAGGTGCCTAGCCACCATCTGGTCTGGATCTAGATTTGATCTGGTGGCTACAGTGACACCTCGGAATAAGGATAGAACTAACTTATATTGGCGCAGATGCCGTTCTGATGTTATAACTACATTGGGTGTTATGCGAACCATTTGCTTTAGGTTGACCTAATTAATGCTGCCTAACAATCCTTTTAATTCATGTGTCAAACTCAATTCCTGGAGGGCCACAGCTCTGTTCCAGTTACACCTGTTTGGAAGTTTCTAGTAATCCTGAAATTAATTAGCTGGGTTAGGTCTATTTGAGTAGGTTTGGAGCTTAACTATACAGAGCTGTGGCACTCCAGGAATTGAGTTTACAGTTGTATTTACAAATATAATGCTTTAATGGATTTGAATTTTAGAAATGTAGTGTTTTGTGCAAGTCAGGCTAAAGAGATGAGTTTTTAATCTTGATTTAATCTTGAATTTTGGGCAAAAACTCATGTAAATTATGTGTTTTTGTGCAATTTATTTTTATGGGGATTTTTATAGGGATTTGAGAAAATGTGTATCTCAGTTGAGAAATGCAGCATTATTAGTAATCTGTGTGTGCATTTTCCTTCAAAACAAGCAAGTTGAGTCATACTACTTGTTTATCGTATCGCAATCACAATTTTGACCTTAATAATCACAATGTGACACTTTTCCCAAATCATGCAGCTCTATACTGAACCATACCTTTTAATGGTAATTAGCAAAATTTTAAAATGTATACAACGTTTAATAGGGATCCAGTGCAGTGTTGACAGAACCGGAATTTTTTAGCATGCGACCTCAAGGTTCGATTATTGTAATAATGTACGCAAAAATGTACATTTCTGCATTTGCCATTTAGAGCATAGGGCATAATCTGAATATTTTTTTGAGCTAGAAGAATGTGGTTTTACAAATGCTAGAAACATAGCTGTTGAAGAAAAGATTGCTATCAAATAGCACACCTATGTTTGTAAATGAGGGTAAAGAATTGACAGAGCAGCCATCAGGTGTTACAGTGCATGAGGGTTTTGGTCCTATAATTAACACCCTTTTGTGTTGGGGTTAGCTACTGTTTACAGTTTTAGACACTCTTGTAAACATGCTGTAAAATGAGGATGTTTTCAAAAATAATGCTAAATAGATTTAATTTTATCAATGAACTTTTATTAGCTAAATCAAACAAATATTCGTTATTAAAGCTTTTGGTAAAACGGCTTCTGTTCTGTGGTACACTTGCCCATTGTTTTGCAGGTAGCTTTCTAGAGTGTATTTTTTTTATTTTTAATCTCTCTTTCTTGGCGACGTTGCCACAGTTCTTCTGAGTTTAGTCTGTCTCTGTTTGTTCTGTTCCTTCATATCATTCCAGACCGACTGGATGATGATCAAATCTTTGTGTGGAGCACTGGCTGTACATTATGCAAGGCATTATTACAATTAATGACAAAAATAATGTTTGGAAATGTAAACTGATATTTCTAACTGACACGCTACCGCAAAAGATGGAAATAACCGACTTTATAAAATAAAAGACTTAATAACCTTTGAATTTTTTTTTTTTTTTATGTTCACTAAGGCTGCATACAATTGATTTATAAAAGAAATAATGTAATTGTGAAATATTGTGACGTGTTTTTTATATATATATATATATATATATATATAATATAAATAAATAAATATAATATGAGATCTATCTTTCTCACACAGGTAAAAAAAAAAAAGAATAAATTAAATATTAATTAATAATAAATGTATTTCTTTTTTTTTTTACCTGTGATATTTATTTTATTTTTATATATAATATAATATAATATAATATATATACATTTTTTTTTTAGGATTCTTGAATGAATAAAACGTTAAAAAG
>JAUMHP010000052.1:21211744-21227570 GCA_032361065.1 Enteromius trimaculatus | reverse complement strand
ACATGTGTGTTTGTGAATGCTCATCTTTGAAAGTTTATGGAAACTACTCCACGTTTTTGTTCTACATTAAAAGACTTTGTTTTATTTTTACGTTTGCTTCCGCGTTCTCCTTCATCGTCCACAGAATACACGTTACACATAGCTGCTAAAAGGAAGCAAATTGTCCATTCATATATAAATACCCTATGTTTCGTAACCCTACATTTCTCCAAGACTCAAATACACCATCTAACATTGAAGGGCAAAAAGAGGGGTTGGTTGATATAGAAAGCAAAAATGAAATTTGTGGGAATTTGAAATGTGTCCTTAGCTGTTTCCATATACGAACCGAGTTGTGAATAACCGGATTGTGATTATAAAGTGAACCAGCTATACCTTTTGGTGACAAAAGTATTGCATTAATCGAATAAGGGAGACATTCCTCCTGTTCCAACACCAACCAAATCTCCTCCAACGGTGTAAAATCTATCCATGAAATCAAGGACTTAAGGTTTACAGCCCAATAATAGTAAAGGAAATTGGGCAGGAAAGCCCTCCCTGTATTTTAGGTTTACATAGATGGCACTTAGATATCCTATGGGCTTTGTAGTTCCAGATAAAAGGAACCAGGATAGAGTCCAGCTTTTTGAAAAAAGATTTGGGCAGAAATACAGGGATGTTCTGGACTAAATACAGAAATTGAGGGAGAAATAACATCTTAATCGAGTTTACCCTCCCCACCAGAGACATAAGGAGTGTTCTCCAGAAATTGATCATGGATTGAAGTTTAGACACCAGAGGATGAAAATTGGCCTTAACTAAGTTAGAAAACTTTTTTGTCACCTCAATTCCTAGGTATGTGAATTGTTCTGAAGCAATCTTAAAGGGGAAATGTTGAAGCCCAGAAGAATTTTCAATACTGATCGGCATCAGCACACTCTTACAGTTTTTCTCGATTGCTAAAACACTATAACCAAGCTTTTAAACTAAAATTTCAAAACCATAACGCTATTTTTCTAAAAGCACACCCATTTCCCTGAACTATAAACTCTATTCCCTGCTTTAACATATGAGTCAAATTTGGTGAACTATTAGTGCAAACTCTACACACAAATCCCTACATTTTTCAGTGCTTAAACATTGTGGTCATTTAGAAAACACTAGCATTCAATAATGTTAACTCAGTTGGGCACAGCCTGAGCTCAGTTAGCACACAATTACCCAGGTGGAAACACTAGGAGTCAAAATTGATCACACACCAATCAGAACCTTCGATCGAGATATAAGGGCCAAAGTCGGGTTACAGTTATTCTCAGGGGCTTTGGTCCATTTTTCAGATCAGAAATGAAATTCTCAAAACTACTTGTTCAACCTCCACATCATCTAGATGATCTTGTGTAGATCATAAAACATTTCTCATTCTTTTGATCAAGTATCCATTGCTCTGGCACAATCATGCAGTCATCTAGTCATTACAATACAATACATTGTTTACTAAGTCATTACTGTAAACACAAATTGGTTGATCTACCTGTCATAAACTGTCAACCAAATTTTCTACACATTTCTTTTCATATACAGTCTTTTTCAATCAACATCCCACATACAGTAATGTGTACATTTGTACTTTTGAAATGAATATATGGCATACATAAACAACACAGTCTTCTGCATTTCAGTACAGTAACTGCCAAACTGATGCTGTAGTTCATAGATAAGGTAACACTAGCAGAGTGTACTGTCATATTGACAACATAACTAAGCATCTTGTTTGTGAACAACGACTCGAGGACATCAGTCATGCAAGAGGATTTTACCCCCACTGTTTGTCCAGAGCCAGTATAGCCTGTAATGTGGACCAGATTCTTTGGCCTGACCCAGAGCAAAGACAGGATGCTGAGGCAGAAGATAAATTGTTTTTATTTTATTTTTTTGTTTTCCTGTGCAGTACATGAATGAATAAAAATGTTTCAGTGTATACACTAGTTGTTTTTTTTGTGTTCATGTAAAAAAGTTTTTTGAGGAGATCCATGAGCAGCATAACTGTTTTGGAAATATTGTCTTGAATTAATTGGACCAGTGTGTCAAACTATGGTGTAGTGTGTGTGTTTTTGAGGGCTTGTGTTTGATGTCTGAGGACAAAGTTTGGTTGAGAATGTACCATAATGATTAATCAAATTAAGGATATTTGGAATGCTACGCTTGGGTTCAGAAATGAATAAGATTAAATCATCCGCATATAATGCTAATTTATTATCCGTACTTCTAGTTTTATAGCCTATAATTTCAGTATGTGCTCTAATAGCTTCAGCTAAAGGCTTCCTCACTTAACTCCTCAACTTGATCCTGATTTAATGAGGCCAGTTTCTGCTGTTCTAGAAACTGAGTAGTTACTGTAGGGTCTATATTTCCTTTAGACGTATACAGTGTCTCATAAAACGTTTGAAACCTGCTATTTATATCCTTAGAAGAAGTAAGGATTTCACCTGTATCTGATTTAATTTTGTATATTATTCGTTCCGATGCTGTTTTATGGAGTTGTTGAGCTAAAAGTTTTTGAGACTTATCCCCAAATTCAAAGTATTTTTGTTTCACATACTGAAAAGACTTTGAAATTTTAGAAGAGAGAATTTCATTCAATTTATATTTAAGTGCACACATTTTTTTTTTTTTTTCGATACTTGGATGTTTAGCATTTTCTGTATCCAATTTGTGAATTTGAACCTCTAGTAACTCTGATTCAGCCCTATTTTTCTTTCTCTGAAATGCTTGATACGAAATAATACAACCTTTAATGTATGCCTTAAATGCGTCCCATAACACCCTCATAGAGATGTCCAGCTTGTTATTAAATTGAAAAAAGGTTTTTATATCCTTTTTTAAGTGGTTGATAAAGATTTTGTTTGTAACTGAGAATTAAGCCTCGAATTTCTTTGTGGAGTCTCCATATAATCTATTTTAATAGAGAAAGTCATTGGGCTGTGATCGGAGATAATAATATTATGATATTTAGCTGTATCGACCTGGGACATGAGTTTACCATCGAGAATGAAATAATCTATTCGTGTATATGAATTATGAACTTGCGAATGTGAGGAGTATTCCCTAACCGTACGATTGAGAGTTCTCCACACATCACACATATTAGAGTTATTTATATATGAATTCAAAAATTTACTGGAGTTTGAGCTAATAAGTTTTGCTGAGTATGATTTGTCTAAATACGAGTCTAAGACACACTTAAAATCTCCACCAACCGGCAGGATGACCTCCGTAGGCATAATAAGGCAGGCAGGAACAGTTTATATGGCCAGACAGGAAGGGTTAGGGTAGTCTCTGAAGGAATAAATTGTTAGGAATATGCTCTACAATCAAGACTGGTAGAATCACTGCTGTTGACTTGACAATTGACAAGATTCATACTTGCTAACTTTACTTGACACGACTGACAGGAATCTTAAAAGGACGAGACATGACAGGCTGAAGTGAAGTCTGGGGGGGCTTGACATGACAAACAAGAACATCTTTTACAGACGAGACATGACGGGCAGGAGTGATCTTCAGGGACTTGACAACTGACAAACTCTGTGGACATGACCAAAACAATTTCAGGGGCTTGACTTGGTTTAACAGGAACCATTTTTTAAGGTGACACAACTAACTGGAACAGTCTCTCATATAACTTCTATAAAACAAGTCCGTTAGGGTCAGGGAAAAGAATTGTAAGTAAAGCTTGAAGCTCTGAGGTGATGAGATGGAAGGCTCATGGGGTTTCAGAATACTCTGGTACTGACTCTTGACTGCCCCTGGGGGCTGCTAAACCACCCTCCAGGGTTGCAGAAACAGGCTCTGGAATGGATCCTTGGTATTGGAAGCTGGCTTGATAGAGATGTCAGTGATGATCATCCCAGTCTCAGCAGACTCAGGTGGTGTCTAAAACCTGGCTTACTGCTGGGATGGTTGCCACAGACTTGGTCAACTTTACAGGGTGTCAGAAACTGACTTGGCTGAGTCAGGTATAAGAGCAGTAAGCTTGGTCAAATCAGGAATGTTTAATTGACTAGATGGATTCACGAATGGCTGCAACAAATGTCATCAACTCAGGGAGTAACTGAAACAGACACAACAGGATTAAAGAAAAACAAAGCTAAATTAACTAAAACGGGAAAACTAAATAGTGAAGCTCATCTGCTTGGCCCAGTATTTGGCTGGTTCGTAATGTCAGGGTTTAGGAAGAAGGACCCATTTGCAGATTGAGTTCAGGGAATTTATTAACAAGACAGAGAGATACAAGAGGTAGTGAATTGCACAAGTGATAACATGAGGAGCACAATACACAACATGACAAGGGAGGACCACTGGAACCATCTCAGGCAGCACACGGCAGTATATAACACCAACAGGAGAAGCCTAACAGGGTAGATCGCAAAAACAAGATATGATTTAGCTAGACCAGATACATAAAGGCCGCCAATACTGAAAATGACCAAATTCCGGGCCAGGAACTCTAGAACAAGACAGGACAAGGCTCCACAGAAACACACAAAAACAATAATAATAATAATTTTTGACTATAACTTTTGAAGCACTAAATATTTTCTCACAAAAAGTCCTTGGATGGAAACCTGATTACTGTTGCCCCGTATGTGACAATTGATGAGCAGCTCATCCCTTTCAGAGTGTCACAAGCCGCACCTCCGTGGCTCTCTTCGACCTTCATCAGCGGGAACCATCACCAGAGTTGTAACATTCCCATCCGGACTCTAATCACCCACGTATTTTACAGGACTTCCTGCACAGGTGTCACTTGTTTTCTTGCCTTTATAAGCCCCAGGTTTTAGCGTAACCAGTGCAGAGTCTTGTTTGCTCTAGGTGACATTACTAAGCGTTTATTCCAAGGGTTTTTGCCTTGCCGTGTATTACCTTTGACTGTTTACTGTTTACCAACCTCTGCCGCCTACTGTCTGTCTACTGTTTACGAGTATGCCTGTCCTCTGATATATCTGTCTGCCTTCGTTATGGATTTCTGCCTGTCTGAGTCTGATATTAAAAGCCTGCAAATGGATCCACAAGCCTCTGAGCAATCATTACACAGAGGATGTTGCAGTATGCCAAAAAACCTGACAACTACGGCAATTAAACTGTTTCTAATGTGCAATGTTGTTAGGGCATACATTTTCAATGGTCTGTACACTGGTCATGAGGGTGATCAACAGTGCATAGGATTGGCAGAGAGTGTAGTGAAGATATTTGTAGAGCCAATTTGAAGTCTGGAGTAATGTCACAACTGACAACTGGTTTACAAGTGTACAACTTGTAACTTTTAACTTGCAAACTGTAGATTTTTCTGAAAACATATTACCTTGCTAGGAACAATGTTTCATGCCTGTAAGAGGAGTTCTGTGGGATCAAGCCAGTTAAATTTTGTGTCCTATGTACCAAAAAATGACAAGACTGTTGTGCTTTTGTTTTTGTATGCATGAAACGAAGAAATCTTTGGAAATCCTGTGATGATACCAGATTATAACAAGAAGGGTTATGTGGACCGCATGGACCAACTGTGCCACAACTACAGTGTACAGAGGAGAACAACTCAAAATGAGTATACTGAAACAGAACCACACCAAAGAAGAAGTAGTAGTAATCAGAAAGAACATCAACTCATCGACGCTTTTTTTCTGTGGACTTAAGGTTGCTTAAAAAATGCTTGCCTTGCAATGGAAACTTTCACACTCTATAGCATGGACTCACTGGAGGCAGTCTTATCTGGGCATTGTAAATATGGAGCTTTAATTAACAATATTCCATAGATCTACTCAGAGGATCTCCTATATCTTATGTTTAATGCACATAACGCATTTTGTTTTTCACTATTTTGAAAATGTTTTATAATTTTTCACTGTATTATTATAAAAGTTTGGATTCCTTGGGTTTTTGGGAGGGTTACATGAAGAGAAAAGAATTCAGAATTGTATTTTTGTATCATTCTATAACAGAAAAGAAAATATAAAATATATAAGAATAAACTGTAATTAAATCTTTAAAACTGTATTAAAACGTTAGTGTTCTCTTCTAGTATATCCTATAATCAGAGACTGAGATTAACTTTTTCACTCACCAGCCAATTTGGCTACAAACATTTTAAGATACTAGCCATTCATAATTTATACTAGACAAAACAAAACAAAAAACAACAACATAATACACCTTTATAAAGCCATTTTTTCTAAAAGCGTACATCATCTCTTGAGTCAAATTCTTATATTTAATCAGTCATTTATAATAATAATAATTATTATTATTATTATACATTTATGCAGTTACTAAAATAAAATTATACACAAAATCTACAAAGATAACAAATTGTTGATACTGAAGTGGCATTTAGATGTATTTACATGTTAATTCAGCTCTAAGGGACATGGAATGGTTTAACCTGCAGTTACATATGCATAAAATGCAGAAAAAGAGTGAATGCTTACCACAATATGCCCCAATGGTAAAGCGTCCTAAAATCATCATTTCAAATGACCTGCTGATTTTGGACATTCCCATCAGGCCACCACCAATAAATGCAAGGACATTATTGATAAGCATTGCTTTCCTCCTAAGTATAAACAAAGAACATCAAATAATGTTTCTGTACATAACAAAATTTAAACTTTGGATTTGACAATTTCAAGAAATCTTACAGAAGCCCCATTATAAACCTCCATATATTGGAAGGACATTTTGTTACCTCTGCTGACAGTATATTTTCTGCTGTTCTGTAGGTGAGTATACAGTAATTTTATGCATACCAATAAATCAAAAGGAAAGTACTGTGGCCATCTCTGTCCATGAAATCTTAAGTGCAGGTCATACCCACATAGCTGTTATAACCCATAGCTTGAGATCTGAATGCATGTATCACCACTATGCCCTTCAATAAAGTTGCCCTATGTTAATAGTTACTATAAAATCACTTTGGATGAATTAGATAAACAATAACCCAGTCCTTTTTCAAGTTTTTCACTTGATGGTATGTTTTGCATTTGCCCACCCCCTTCCTACTTTTTTACTTCCTGTATATTTTTTATCACTTACTCTCCTTCATATTTAATCACTACACTATATATAAAAATAGGTTGTGGTTTTAAAATGAGTTAATTAATTATGAAGCATAAGAATGCTGAATCATTATCAATGATGTGACACAATATTCTGGTACCATTTCAATTTTAAGTCTGAACATTACTTGTTATTAGTTAACATTCAGTTTCATGTAAAATAAAAATTCAACATATAGCTGACCTGCCAAAGAACTCCGAGAGGATTCCCACAGAGAAGGAGGACAGCATGCCCCCAATGGAGAAGATGGCAACAGAGAGTGACCACAGAGATGTCAGAGTTTGTGGAGGAATTGGTTCTGTGTATCTTTCCATCCATGTTGAATTATAATCCTGCTCAATGATCTGAGGTCAGTAAGATGAAGGAACAAGGAAAGACAAGAAGAGGGTTACATGGTGAGACATTAATGTAAATGTAAATCCCCATATCACATTCAATTTCTTATGCTTCAGCATTAGAATTTTTTTTATTTTTTATGTTTTGTATATTACTTTTCCCCCTAATGACAGAAAATATGTTTCTTATTACATTTCAATGCACACGACTAGTATTGTTTTCTAAAGAAGAAAAGAGAAAGAGCTTCAGCTGTGTTGCATTTCAGGCAAAGACCAATGCAGTCCGTGAGCTGTACATTAATTCAAATGTAAAATTATTTATTACTATTAATTAAATTGAATTTATAGGCAAAACAGTTAGAGCACATTTGGGATTTACATACACTATTATTCCGACATTTGGAGGCAGGAAGAATTTGAAAATATTTCAATATTTATACCATCACTGGAAATACATTCAATTGTTCAAAAATACAGAAAAAAGTAATACTTTGAATATTATTAGAAATTAAAAAAAATAGAATTTGAAATGTAGTTTATACCTGTGATGATGTCACGCCCATGGACTGTTTGTGGTTTGTTTTTGCTCCCTATGTGCTCCCAGTGACCCAGTCAATCCCATGTGTGTTTGAATGAATTGATTCCAGGGGCCTTTTTCAGAAAGGAGGTTCAAACAACTCGGAGTTTAAACTTGAACTCTGAGTTGATCAACCCAGAGATTAAAAACTCGAGACCGACAGAAACTCAGAGTTTATCAAATAAAACCTTCTCCCGCCCAGGTTAGGTTCACAGAGTAAGTTACCACGGTAACTGACTCTGAGTTAAAGTTACCTCTCTTTCAGAAACAGGCTTGAGTTACCTTGCTTTCTCGGGTTTTGAAACGGAAAACGGAAGTTTCTCTTATCTCAGGGTTTACAAACTCACTTAACCTTCTTTCTGAAACAGGGCCCAGGTGTATCTAGTTATCCTTTCATTTAGCCCCCTTATTTATAGAGTGTTCCTGCTGGAGCAGGGGGGTAGATCGCTCAAGACCATACAGGATTATTCCTGGCCCTGGCTTATCTGACTAACTACCCAGGCTGATGATCTAGGACCACCTTCAGATGAGAAATGGATCCATGCTCACCATCTGTGCCAAGGAGGATCTTACCAGTACCACTCCAAACCCCCAGCCCAGCCTATTATCTTCCTACTGCATGTAGTGTTGTTACGTTCCACGTGTGTTTTGTGTATGTTGTTTTTTTCCTCTTTCTCGCTCTTCTGTCCTTCTACTTTTGCTTTAGTTCTAGGTCTGTGTTCATTGGCTCCTCTCACTGTCAATCATCATTCTGACATTATGATGTTCAGCCAATCTGCTGATGTTCCAGCTGTACTTGAGGGCCTGATTTGATGGCATGTGTGTGCGCCATGTCAGCGTACATTTGAGCGCGATCAGCCATTTTATGGCAATGCCAATTGTATCTGATGCTTAATGTATCTCGTCCTATACAGTCATGTCTTTTGTGTTGTGAGATTTGCTCGATTTATAGATTTGTTATTTGGCTACTTGTATCGAATTCTTAGTGATCAACGCTGGTGTCCGTGTTGGGAGTTTTCAGTTCCTATAGTACATGTCAAGTCCAAAGTTAACAATGTTTTTCAGTCTGTGTATCAAATGTCTTTTGTTATAACTCAAGTACTTGGTCAATTGTTATAACCTTTTTTCTTCTTTCTGATTAGGTTAGTTTGTTTTTAGTTCGACTAAATTTGTGAGTGTTACGCCTGTATTTTTGTTTGTAGATTAAACTAGTTTAGTTCAAGCATCATATACGCTAAAGATTTCAGTTTTATTTTCACAATTTTCGTTTGTTAATTAATTTAGAGGTTATTTACAAGGATTGTTTTGTTATTTCTTTTATTTGGATTACACTCCTGTTTATGTATTTTTTTTGTAAACTTACGACTTGAATCTTACACAAAACCATTGGTAAAGGCTTTGAAATTCTACTCTCATATCATCTTTGATCAGCACCACATCTATAACAATTGTCTGTCAGAAATGTTTACAATATCATTCGTTTAACATTAAGAACGTAACAATTGCATTGTATTGTATCAGGCGAATCAGACACTTTCAAATTCGATCAAAAGATTGAACATGAGGAGCCAAATTCCACAACGGGGCCCAGAACAACAGGATGATGTACAATTAGACCCTAGCACCAGCCAACCTGATGCAAAGCAGATCCAGACTCTTTCACAGACCGTTATTAGCAAAACTGCAAATTATATGTAACCCACACAGTTAACTATCTTGTGCTAATTACTCATTGTGTATGTATTTTGAAAAACTATTAAATGGTTTAAAGGTTTATACATATACCAAACATTAATGTATTTGAATCTCCCTGCTTGAAATGTTTCTTCCAATCAATTCTTAGTCAAATGAATCATGTTTTTGTTAGAGAAATCATGTCCAAAATTGTACTCCACAAGAGCAGAAAAAAGTTGAGAAATGTGAATGGTGAGATAACATTTGAGCTGAGCAGGATAGGATCGAAGTGAATGGAAATATTGACTCATATACGACTGGTCTTGGTCTGGCGTCAACCATCCTGTGTCTCGGGACCCCATTACTCTGGCTGCGCCTCATCCTATCATCCATTAGGCTCCTCCTCTGCTCCCCATCTGCTCCACCTTGGTCCTCTGTTTCTCTGGCTCCACCACAGAATTTCAGATCTATGCCTATGTCAGTCACCAGTCTCATCTGCTCTGCCTTGGTCCTCCAGGTTCTCTCTGTCATCTCTCTGTGTTAGCCTTGATCTGCTCTGACACCTGCTTTGCTGCCATTAGACTCCCCCTGGAGTCATTGGCCTCCTCAATGGCCCCTCCCTCCATCCTATTATGGCTGTGGCCTGGGTCCAACTTGGCTCCTCCTACTCCAAGTCTTTCCTGTGAAAGGTATTCTGCATGTATGGCTTTTCCTGCGCTTCTTTATAAACACACGATTTCTTCCAAATTTGGTTTCTAATTTACTTTTTACTTTTACCTCGTTTAAATCTGACTCCAATTTTAAGTTCTCTGAGATTAAAATTACAAATACTAAATTTAGGTGCTGATCTTGAATTCAGTTATCTTAATTTTGAGACCTGATTCTCCCAGATATACTATCCGTTCCATGTGGGACCTAAAGCCATCTGGGTCTGACGTCGGCCAAAGCGCCATTCCGTAAAACACAAACTCTGCAGTCTGATAATTGCTCAGAGATTGGAGGTGGATTAATATCTTCTTTGACAGCCGCTAACGACTTGCTTGTTTTAAAGAACATAATCCTTGCCTTACTCAACATGTCAATTTCAGTGATATCAGAAATCAGGAGGTCTTCTGATAAAACGTGATGGTTTTTATGGTTTTATTGCTCGGCCTGCAGCATGCGAGAAGTTACTCAGCATTGACTTCCCGAAGAGATCCAATTTATCCAACCTTACACCTGTTTCCACCTGGTCTGCCCTTGTCCCATCTCCCTATGTTAGATGTTTTTAACTAGAAGCAACACTGTAGAGGCACTTCAACGCACATGTGGAGGATGCCAGTGATACCTGGAGGGGTGTGATTGGGAGGAACGGCCCCCCTGATCTGAACCCAAGTGGTGTTCTGTTGTTGGAGTTCTGTGCTAGTCACAGTTTGTCCATAACGAACACCATGTTCGACTGGTCTTGGTCTGGTGTCAACCATCCTGTGTGACAATGAATTTTGATCACCTGACGTTGCAACCAAAATCAAAATGTAACCAAATATCAATGTCTTATGACATTGTGTGCCTGTTGGGTTGAGTCAGGGGCGTCGTAGTTGGGTGAAAAGTGGGACTAAATTACCAGGGCCCCAAGTGGGGGGAGGGCCCCTGAGGAGTGAAATTTTATTTTGCTTTAAATATAATTTTAAGATCAATTAAATGTTGTTAACTAATGTAAATGCTAATAATTTGGGTAAATGCATCAGTTCATTGATGTATTAAATGGTGTCGTAGGTAGTTATGAACCTCGAGCTTATGGGGGCCCATGGCCACTGCTTGTGCATAGGGCCCAGAATTTGGTGCTTCACCCCTGGGTTGAGTTAATTGATTCCTGGTGTGTCTTGTCATCCTCTCGTTTAGTTCTGGTTCCTGATTTCTTTGTCTGGTGTTCCTGGTGTGCTACATGTGTTTTGCCTGTATTACCCCTGTGGATTATTAAAGACTGTTGTATTTGTAATTTCTCCTGAGTCTCCTCATCTCTTCGCCCTCTTACAATAGCTCAACCCTCAAAGTATATATTTTCAAGTCCTGGCACAAAAACAGACTTCCAAAATGTGACCTTAAAAGTATAAGCTCACTTTTGGTCTGATCAGTGGAAATGTCACATTTTCGCTCTTCCATGTGCCCTCAAAACACAGTCTAGAATTAGATGTTCTTGATCTTGATTTGCTAAATATTGAAATAAAATAAAATAAAATATTTAAATGGTATAAATATTATTTTGAGGTACTGTATGCACTTGAAATGATCATGGCTGAATATTAGAATGTCGAATAATATAGCTAAGACTTAAAATATTAGGTCACTGTTCATAAATGTAGTAACAATTTGAAAACAAACTTTAACATTATATGTCTATGTCATAATATTATAATACAGTTATAATATGTCTAAAATATCTATGAACAACAGATTAAAGTGTACATGAATTATTACCTTCTGTGGAGCATTGATGACTCCAATGTTGTAGCCAAATTGAAGGGAACCCAGAACAGCAGTAAACACTGACAATGCGAGGGTTCCAGTTATTCTCTGCAGGACACCAATATCAATATCATAAGTCTATTGAAGCAGAACAATTGTATCTGCACACTGTTGGTCAAATTTGTAACACATTACAGTAAGGTCCCAATATTTAATGTCAATAAATGCATTGACTGATATTAACATTAACTAGAAATGAGTAATAGACATGCTACTGTATTTATTTTTCTTTGGTAACCTTAGTTAATAAAATAAAAAGCTCAGACCCATTGAATATTAATAGTTATTAAGTTATAATATAAAGTTGAATATAAATATAAATATGAATATAAAGTTACTGTAGTAAGGGTTTAATTAAACTTCACTGTGATTAATAAATGCTTTAAAAATATTCTTATTGTTAGTTCATGTCAACTAAATTAGAAATAGAAATAATATAGACATACATAAAAATGAAACAGATACAAATCTTGAGCCATCCTCAAACCTTTCTATATATTATTATAAATATGTATTTTCTTTTGATAAATATTTTAGTTTATACATAAATTGTTAATATCTGTTTAGAATTGTTTAGACTACAATGTATTTACAGCACTATGTTCAATATTTGAAATGTAAAAGCAAAACACAAAACATATTACTTTATCTTCATTTCAAAATTATGAATTGCCGTTTTTAAAGCTTTTTTAAAGCAGTGTTTTCTCTGTTCTCTCTGACATTTTTAAAAGTATATCGTTCCTATGTCTTTGTGGTTCATGCAGCATTAGTAGCATGGGCTACACACCTGTCTTTTCACTGAGTGACAGCAATGAGGCACAAAGCAGACCCCTTTCTTGTTTATATCTGCTGACACTATTAATTAGGAGTGTCAAACATACCTCTCTAACCAAATAAAATAAAACTATATATATATATATATATATATATATATATGAAAACAATGTTAAGAGAGACAGTATGTCTGCAAAGTACTTTTGATATGAGACGTAAAAGCGATATATATTTCTTTAATAAACTGCAAATACAGTAAATTTATGCAAGAACAGTTTTCTTGCTTATCACTGTACTTTTGCAAATATATACAAAACATTAATGTGCGGTCATGTGTCGGTTATTTGTAATTACCACAATAAGCACATGAGACACAGGACTGTAAAATAAAAGGCTACCGAATATTGTTGAGAGTGGAAATATGTGGTGTCAAAGGGTCATGATTACAGTCATCACACCAAAAAGGTTGTTACAAATATTGTTAACAAGTATTGTTATTCAGCCAATTAATCTTTATGATTTAAAGTCCACTGTGTGACTGCAATTCTTTTACTAAGTACCTCTAGGTCATTTAAGAAGCAAATGTTTGACCTTGAAACATGTGACCAGTAGCATACTCCCTCCAACTGCAATATTGACTTTAACGCAATGTAAAGGATCACAATATTTTGGGACAACTTCATCATCTTACCAGAACTGACAAACTGCACATCTGAATGTGAATGTTATATTTAATCAGACACATTCTCATAACATAAACACACTTTTGTAATTATAAGCAATGAATATTAGCTTTAAAATGTTAATATTTTAAAGATTCATTTAAACAGTGATCACCAGAGTGTATCACAGATCACGTTAACACACATAATACCTAATCTATACTTTCATTACCTCCCCTCCCAGCTGCTGAAACCCAGCCGGCATGACGCTGAGTGTGCGAGACTCAACGTTTTGGTCCTGTCTCGCAAATCTTTTCCAAACAGTATTATTCCAAGGCACTGATTTGTGAATTGAATTGGTCCTTTTAAACACACATAGACAGGAGCTAGACAAAAAGGCTCAAGTGTTACTCCAGTGTCTATAATTTCCTCTGTGACATATGAGGTTTGAAAAGGAGGGTATGGGGACACATGCTTATACTCTCTCCACCCGCATTTATTTTTGAAGTATGGGCTGAGGTGGAGGGGAGGGGTTTAGATCTATGTGAAAAGTGTAGCAACAGTGACTAGACTTTCTATTAGCTCCGGTACTACAAGGTTGGTTTGTTGACATACAAATTGTGTCATTGTGTAAAAAAGTAAGGGTACAGTAGCATGGCTAGCATGAAGTTTGCTTTAGTTCAGTTTTAACCGTTTTTATGTCTCTGCACTGACCTAAAAAGAAAGACACATTACATTTTGTGCAGAACTCAGATAAATTACTTTAAAGGTAAACATTAATGCACTGTTAGGCATTCTGTATATCTACTATAACTAATAAGCTTAAAGTGTTATTTGAATGTATGGTTTGAGATTTTCAAAGATTCACTTTGTTAGTTCAGTTTCCACTGTGTGATTAACTGGGCAGAGGAAGTCCAGACACCCAGCCAAGATTGCTCAGCTGGGCTGATCTAGTCTAGTGTCTATTGTCAAGCTTTTCATAGCTTAAAAACCCTTTCTATTTTGGAACACATGCCGAAGGGGTCACAAACTCTGCCTATAACTCCCTCCCCACAAACTCATTTCCATGTCACATGAAAAGAATCCTCCCAAAGCAACAGGTGTTCCTCAATTGTGGACTGTACCACTTATATCTTGAGGTGTGTGGGATCTTTCTTTTAGTTAAAATTTGAGGCTGGGGGTTAAAGTCTGAAACCGAAAGCAATACGATTGATGCATTGAAAAAATGTCAGATGTTGTTCACTTAATTTAAAAGCCCTAATTACCACACATGCTTGATAGTATAACATGACTCCAATTCATGCCACTTTCTATACTTTGCTTGCCGTGTTCCTATCAAACACCTCTCTCCTTGATCCTCGGATGTTCCTGGCAAAGAAAGGGTGGTTAAATCTGATACCTGTCAGCTGAAGGGCCCCAGCCAGAGTCATGTGTGCCTTTCTCACTGAACCCAGAGAAACCAGACCCCTTAAAGTTGGACACAAGATCTGCTACAGAATTAATATTGTAGATCCAGTGCTCAGTGTAAACCACATATGACATTTCAAATACATTTTTGATTTGTTGGTCTTAATTTTATCTATTAAATAAAATATATAAATTGAAGTAAAAATTATTTTTATTTTATTTTCTAAAATAAAAATGATTATAATAAGGGTTTTAATCTATATAAGCCATTAAAGTATTGCAAAGTATTTCAAGATAAAAGCTCTTGAAAAAAAAGGCTTATTATTTATATAATTTATAATATTATTATTACAATGCAAAAGAGAACGCACGTTACACCTCTGTTTATCAAGCTTCCAACAAAATCCATAGACCACCCCTTTGATGTTTGTTTACAAAACCACCACTGGCTCTGTACCCCCTAAATTCATTACATCAGACTCATGTGTCCTCTAGAAGCATGCATTCTGCAAGTAAATGGCACATTATTGTGCAATCCCAAAGAAGCATAAAATAATTTTCACAGACTTTCACATGTGTAACACATAAGTGTTTCCTCCAGGTGGTAACCTGCCCAACAAAATTCCTGAGCCATCTTAAAAAAAAAAAAAAAAAACTATCACTATCTTTTCTGTTCCTTTTGTATTCTGTTTTGTTGTGTTTTTATTTTTTTGTTGTATTATTTATGTATTACGACGGAGCTTTAGTGCCACCAAAAAAAAAAAAAAAAATCTAAAACTACGAGAATAAAGTCGTAATGTTAC